>VFFE01007609.1:874034-1033524 GCA_008921705.1 Burhinus oedicnemus
CCTTCAGAGGAATTTTATGCACTAAAATAATTTTAGCACTTCATTAGCAACATTATGTACAGAAGTGACACTTTTCTTTTGGCTGTTTTGAACTACTGTCAGAGAACCCCTGGCAGTATGAGGCAGCCTGAAGTAGAACATGTTTCTTCTGATGTTAAAGGCCACCAAGGTTTATTCCTTCTCCAACAGTTATTTCTTTGATTCTGTTTTAATAAGAAGTTTCTGTATTCAGAAAGTCCTTATGTTTTCTGTTCAAAATGTATTTTAAAGAATTTTAATTACTTTGGGAGTGATTGTAGTAGAAACAGCAGAGATTTTCTGAGCGCTTAAGGCATTTATAATTACTCTGATGGATATTGGACTCTTCAGACATGCATAATAAAGGATCACAGACATAGATGGAAGTGAAGTAGCTCCAAATAATACTAAGTCTGTTAAACTTGCTGTATTTTATGAATGCCATATGCTGTATATGCCACCTTCTTCATTTTACATTTCACACCCGAGCCCAGTTTCAAGCACGCTGGTACCAGACAGTATTTCAGGTAGAAAACTAGTTTGAAGCAGCATCAATATTTTCCCTTCATGTTGAATTTCATTTCCATCAGAATTGAAAGCACAAATCAAGCCACAGTAACCCTGAACTGAACTTAACTGAACTGCTGTGGCAATGATAAAAGAGAATGAAATGGAACCAGCAGTTTCTGTCAAGAGAGGCTGGATCTTCACAGGAAGCAACCAAACAAATGAAAATAGAGACCAAGACGACTTACAGTTGGATTGCTTTGAGACCAGTAGGTTATATGAAGTTAACCATGACACTGGCCTCTTCCTAGTATCTTAATAAAGCCATTTTGAAGTCATAACAAATTAGGTCTTCTGAAACTAGATATTTTCAAATATTGAGATATTAACAATCACATTTTGACTTTTAAACTTTTGCATTTAAAACTCTATTTCTGAATGTTTAGGGTATCCTCTGCCTATGTATTCAAGCCTCCTCCCTCCCCACCTGAGAATTAGGAGTATTCTAAAAGATAAAGCAGAGGTTTATCTGATTCAAAAAGTGCAGTTCCTTGCAAGGCTAAATAAAACCACAGTAGATGTCACTAGACAGCACTGAACCTAAATATTTGGACGGGAAACTTGACCACAGCAAGACTTAAAACTATGATTCAGGGTAAAGAAGTAGTTCGTAAGCTAACCTACATTTTGTTCTCATTTATTATTCCAATAGGTGATGGTCATGCAGCCATACAGTTCAGTTACGTAGATGTTCACTTGATCTGTGAGTTTATAACTTGTACTACCGTAGAAATGCATACTTATTTCACTGCTTCATGTTGCTACCTAGATATTTTATATTCATCTATCTCATTGACTAATATTTATTATTCTGGTTCCTTTACCCTTAGATTTGATTCATCACTGTTGATTTTCATGTCAGAATGTGTATCTGATTTATTTTTTCCTTATGTATACTTTATTATTTTCTGTTCTGTTGTTTGCAACCCTTTAGTCTCTTGCTGTAAGGAGTACCAAAAACTTCATTCCAGAATTTTTCTTAAAAAAAACAACAAGAAAAAAATCCCCATTTATCTCTGTCTTGAGCCTCTGTGCAGAACCTTTGGGACCTTTGAAAATCTTCTCTGACTCCTTCAAACTCCAAGTATACATGTGAAACAAAAAAGTTTTCTTCAGCAAGAAGAAAACACTACACCAGCAGATGAATATGAAAAGCACTCATCATAGTGATTTACCCATGCTCATCTCACCCTCTCATCAGTAGTATAAACATTCAAAGGACTTTTGTCTCATAATTCTCCTTTTCAAGTCCAGTAATATCCACGTAGCAATTTATATCCATGATCCTCATAATAATCCTACAGGTGTGATAAGCAACCAAGCAGGCCTAGCACTTATTCCTGGTGACGATCTGCCTGGTCATGTCCTATTATCATCTAGTACAGCTGTAATAATATCCTTTATTTAAGTAATGTGGAGATTTCTCCAACAGCCTTTCTGCTGGTTGTCTGCTAAAGCACTGAGTTGTGGTCTGAGAACTGTCTCACCCACAACTGAAGTCTTCTCAGCAGCCCAGGATCAACAGGAGAGAGATGATCTTTTACAAAGTCTTTATCAAGATTTAAAACACCTCGTGTCATATTCCTTCTCCAGTTCAGTTTCCATAATTATCTGACTCTGTGTTCATGAAGAATCCCAAATATTCCTTGAGCAGAAAAACACATACACTGTCTGCCAGAGAACTCATGCCTTTCTCATTAGAACTCCAGTAAACAATTAGGTATATAGTCCCCGTTTGTGAAGAATTCTGTGGCCATTTCCCTCACTTTGTACCTCTGCACAGGAAAAGGTTGTTAACTCCTGGAGCTTCAGGCTGCAAGGCTTGTATTTCTAGTCTCTCTAGTCCCAATTTTTTTTTTTTTTTAAAAATCATGAATGGGAAATGAACATGGACAATGGAAACACCACGAGCAAGGCTTGAGAGATGACCTATTCAGGAAAGTTTAGTGGCTGAAGTAAGGTACATCAGAGCAGAGAAACAGAATGGAAAATAGAGGGGCCTCTGGCTGAACTACAGAGCTTTCAACTGGGGCAAAACGTGTGTGAGAGCCACCAGAAGGCAACAAAGAAAGTGAATAACTGAAGCTGATTTTTGGAGCTCACAAGCTCTGTTTTCATTGCATTAACTAACAAAAGCTCATTAGATCATGATTTAGGCAACTGTGTAACATTACAGAACACGGTGTTAGAACTTGAGTGAGAAAGGCAGAGGATTCTAAATAGCTTCTTTTGCTAAAATGGAATAAATATAAATCATAAGCATAGGTAGTATAGATATTTTCAAAATGTAAATCTCAGAGCTGTATGCAAAAGTTTTTCTACAGACATACATGTATTGAAAGGACTATACCTATATATGCAAATTATGTGATAGATACATTGGTGTAACATGTTTATCTATTTTCATACACAGATTTCTGTATTCTTCAGCCATTTGCTGCATGCAGATCTTTGCATAGATGTGACTATATAAGAGGGTCCTGAAAACGCAAGAAGACAGAACTGATCATTCAGTCAGGCTGGGTGATGAATGAAGAACAGTGTCACATAGGGTGAATACATAATTTAAAATATAGCAGCATTGTGGCTTAAATTATCCTATTTTCTATCATTTGAAAATTATATAAATAGCTAGCCTTCAGGCTCAACTTTAGATTTGAAGACACAAGCAAACTGCAGCAGACCTATTACAAAGCTATGGGAAAATGAGTATTATTATTACGGTATTATGTATTATTTAATAGTTGTCCAGTAATGATCCAGTAACATTCTGAAGATTGGTGCAGCTATTTTCATATTTATGAAATTCATCTGGAAGAACAGTTTCTGAATTATTCTGAATTCATGGAAGAGAGTTCACAGGTTCAGAAATGGGTTTTCATTGACCTGCAGATTCTGAGTGAGATCAAGGTTTTCATCCCAAATGAGCATCAGTCTGTCTCTTCCTGAGCAAAGTAAATTATATTAGTTGACTCTTCTTATTTCATTTTTATTCATAAGCTGTGTATTCTGACATCTTGTAAAATAGCTTATTTCTGCTCTTCTGATGAAAAAAGTTCTGGAGAAACTGAGAACCAAGAAGACCTTCTCCCTTCCTTCTGTATATGCAGCAGCCTAGAGGGTGAGGGTTGGAAAGGCAAGGCAGGGCACATAGAATTAATTCTCCAAACTTCTCTTTTTTGAATTATCTTCTTTACTGGTAATAAGGTGCACCACCTTTTTTTTTTTTTTTAAATGCAGTGGCAATATTCCATACCAAGAGAATTAAGAGTTTTCTAGCCTATTTGGATTAGCATTGCAAAGAGACACGCACATTTCTTGCTGCAAAAGCATATCATTTAAACATGTACCTTTAACTTAAAACAAAAAATTCTGGACTGAATTAATGGCAGGCACAATATAGAAGTTTAACATCCCACGTATTTTCTTGTCTAAACCAGCTGCTTTAAGAATAAGTTTAATGATAAAAATAATTACATCTATACTGTAATTAAGTTAAAATATTATTAACAAAAATAAAAAAACTTTTAGCAATGATAAACCATTTAACAATGGCAAAATATTTTTTTCATTTCCTCCTAACTTATTACTCCGTCTCATGCACATAGTCAGAGATCTGAGTGCTTCATGATATTGTGCCGTATCATCACCTCCCATCTACCCATTGGCTGAAACAGAGTGTATTGTACATTCAAGAGTACAGGATTTGGGTGACATTGACCAAAGAATTTTCACTGCCTAAAGTGGGGCTCTTAAATATTTCATAAATTATGCCCTAAAAATGAAGACACAATACTCTGTCCATTGATAATCCAAAAATGAAAGCAGCAAACAATACAGTTTAAAGCTTTGTAAGTATCTGCCTTGATCTTATTAGTCTGGCCTACAGTAAGTGCCATATCTGATATTAAAGAAATCAGAGAAAGTAATTAATATCTTAATTTTATCGGTAGATCATGTGTCTATCCAGTATAAAGACATAATTATACTCGAGAGAGAGAGAGAAATAAAATGAACATGGCCTGTGAAATGATTAATTTTGTGTCCTGGAGTCAATTAAGCATGGGATAACTGCAATTCTCTGAAATTATATTTAATGCCATAATGCACTGTAACAAAGGAGCTGGTGGGAGTACAAAACCAGTACTGCACATGAAAAATTGGTGAAATGTGTACTTCACCATTAAAGAGCTTAAACAAAGCATTGAATAACCTTTGACTTTATAATTAATAACAGTGCTTAGATGCTGCTGTTTCTCTGCTGATCTCAGACTGAAATACAAAATAAGGGTAAATGATTCAAGGTTAAATGTGTCAAATACATTACACAAGTGAGAAACCTGCGTTACTAGATTCTCTAGCTAATGTTCAGTGAACTAAATGATGAAAGTCCCATTGCACTATACAAGAATTTGGTGATACTTCTGACTTGTAAGGTGATGAGAAGCCAATTGACAGCTTACAAAGATTAGGTCAAGTAGGTTGAGACATACATACATGTCTTCTTCAGTATCCCACCTGCCCTTCAAATATGGTTCTAAAAGTGTAAACATCAAATCTGACTATGTCAGGCAGGTACAGAAGTGTTACTGTGGAAGTGTTAATGCCAATGCCAATACTGAGTATACTCTGCATCTAAATATTCACTAGATGTCTCCAGAAGCCTGAACATACTGACTGTGCTGAGTGCACTATAATTAATACAATTAATGATCAGCCCTTCCTCCCTCTATAAAGCTGTCTCCCAAGGTCTTATTCAACTTAACACACTGAATGAACACACAGAGAAATAATTTACTTGAGACAAGTAAGTGGGAGAGTAGAAAAAGGGGAAAATTAAAGTAAGAATAAAAGTAGCAGAATAATAATGATGAAAAATATTATAAACTAGATTGTCACAATGTACTAGTTTTCCAGTGTGCTCCATTGTGGTCCTGTAATGCTTGACCTAGTGCAGCTAGAATGGGTTGAAGAACAGATGAACAACAAGACAGCTCTTACTGAACTTGCTTCGATGTGTGGACTTGGGTTGATAGTTAAAAGTTCCTTTGACCCAGGATGAAGAATAGTAGGAAAAATACTCATTTGGAGAATGCTTGTTTGTCCATATTAAGCCTTTCCTGGAAATCAACTGCTTCATGAAAAGCATCACTTGATGGAAGAAGGTTCTTTGGCTCAGTAGAATTTTACATAGCCTTTGAAAAGCAGGGGTTGCTTTGCATACTACCATCAAGCCCATAAGTGGAATTTACTTGTGAATGTTCATGAGGCTCATGGCTAAGTTTTGCTGACCACCAGACTCTGACGTTGAACACGATTAATGATGTTGCTACCAAGAAGACTGATACAAAATGAAGTCACAATGGTTAGCAAAGACAGCTGATATTTTCTGCCAATAACTGAACTTTACTCTGAGAAATGACACTGCAAGAAGTTGCTGTACATTGAAGAGTGCCCAGGGGAAAATGAAACTTTGTACTAATCAGCTCTCTTTATCAGCCAGGTCATACCTATTCAACTAACGAAATAAAATGCTACTGTGATACGTAACTGGAAAGCTAAAATGATTGATTGAGCCACCCAGATTCATAGTACTTTCAAGTAAAGGAAAGAAAAATAAGAGTTTATCATGGCAGAGCTTTTTTTAAAAAAAAATAAAGTATAAACACAGCAAAGGCAAATGTACTATAAATCAGAATTTTTCATCCTTAATTAGGAGAAGACTTTAGTTTCAAGCTCATTCCAGATTGCCACTTTTTAATTGATACACAGTGATCCAGATGTGTTATTAATAGCTATAATGTTATAGAGACACAATACGTACCCATTACCGGGGAGCCACATGGGGTTTTTATTCTCTGCCATGATTCATACTTGCTTTACAGAAGCTATATATTTTATAACTCATGTGATTAATCTTACAGACTATGATTTGTTAGCCATATATGATTTTGTAATTTCATATTTTGCAAAACATACTTTTTATGCTTTCTGTTTTCAGTACTGAACATATACATCAGTGGTATTTGTATAAACTGAAGATCGGATATCAATATATATAAAACAGGCAATGAATATTTTAATTTCTATAAATTCTCCATTGTTTTAATTGCTCTTGTTGAAAGATAAAGCAGATAAAATACAATCTCTTTTTGATACTACAAGATGTTTCTTCTAAGGGACCCCAAAACGCCCAAGATTCATAACCACTTCTGCCTATCTCCTAGTTGGCATGATTTACGGCAAGCATATTCCTACACTAGAAATAGTTCATGCCTTGGTAGTCACAGTTTCACATGCTACTAGACAACGAGATTCATGTTGATTCCATATTGGGCCTGACTGAGTGACCCAACGCACATTAGCCAAGCATCAACTCTCTATGGTTATTACAGCTTTTTTAAGCAGCTAATAAGAGTTTATAAGGGAAGGTTTGAGGAAAGTTCCATCACTACACAAAAAAAGCTAACAACTAAATAAGCATGAGCGGCACTGACTGAAAGTCAGTATATAAAAATATCAAGTGAACTGACATTTACTTTCCTGTAAACGGAGGAAAGACAAGCAGGGCATAGATGTACAATTTGGCTGGTGACCCAGGCACTGAGTGGAGAAAATAATAGTGAAAAGGGTTTCATTACAAGATTTCAGGAACTTTGCTTACTTGAACCCTGGTTTCCTCGTCTCCTTAGAAGTGATTAAAAATATTGCAATAATATTGCAAATTTTTTCTTTTTCTTCTTTGCCTGAGTCCCAGTACAATGCACAATAAGCGCTTTTTTCCCTTAATGATTTGTCTGGTTTGGTACTAACATTACAACAATCCAGACTATAATATTATGGAACCAGACAGTCTTGAATATTTCAGGTAGTTTATATGAGCAAGTGAAATATTGGTACTTTACTAAATCCATTTTTAATTAACTTATATTAAAATATAACCAATTGTCGTAACTTATTTAATGGAAAGAAACACTGGCAGAACTGTTAATAATATGAAAATATGTTCTTTATAGTCACATCTGAAACCATTCTTTTTATTACCTTGTAAGAGAAAATGTTCTGTAAAATTTCCCTAGGAATACATGCGGTTTTTTTGAGATCAAGAGTAGAACATGCAGACTGGCTAAGACTACAGCATTCCTGCTGGTGATTATTTAGATGTTTTTGTGTCTTTTGTCTGTATTTTTGTGGTTATGGAGGAATCTAGTGTTTCAGTATTAGTAAGTATGCATTAAGTATGAAAGATCCATCTCGTAGAGTTGTGAAAACATCTTGCAGTCTGCTATGCTATTAGGAGAGGAAAGGTGAGAAGGGATATTGCACAGCAATGACATTTTAATAGACATTTAATTGCAAAACAGGCTTGGGTCACCAGAGGATATAATTTGGGATTTCAAAGGGAAAATGTAATAAATCCACCTCCAAGATAAAGTGCGAGTATAAAGTGGATGAAACAACTTTTTGTTGTTCTTTGTGATTTCCCCCCCCCCCTTTTCTCCTCCTCTCCTTTGGCTTCATAAAAATCCTATTTTTCATTTGAGTCAGTATGAAATATATAGTATTGTACTAGTTTTGGCTGGGGTAACTAATTTTATGGTATAGTTAATTTTCTTTACAGTAACTCCTATGGGGCTATGTTTTTGATTTGTGACCAAAACCTTGTTGATAACACAGGGATGTTTTAGCTATTGCTGAGCAGTGTGTACACAGCACCCAGGCCTTTTCTCCTTCTCACACCACCCCACTAGGGAGTAGGCTGGGGGTGAGCAAGAAGTTGGAGGGGACACAGCCAGGGCAGCTGACCCCAATTGACCATTTGACACCATGTTCAGCAATAAAAGCTGAGGAAGAAAGAGGAAGGGGAGACGTTTGGAGTTATGGCATTTGTCTTCCCAACGAACCATTATGTGTGATGAAACCTTGCTTTCCTGGAAATGGCTAAACATCAGCGTGCTGATAAGAAGTAGTGAGTGAATACCTTATTTTGCTTTGCTTGAGCATACAGCTTTTGCTTTACCTATTAAACTGCCTTTATCTCAGCCCGAGTTGTCATACTTTTACCCTTCTGATTCTCTCCCCACCCCAGCTGGAGGGAGTGAGCGAGCGGCCATGTGGTGCTCAGCTGTGTACCAGAGGTAACCTATAGCAAATATGTTCCTTATATCATTCCTTTTCAGCATTAAGTTGGGTTTTTTTTTCTCATTGCGGAGTAAAAAAAATTAAATTTAAGTTCTCAGGTAGATGATTTGTGAATTACTTGTTATGAGAACATCATCACGTGGCTGTGGGCAAGATACTGTCATTGGCTGTGTCTTTTTTTAATGTTTAATCACTTAATTTTTAATGTCTAATGATAAATTGATTTTGCTTTGATGTTTTACAAATGAAATAAAAGTACGTTAGTAAATTTCACTTAACACCATGACTGCTGATGAGACACAATTGACTAATTATTGTTTAATAAAGCACTAGTGCTGCTCTATTAATAGAATAACTATAATTTACTGAAAAGCTAATATTCAGAAAATTCATTTGAGGTTGTTAAAATATGTACAAACAAGAATTTGAAAACTTTCCATCCTACCTTCCAAGTTAATGGTTACCATTAGTGTTAAAATGGTATTTAATAGGACAAAGAAGGTCTGTTTAGTCTTTTCCCTGGAATAAAAGTGCAAACTGATGTTTCAAATAAAACATTTTTTCTGATATGTCACTGTTCATAACATTTTTAGCAGGTATTTTTGAATGACTCACTATTGTAAATAAATTACACAATTCTCAATATGCTAGGGAGACTAATTCTGCTTGCTTTTTTCAGAGTCTTTGTTAATGGAATTATTCCCAGGCCTTTGATAAATTCAAATAAAATGCTGTTCCTGCTGGCAAAGAGATAGTTACAGATAAAAGACTACCCATGTTGCCCGTAAACTGGTGGATAGGCCAATTTCCTGACTACCCTAATTAGCTTTGCGTAATTTGGCACGCTGCTTCCTGGAATAATGATTTAATCTAATTAAGATTCTTTCACAAGATATCTTTTAAATGAATTAATTAAGGACTTTATCTCCAAAGCCCAGAAATTAATATCACCAAGAATAATATTGGCATCTTATGCTAGAGTATCATTTTAGTTTCCCTATAAACTGCATCTGCTTCTACCCGATGCATAGTTAAGTGATTAGGTGAAAATCATCCCCTGATTTCCCATCTTCCTTCCTGGTAATCTTCCCTAGGCAAAGTTTGCAGTAGAACAACCTGTGTAGCTCTCCACTGTGAAAATGGGGTGTAGTCTTCCCTGTCTGATAAAGTACCATGAACACTAAGAACATTTATGTGCAAATGAGAGAATAAATGATTATTTGATATTGCTGATGAAATCTACTTCTTTGTGGGGGGAAAAAAAAAAAAGATAAATTACCGTTACTGATCTATAATGATGTGGTACTGGCTTGGCTAGATTGTGCATTTTTGTTGTTGTTTTGTTCATTTCTTTGTTTCCCAATAGAGCCATTAAGTAGCTTGCAATGACAGAATAATATTTCATAACTTGGATGTATTCTCTGTCAATCATAAATCTTTTCTGCCTATTAAAAGGAAGCTCCCAAGCAGAATGAAGAATGATACCTTGCTGAAGTCACTGGACAGTATGCATTCAGTAACTGCTACCTGTTGCTCAAGAAAACCTTCACTGACTTGTTGAGGTCAAATTAACCTGACTGGATGAAGAAATGGAGAAGAGTTCATGCCTTTTAAAAATGATTATAATAGGTGCGAAGTCTCTCTTACTTAGATCTTCAGTCTCAGGTGAATGCTGAATGTACCCACCCATATAAAAAGATTCAAAATTTCAGATCCAAAGCTCAGTGGATTCAGTGGAGGAAAAACTTAACTTCAACAAATTTTGAATCATGATAAGGAATAGAGGGAGAATGATGTTTAGAAGTTCAGACTGTATTATTTTAGCCAGGGAACTGAACAGATTAAGTCTCCTGAACAAAATACCTTCTTCTGTAAATTAAGGAAAATATGCTGTTTCAAAATTGAATTTTTGGGTCTAACCAGTTATTATAGGATCCTTGAATTGAGGACATTGTACAAAGAAGAAACATTATGAACACTACTCATAAAAACGATTGTAGATTCCATCTGTAATGCCGAAAACTGTCTTATACGAGTAGTTTCAGAAAGTGCAGAGGTTGTGTCTCTGGAGGAGACTTAAGGTGAGTGATAGACTGTCAACAAATGTAGGACAACAGAACACTTACAATATTTGTAAACTCAGAATTTCAGTACCCACATTGGTAAGACTAAAGTGTTTGTATCAGAACAGATAACTGACAATGGTTGACACCTCTGGAGATACAGATGAGAATCAGGGCACCATTTTAATTTGTGATTTTTCTGTTCTCTTTGATGAAAACTGTCAGAAGGCTCAATTACAGCCATACAGTCTGCAACACTGTACCATTTTACAAGAATGTCATGTTCAATTGCAGTAAATACTGCACCAAGCTCTAATAATGTCAAAACCTATGATAATTTATTAATCTTAATGGTGAAATAATCTCTGAGTTAGACAATAAGACTGTTTGTATTGTGTCTATGCTGATGTGAGGACTGGGATTTATCTGGAAAATTATTATATAATTGTTTCTTTCAACCATACTGTTAGTTGTATTTTTCAGTGATTTTCAGTCAGCACTCTTAAAAAGATTATTTGCATTTAACTGTCTTCTGAGTGTATTTCTATATATTCACTATAAACATTATTTTAAAAATGGATGTTATTGCATATGAGATTACAGTCTCTGAGACAATGATTAAATTTACACAATGTGTGAAGACAAATGAATAGAAAAATAACTATTTTCATTAACATAACATAGCTATATAACCATTAACAGATTTTCAGATTCTACCCTGATAGTAGGATATAATCCACTCACAGCCAATATTAGTTAACATATTTTTATTGGAGCTAATTCACACAAACAAATGATCAACTGGTTCCTGCAAAAGTGCTGACACCAAAAATATCTAGTTAAATACAGTAGAACAAAACTGAGCCAGAGTCTGCAGTAGCTACGTCAGTGTAATGAACATATAGTGGTAGGGTAGTAAGACTAGAGAAAAGATTCTTTAATCAAGCAGAAAATTGAAAAGCCCCCTTTACACACTGAATCACACTGCTGGTCCTTCCTTGACGATGTGTTGTGCTGAGTGTTCACTCGCAGCTTTTTTTTGATACTGCACTTTGAGCTAAAGATGGCTTTGTTAGAGACAGTGAAGCTTAGTCATTGCAAAAAAATGCCAAGCTTTAAATTCCTTTACTGTTCCTACTCAATTTATATTGTAAATTTTACTTCCCTGATAAACAAGAGTAATGTTATTGACACATATCTGTACAGAAAGTCATATCTACTACCTAGCTGTGATAAATATAAACAAAAAAAACCCTGAAGACCATTGACTGCTACTGAAACTGCATCTTCCCTAAGCTGAAATTTTCAGCACAAAGCACAGAGAACTTGCTCTGTGAGAAGTACTAACCAGAGGGCAGAAAAGACTGAATTTTTCCCCTCACACCTCATGGACCCTAATTTCCTGGGTATGATTATACATTCCCTCCACTACCTTCTCTACTGGATATGGGAGCCTCTATTAAGTTCATGGGTTGTCCCCCAGCAGCATATTTCTTGTCTCAGTCAAAACCATTCCCATGAAAGGTCCCTGAAGGGAAATTTCTTTTCAGCCTGGAAGAGGTTCAGAGATGCTGCGATGAGACCAGTCTGACCTAGAGCGTGATGCCTGGGAGCACAGGCGGGTGCCCGCGTAGAGCTCCACTGTGATCAATGTGCTAGAAGGTGCTTGTCCATTTGCAGTCCCATGGACCTGACTGGGAATCCAGAAGGATTTGGAGTTTTACTTCCATGTGTTACGCTGTGGTTTTAATCACTGAAAAATAATCTGAAATCTTGCAGCATAGTGCCTAGTAGCTATTTCTGTTAAGAGACAGTGAGCAGCAGCCAAATTGTTCTCAGGAAAAATCTACTGTTGAAATGCTTGTGTTAGGTTTATCCCTTTTATCACACAAATTTGCCCAGATATTTGAATAAATTGATTTTCCTGCTCCTGGCTGGCTTTGCTGAAGATTTATGTTAGTTGCTTGTCAGTGGAAATAATTGTTTTAAGTTAACTTTGCTTTTTTTTTTTTAAATCAGTAAATAGAGAAAATTAATCTGAAGAAAACATATACCTCTGCTATAGATCAGTTGATTCTACCTCATTTATACTCCCTCAGTTAAAGAGACCCCTATATAAGTATGCAACTAAATTTCCATGGTTACCAGAACACCTGTGAGAAAGCATTCATACTCTTTCATATTTACAGATATTTGAATTTCAGGGAATATAATCTGAACATCTCCATGACAAATGAATTATTTCAGAAAAAGTATTTAATGAGAAAAATTACTGGAGTTTTCCTTAACAGTACATACTGATTTCTGTAACTAAACCTAATGGAAACTGTTGTTTTCAGATCCTGTTTTTGTCATCTTTCCTTAATGAAAATTTATATTATTAATTTTATATATTTTTTAAAGATACTCAATCACTTTTTCTTGCCTTACTCTGAAATATGACATTTTTTTAATAGTTTTAGGTTTAGAAACTGCTTTGATATTTTGTAAATATTGCAAATCATACAAATTATTTCCACAAGTACATATATTTTTAAACATAGAAATCTAAATTTAGATTTTTAATCTTCATATTAACACTTAAATATTGATTCAGTGACTCAGTATTAAGATCTAATTCCTGAAAAGCTTCAACCAGTAAGTACAGCTTATCAGTGTTGTGCCGGCTTCATCTAATTCACTCACTCACACACAGAAATCTTGCAAGTCCTTTTCTGAGGGGAGAAAATAATTTTTCTTGCATTATTTTATTCTTTTACTACACACAAAGCAAATAATCCTTTTATTCAGCATCAAATTATTTTATTTATGACGTGTCTGAGAAAGACTCCAGCACAGGATGAACGTGCTCAGCAATTGTCGGTCTGCTGACTTTACGACCTCTGTTTTCAAAAAGGTCTGTTTGTTTGGGGAATGGCACTTCAAATGTATAAGGCTGTTTTGTTGGGTATATATTTGCTGGTATATGTGCTCTCTTAATTTCTACTGCCGCTAAAAATTTCTCATAAGAAGGAGTACAGAGAGAATTATCTTGGTTTGAGCCTTAATAACAGTATAAAACAAGCTAAATTGTAGATGAGAAGAAGAAAAGAATGGTTTTTATAGCATCAGTATTTTAGGAATTGCATACAGTTGAAAACAAATTCTGAGTGCCTGGATACCTTAATAAGTTTCATAGCTAATCTTTTTCCTTAGAATGTTTTATTGTTTGAGGTATGTATTTCAAATTTCATGTTTTATTTAAACTTTATATGACACAAAGACTTTTAAAGTACTTTGAATATATGTTATCAAGAGGCATGGAGCACACACTGAAAAACAAGAGGTTCCATATGAACACCAGGAAACACTTGTTTACTGTGAGCACTGGCACAAGTTGCCCAGGGAGGCTGTGGGGTCTCCATCCTTAGAGAGACTCAAAAACCATCTGGACATGGCCCTGGGCAACCTGCTTTAGGTGGCCCTGTTTGAGCAGAGTGTGGGACCAAATGACCTCCACAGGTCCCTTCCAACCTCAACCATTCTGTGATTCTGTTACAGAAACTCTTATTAATTTGTTTCAAAAATTGACAGGTTAGCTTTATGAAGAGTTCCAACCATCTGAAGTTAAGACAATCATAAATGTATTGATTCTAATTAGAAAGTAGACTGAATTTTATTCATTGTGAATATTTATGGCAAGATGATTTCTTGTGAAGATATAATACATCTGAAAGAACAGTTCATACATTGAAAGCATCCGTCTGTAACAACAGTGGTGCTTTTGTGTACACTAACAATGAAACTATAACTATATGGCACTGCAGTGACAGACTAAGCTAAGAAAAAAACATTCTTCTATTTCCCTGTTACCATCCATTAAAAATAAGCCGTATTTTCAGTTGCCTTCAAATATCTTGCAGGACAATCCACATTACATTTTATGTTGTGTCCCATTTCTGTTGTAGTGTGTGGTCCTATACATTAATGATCATGTATGTGAAGATCAAGGAAGAAATATTTTGCCTGAGAGCGGATATTAAAGCCTTAATAAGAACAGAATTAGCTCAATGCTGCAGCACAGTAACCAGTAAGACCCTTCTTGCAGAGTTAAAAGGAACCTTCTCGACCTCCTTTGATTATTGAAATTGAAGCAAACCTTATGGCCTTTTCTTTTCTGTGCATCATGGGATTTTTGTCAGGGAGTTTAACTTTCTAAATTGCTTTGCAGAAGAAAAAATCTTGAATTGTGCTTCCAGGAATGTAAAACTGAGCTAACAGATAGTGCAGTAATCAAAAACCCAAAAAACCTGCAAAAAAATCTGCAGACCTGGAAACAGATAGGAACAAGAGAAATGCTGTTGAATATAATCTTGATATTTTCCTGTAATGTGACAGAGCATCATGGACAAACTGAGGTGACTGAATATCCAATTTCCATGTCAGAATACCTTCAAATTAATCAATGACAAAGACAGCAGCTGTTTCACAGTAACCTATTTTCAGCAGAAAGCCACTGGAATAACAGTATTTAAAACCAAAACAAAACAAATAACCAAAAATACTTTCTTTCAGCCACCACGAAGCAAAACAAGTAGAGAAGGAACTGAGAATTTGATCCCTCAATTTTATTGTAATTGTTGTTTTAGCACATGGGGGACAAGATCTTACACCACTGCTTCGTGATTTAAGGAGCATGTCCTCTCCTTCCCGTTGAACTTCTGTACACAAGGCCAATTGTGAATCAAAAGGGTGTCACAATTTTCAGAAAACCAACCCAGTAAGGAAGAGAAAATGATGGCCTCTCCTGCAAGAGAGAAGACTCAGGCTGAAAAGCCAAGCTCATAGCTGCACTATGGAACATTCAGCTGTTGAGAGACCATGCTGAGGGCAACAAGGCTTTCTAAACTCAGAATAAAAGCCCTTATATAAGTAGAGTTATTTTCCTTTGAGATTTCTTTGCTGACTTCAGGAAAACTTTCTGAGGTTACAAATTTGTGTGTCTGGCTTTCCCAAGATTTTTAAAGTTTTGTCTAGCTAAGCAAAGAGCGAACAGGTGATAACGCCACTCATAATGCCTCGTGTTTGCAGTTTTCCACTCATCTGCTTGAAGAAGTTTATTTTGCCCTTACTTTTCTGTTCTGACTTCCTATCAGTCTTTACAGATTTATTAGAGAGGGTATTGTTGTTCCTCTCTCATATTCTGTTTTTCAGGTTTTTCTGTTTTTCACCAAGGACCTTTCTGGGATAATACTGATTATTGGAAGGAATCTTTTCCCTCAGTCCCCTACTTCAGCCAGCTCTTACACTGTCCCGGGCAGATGCCTTTGGACAGCTTCTGGAGCTATATTTACATGGAGATGTGGAAATGGCCATAGTTTTAGGGATCACCAGTGTACTGAGCACTCTCTCTCTGCATCTGCCTGTCCTGAGCTCAGATCAAAGAGGCTGCTCTCACTCTGCCTTTTCCAGCTGACATGCTGTTTGCAATGGCTACCTCTGCAAGTGGCTAGGGATCAAGCTCTTCTGTAAGCCTAAGACCAGGCTTACAAAACCAGTACACTGTCACAAAAAAACATGTTTATTTAGGCAGTCTCTGTTTCTCACTCTTTCTTTTACACACTACTTGATGCTCAACTGAAATTCGTATCCCTTCCTTTCACCCCCCTCTCATATTGAAAAGTTTCTTTGGTTTCTTAGGAGACAGTTTTTCTTCCTCCACAGGTTGTTGACGGGAAATAATTTTAATTCTTGTCTCACTGTTTCTTGCCTGACTTAATAGAATGACTAACAAATTTTTCATGTTAAATGTTTTTTTCTTCCTGTCAGGATGATACTGGCATGTCTCTGCATGCATTTTTATTTTCATGCACTGAGCCTTACCTTTCATATAAACACACAGCTAAACAACTCCACTATATAAAATTAAAGAAAAATAGTATTATTTGTTCAAATTCTTGCTAATTTGTGTCTATAACATCATAAATGGTTCCTAGTTTTGAAATTGTTGACCTCTAACACCATTCAAGGGCACTTGGTCCTAGCTTTAGCTCTCCGGGTTGTAAAAGTATGGATAAACTAATTGAGTGTGTAAAGTAGATGGCTTATGCATGTCCAGGCAAGAGTGGATCTAATCCTTTTCATCAGGCAAAAAGCCTCATCATACCTGTCAGCTCTGCCATAGGCTGGAGCTGTCTGAAAACTCAGATCTTTCCAATCTACTAATAAGATCAATAAAATGGCAAGCATTGAAGTCTCAGTTGGAAGAAAAAATCCTCTTCATCCTATCACAAAGATCAATAATCAAAGTGAGAAATTCAAAGTTATATTCTAGATAATAAACAGATTTTCCTTTTCTGCGTGAGAACTAAACCTTCAGAAAGCAGGCTTCCCTTACATATGAGGTTTGGCTTGAAAATTTTGCTGTTCTGACCACCAGTGTTTGATGTAAATATAAACTGATAGCTAATGGAGGTTTTCTGCTGATGATTCTGCAAATATGCCAAAGTTCTTAGAGGACTGCAGACCAAAAGATCTTCAGGATAGTGGACAAGCCAGAAAAATTAAGGAGAAAAATTCATTTTTAGAGGAAATAATATGTACATGTACTTATGTGTATACATACCTATGTATGTATGTATATAATTTTTCAGTGAAACAAAGCTTGAAATATTTGTTGTTCTATTCTACTATCTTGGAATGCTAAAAAGGCAGGACATTTACTTTAACACCATACTTCCTTGTAATCACTACTCCACTGTCAGAATCATGTATTTATTCCTTGTGCCCACATTAATTTTAGGGGCAAAAAAGACTCTTAAAACATTGTGATTTCAATTTACACCTATGAATTACAATTTTATTGGTGTTAAAAAAAGTTTTTTCCAGTTGTCAGATTTTATTCCACCAGTAACAGAAGACCGAAACCACTATTGTTTCTGTATTGTTTTACAGATGTAATGCTTGCCTATATTGAGGATCTAGCATGATGTTACATCAATCAATACACATAAATCCCTTTCAGAACCTTTAATCAAATGAGATATATTAGTGCAAAGCATTATTAGTTAGTATGTGTAATATTCACAGGTTGTGAGCAATGCAAACAAAGCCAAAGCTGTTTTACCAGGCGATATCTCCTCCTTCCTCCTGGCTACAGTGTTCTGGATAAACTGGGAAGCTGAGGTTGGCCTAAATATTAGTCAGGGTAGAAACCAGACTTCAGTCAAGGGACACTGAGGAAGGAAAGGAAAATTCTCCAACAGGAGAATTGCCCTCACTTGCCAGCTGGATGCTTGCCAATGTTGCTGGGGGTGCAACTGCCTCTGTTGGGATCCAGATACGATTTCCAGAAATTCTCATTGCTGTAACAAGGCCCTGGGATCAGATCTGTACTCGGAACAAACAGGGCTTCTGTCAAATTCCCCTGCAGGACTGCTAAAAATATAGCTATGTACAGTCACACAGTTATATGCAATATTGGTAACAATGTAGTTGCAGTATTAACCTGGGGTATTAGACAGGGCTCTGATGAAAGACTTTTGCAAAAATTTTGGGTCTGCCCTCATGTTCATGCACTACCATTCATATGTCTCCTGCCTTTTGACGGGGTCAGGAAACAAGAAGTCATGATGACCCTTAGAAGACCTTCTCTTCCTGCATCAGTCCAGGCAAGGCCTCCTTCATCCTGAGATGAAATTCTGTTTATGTTCCATGTTATAAACTTCCAGGTCATATGCATGTGATCACAGAATCACAGGGGTTGGAAGGGACCTCTGGAGATCATCTAGTCCAACCCCCCTGCCACAGCAGGGTCACCTAGAGCAAGTTGCACAGGATGGCGTCCAGGTGGGTTTGGAATATCTCCAGAGTCAGAGACTCCACCACCTCTCTGGGCAGCCTGTTCCAGTGCTCTGACACCCTCAAAATAAAGTTCCTCCTCATGTTTAGATGGAACTTCCTGTGTTCAAGTTTGTGCCTGTTACCTCTTGTCCTACCACTGGGCACCACAGAAAAACCACTGGTTCCATCCTCCTGGCACCCTCCCTTTAAGTATTTATAAGCATTGAGGAGATCCCCCCTCAGCCTTCTCTTCTCCAGACTAAAAAGACCCAAGTCCCTCAGCCCTTCTTCATAAGAAAGATGTCCCAGCCCCCTACCCCCTAATCATCTTTGTAGCCCTCTGCTGTACCGTCTCCAGCAGTTCCCTGTCCTTCTTGAACTGGAGAGCCCAGAACTGGACATTGTGGTGGTGCAACCCCCCTTGCCGCTCTCAGGCCTCTCGATACTTGGCGTGATGCCCTCCCCACCTGGGCCACATAATAACACCATGACCAGAACACCACAGAATGGTCTAACATTAAAGAAAGAAAAGGTGGAGAACAATGGACCAGAACACTAAGGCAACTCCCTAGTGCACCTGGTTTCCATAGCTCCTACCGATTGAACATAATAACTTTAATCGATCACTCGTGACAACATATGGATCGTGGCCATAGAGAGGGGGGTTATCAGGACCACAAGTCCTAACGAGTTCTGGGCCTGTGCAACCAGCGGAAAGTACAGGACTATTCTATTGTCCACGCTGGGCTGGAGTGGAAAACTACCTGATGAAAGTCAATTGTCTCGGATCCTATAAGTAGCGACTCTGATGAAGGCCTTTTGAGCGCTTCTGGATCGCAGCGGGCTGTGGCCAGGACCTCCCCTGTCAGGTTAAAACTGCGCGACTACAACAAGACCAGGGCGAGCAACCTTCTCTATAACTCGAGCCTCAACAATCGCCCGTTGAGGGATGCCGCTATATGTGAGTATTTGCTCTAAATCAAAACGGGAATTTTAACTATAGACCGGTCTCTCTCGTTTCATCCACCTCTTCATTTATATGTTTGTGTGCTTTAGCTTTACGGATGTGGATGTTCTTCTATTTTCCGTGCACGTGTAGGGGTTAAAGGGATATCCACTGATTCAATAAGTTGTGTGTGTGCGCGCTCATATGCTTTGTTTATATGTATATATATTTTAATCTGGAATTTGTATATTTCTACTGGTTTGGGATACCTTATAGTAAGTTAGTGTGAATCTTGCCATCTTCGAATCAGTAATCAAGTCGCTGTTCATTTATTTAGTTAAATCACTTTGCAAACTTTTAACTCAGTTAATGATTAAGCACTGCTAGAACTCAATCTCTTGATCTGCCTCAAATCACAAATAAACCAAATTGCTGCTAAATCATAACTGTGTCTGATACTTCCATCCCGTGACAGTACTCCAGGTGCGGCTTCATCAGGGCAGAGTAGAGGGGGAAGATAACCTCCCCTGACCTGCTTGCCACACACCTCTTGATGCACCCCAGGATGCCACTGGCCTTCTTGGCCACAAGGGCACATTGCTGGCTCATGGTCATCCTCCCAGGTCCCTTTCCACAGAGCTGTTTTCCAGCAGGTCAGCCCCTAACCTGGACTGGTGCATGGGGTTATTCCTCCCCAGGTGCAGTACCCTACACGTGCTCTTGTTGAACTTCATGAGGTTTCTCTCTGCCCAACTCTCTAGCATGTCCAGGTCACGCTGAATGGCAACACAGGCTTCCGGTGGGTCAGCCACCCCTCCTAGTTTTGTGTCATCAGCAAACTTGCTGAGGGTACCCTCTACCCCTTCATCCAGGTCATTGATGAATATGTTGAACAGGACTGGACCCAGGACTGACCCCTGGGGAACACCACTTGTCACAGACCTCTAACTAGACTCTGTGCCACTAATCACAACCCTCTGAGCTCTCTCTGCCAGCCAGTTTTCAATGCACCTCACTGTCCATTCATCCGACCCACACTTCCTAAGCTTGCCTATGAGGATGCTGGGGGAGACAGTGTCAAAAGCCTTGCTGAAGTCAAAGTAGACAACATCCACTGCCCTCCCCTCATCTATTTGTCCAGCCATACCATCATAGAAGGCTATCAGATTAGTCAGACATGACTTCCGCTTGGTGAATCCATGTTGGCTGCTTCTGATAACCTTCTTTTTCTCCAGATGCTTGGAGATGACGTCCAGAACAAGCTGTTCCATCATCTTTCCAGGGATGGAGTTGAGGCTGACTGGCCTGTAGTTTCCCAGGTCTCCCTTCTTGCCTTTTTTGAAGACTGGAGTGACATTGGCTTTCTTCCAGTCCTTAGGCACCTCTCTTATTCTCCAGGACCTTTCAAAGATGATGGAGAGCGGCCCAGCACCGACTTCTGCCAGCTCCCTCAGCACTGGTGGGTGCATCCCCTCAGGACCCATGGACTTGTGGATATTCAGTTTACTTAACTGATCTCTAACTTGATCCTCCTCAACCAAGGGAAAGTCCTCATTCCTCCAGACTTTCTGTTACCTGTAAGTCTGGGACTCCTGAGGGTTGGCCTGAGCAGTGAAGACTGAAGCAATAATATGTCAACAGGTCACAGGAAATAAAATACAATGGTAACAATATAGTTGCATATAATTTCTGTAGAGATAATATAAAATATTTCCAGGGGTGATCCAGGCCCTCTTTAAAAGGTGTTATTCAAGCATTTTGAAAGAAATTGGTTTCTGCCTCAGACAGTTAAAAAATAAATGGAAGTAAATAAATTTGTACCTTATAACTCTCAAGACTTTTAATGCTTTTCTAATACAAAATAAACATCATATGGAAGTAAATCTAGATATAGCCATGGAACAACTGACAGCCAGCTAACCATTTCATAATTACAGCTAGGGTATTTTAAAGCTGTTGTGGTTTTCAAGACTGGTACTGACAGTTACTGTGTCAGTTATGTTGGGAAAGACTGCTAATGTGTGGCTTGATCTTCCTTTGAAAAATCACTCCTCTTGAATACTAGTATCTGCAGATGAAACCATGTAATTACAATACCCTTTCCCTGTTTTATAGTTCTTTAAGTGGTTAGTCTATATAAGTAATCAATCACAACTGCAAGCCACTGTTCACATGGACAATTAAAACCTAAAGAAAATGAAAGGCAGTGAAAATATAATTTTAAATCAGTTCTGATAAATATATCGTAAGTGGATTTAAATTCTAGTAGCAGTCTCTGAGGGTGAATATTTATGCTTTAATTAATGCACCCACTTTCATATAAGCTGGAGCCAATTTTTGCATATAAAGTGGATAATAGTTAACAGAAACGTATATGTAAGCCTGTGTTCCCTTCCACATATAGATATCCAGTTTTCTTTAAAAGATATATGCTACGTACAAAAAAAGTCATCAGTTCGTATGCATTCCTTTGTATTACTGTAAGGCTTAATAAGTTCTGCCATGGATCGTTATGAATGACAGATCAATAAAATTATTTATTAAAAAAGAAACTTTTAAATAGAAGAATAACAGAGTTTAAAGTGTGTACCAAACTGCATTGTCAAAGGGTTATAGTTCTGTTCGCTGGAAGGGTACAAAAGATGTTATGCAAAACTGAAAGGTGGGCTTCATGTAATTTCAGACACTTTAAAGACTTAGACAAACTTATAGTAAAGTTAAACAATTCTATGCTGTCTTTGTTGTCAATTGAAATAAGCAGCTTTGTGATTTCATCTCACCCTAATATAAAATCTAGAATAAATCAATAGATCCATTCTTTTGAAGTACCTATGCTTCTTCATCAGCTAGAAAGGAAGGCTAAGGATGTCTGCTTAGATGTTGATGGCCACGACACCATGATGAATCTCACTTCAGGATTCTATGATGGAAATGTAGGATGATTAAAGCAAGTGACAATGTACTGCAGAAGAAACATTGACTCAAAATATATGTTTTATTTTTTAAGTCATTAAATCAAACAACATAGCTTTGCTCTCATTTGTCTGACATCATACAGTGTATCATCACTTCTACCATACATTTACTTCCCTGTCATCACAAGAATTTGTCTCTTATACATATTTCTTTGCAGAAACCATCTTGTTCAACCACAACAAACATAAAACAAAAGAGAAAAAAACAAAATAAAAGTGTTTGCTTAAAATGCTAGTCCTTGATAGTCTTTCTTACTATACATGTTATATCTTTAGGATTGACTTTTTATGCTGTACTTGTACCTTTTCTTTCTTCCATATGTTTTTGAATAGCCCTGTACATTGCCTGATAAAAAAATCATCTCCAACAAGCCAGTGTAGTGGTAGTTTCATCATTTTTGCTTCTTTTGTCCAGAGGTAATATAGCTTTTTTTGAGTGTCTTTCAGCAAGGTTTCTCTGTTGCTATCCTCACTGAGAAAGGTCTGTAGTCCTCATTCAGTCTTTAAACTGGATGATTGTCTATAGCATATATGCAGTCCACCTCCCAGTGATGTCCATCCTTCAAAGAACGTAGAATAGCCTGTTGTTTGTGATGTACAATATAGGTTGATTTTTTGTTCTGATCACTCTTATAACTCTGGATTAATAACTTAGCCCAATAACTGTTGAAACTATTTTCACAGTTATTACGATGCTCACAGGAACATCTTGACACTGGGGCAATGTACATGCTGTATTCTATGTACTAGCTTCTTACCTTTGTGCTTTTATTGACTAGGGAGAGATAAATAGGATTTTCTAACTGATTTTTTTACTGTGAAATACATCTGACATTCAAGGCTCACTTTATAGCTTCTTCTCATGTCAGTTCTCAGTCCTGGCCCACCTTCTTCCCACTGCTGAGTGATCCTTCTCCTAGTCAACCTCTTGCCTGGTGGGTTTTCATGCTGAGGCTGAGTGATCTTCACACTTCTGATGCACTTGCTTTACATGCTTCAGCTGGGCTGAACTGATATTTTTAGATCTTGACTCAGGCTTCCTTCCTGCTCCTCTAAGCTCTGTATAACTTCTCTACATTTGTTACAGGCTCAGACACGAGGCTGACCACTGCTGAAAGCCTTCTCTATTTCAGTGTGAAATCCAGTGAAAATAGTAAGCTCACTTGGGGCCAGCTCTTCTAATAGGATCAGAGTGTAGCTCCGGGCAAGAACAATGGTATAGCTTTTCCTGAAGATTAAGAGAAAGAAATGCATAGAGAAAGAGCTTTTTAAAATAAAATGGGAGGTTTAGTTTGGTTGTTGGGTTTTTTTTTCAGGTTTCCAGAACTAATATTCTGGTTTGGAGTGATGCAAAATGACTAAGATTCAATGCAAATACAGTTCACTCAGTGGAGAGCTTGATGAATAGATAACGTTAGGTTGTTTAAATGTAAATGGCACAATCTCAATATGAGCAGAATATGAGACTCTTTTCAAAGAGCAGTTTGGGGCAAAGTGTGCTGATGGCTTTTTAAAATATGAGTTGGGCAATAAAAATATAATGAAAATATATAATAGTTTGAATGACATATCTTTAGTCATGAGACTTGTGAAATTACATTATGATAAATCTCCTTTGTAACATTAATTATGTAAGTTACCAACTGATGCACAATTATACGTATTTTAATTCATCAAGATTTGGAATTCCTATTAAGTAACATTGGGTTTTTTAAAGAAGGAAAATAAAGTGCCCAGTTCTATTGAATTTCAATGTCCTTTGCTCATTTGACCTCCTTTGGATATCAGTTATTGCTTATAATCACAAACTTTTTAAAAATACATGAAACCTTGGGAACTTTATGAACACTTTTGTCTCTGAATATTTCGACACCATTAAAACATTGTGGGAGAGGAAGGAAGGGAGGAGAGAATAAAGAAGGAGAAAAGGATGTGGGCATAAATGGCAACAGGAATAAGTATGTAGGAGCAAACTTTTAAATAATAGATATTTGTCCATGATAAATATTATTCTAGTAAAAATGGAACAACCAACACTGCTGAGGTCAATGATATAGCACTAGAAGTAACCTTGGTAACATTAAATTGTATGTGCAGGAATCATATGAACAGTTTCTCTTATTCTAATCTAAAATATGAATAGAACATTAGGGACTTGGACCAACTTGAACTTTAACCATTAGTAAGGAGGTTGAATCATACTTAAATGAACGTATTTAAAAATTCTCCTTTAAAATGTGCCAGAATTAATAAATTTTATTAAGATGGTTACTTCTTTTATAAATAAAAATCTTCAATTAAATGTGAAAGTCTGTCAAAACCTAAAAATTAGGAATTGCTGAAGTTGTTGAAGTTAATTATATATGACACCCGCCCTTTTGATGTGGGATGCAGAAGTATTTATGCACATAGTTTTCCATGGGAACTTATTTTCAGTGCTTCTGGTGGTTCAGCCTCTTAGGAAACCTTCTAGTAAAACTTCTGCTCCTTCAATCTGAAAGACTCTTTCTAGGTTTTTGTCTCTTTTTCTTGTTCTTGCTGTGACCTCAAAGAGACAGGTGGGGGGAGGAAAAAAAACCTTTATCCCTTAAGGTTTGCAGATACTGATATAAAGGTCTTTGTTTTGTTCCCAAAACAACCTCTCAACATCATCCACACATGCCCATATGTAGTATTTTCTTTAGTATCTCATCCTTCATCTTAAAATAAAACCAAACAAAAATGAAAAAATACTTTCCATAAAGTTGCAATCATTTACAAAATGTTTATAGTTTCAAGAAGCTTATTTCTGGATGAAGAATAAGTCTTCCATTTTTGTGACAGCATGGAGTATCAAGAAAATAAATTTGTTTCTGGTCAACCTAAGGTATACATTAGTTTGAAGTCATACTGAAATGTTTTATAGAAATAAAATATTAATTTGATGTTGTTAGACATTTCAAAAATCTTCTTTCTTTTAAATTGTACTCATTTATAAGTAAAAAACACAGTTCCAAAATATAAATTCCAGAAGACAACTGTTAATTTTTAAATAAAATGCTCCAATTCCATGGAACATTAGTTTAAAAAATGCTAAACCAGTCCTTCTCAAAATCTTTCCTTAAATTTTTCATAGCCAAACAAGAATTTAGCAAATGTAAGTTGATTAAGTGATTTAGTTCACTATGGAACACCATTTGGGGGACTTTTACGTTTGTTGAAGACATTCACTCATCTTTCTTCTTAATATCAGCTAAATGCAAATCAATGTTTATCCAATCATTCAAAGATTCTGTACAATGAAGATACTTTAATCCCTACACTTTATCTTTCTCTCTCCCACTGTTTTGCCTCCGGAGGTGAAGAAAAAATAAAAAAGACAAAAGTGGTTTAACTTTCTAAATAAAACTTAGTTTGGACAAATGAAATCTAAGAGTGAAAATATTATGAAGGATGAAGGGAAAGGGTGAGGATGCAGAGAGTTACAAATGTTGCCACTGTAACATTCCTGTGTCTGCCTCAAAAATTTCTCCTGAAAGTTTATCTCTAGCATCTCAGTTTCCAGAGAGAAGGAGGTGATAACAGAACATCATCATTGCTAATAAAAGAACCGCATTCATTTATTGTGAGGTATGTTTGTGTTGTATGTCTAGTCTTGTGTATGCCATTTCATGGTGATAAGAAATGTCATACTTTTTTCCATGCTGAACACACACACATACACACACGCACAAAACGACAGCGACTAACCCCCAAAATGTCCCAGCAAACAAATTAAAACTAATGTAATAGCAAAAAAAACCCCAAACCCACCTCCCTCCCCCCTGAGATAAAATAGATCCTGAAAGTGAGCAGGTCTAAACTAAGATTAAAAGAGAAAGAACATAAAGGACTGGAACTGCTATATTGAGATGAATATGCAGTGTAAGACACTAAAATGCAAAGAACAAAAATAAAGATTAAGAACACATCCTTCAAATTTTCTGGCTTTTCTTAACTGGGAAGGCTGCTGTGTTTCAAAAAGGTTTTAAACAGTCAATAGGTACATAGTCTCCTACTTTCTATGATAGCTTTCACAATTTCTAATAGGAGGTTAAAATATAGGTTTGATATTTGAGATGTGCTGTGTAGGATTTCTCTGGTGCAATTTGTAATACCTTCTAAAATTCTGTCTAGCAGCAATAAAGAGTCTATTTAAAAAGTGATGATTTTTTTAATGTCCCTCTTTACCAAAATAACATTTGATATTAAGTAATAAGAATGAATCTAGTGTGAGTAAACAAGAAACATCTGTAAAGATGTTTTCCTTCTGATGGATCTTGGATAAGGCATGCAGGAGAGAGGGAGCAATGGTGTATGGGGAAAAAAAATTACATAATATTATCAAGGCTGCATTTTGATAGATGAGTGGGAACAATATAAACAACTTTATTCCTCACAAGATTCACAGAAATTTGTTTTGGTAATTGCCCATTGTCTTCAAAAGCCTCACAAGAAATATCCAAAGATCATTTTAAAATGCATTTAAGATTGTTTTGGAAGACTGCCAGTGCTCTGGCATGCTGAAACTCAGCCTGTTATTGTCCCAGCAGCCAGGCAGTGCTGCAGCACAGATGTCGTGGCGAAGAGAGAAGCATTCAAATGTAAGGAAACCGGCTCAGATTCTGCACAGGCAAAGAAGAAAGGAAGAGTAGATGGAAAATGTTCAGGTAAACAATGCCTTGATGAGGTGTTAGTAAAGCTGAGGGGAGACTGGCTTGGAGGACGTGCCACAGGCTGAGATATTCATGTCATTAGAAGAACTTCCTTGAATCTGGAAGAGGGAAAGAATAGGACCAAGTGAAAGGATACAATTGCAGTATTCAATTACGTGATCCTTTGGTATCAAAGACTGCAGCTTTCATTGGTCCCAAATGCACACACTTCAGTCCCTACCTGCTGTTAGGTTGCATCTGAAAGGAGAAGGCATCTTAGATCTTAATCAGTATTAGCAGCAGTATGACAGGCTGCTTTTTTTCCTTGACACTTCCTCTAATTCCTAGACTTGATAGTAGCTTTCTTCCCTTATGACACAGAATACTTTTAAAATGATTGACACTAAATGTTATTATACTGTTAGTGGACTCAGAATTAATTTTAATCAAATGCTGTGGAAATGCTTTAGTTATGTTTCCAATATGTTGCTCCAGATTTCAATGATATCCTAAACTGGTAATTTATTATTTATTGCATATGCCAATTGACACATTAGTATTCTATATCTTTGTAGCAAATGTAAAAATTAATATCAGATCTGAAACAATACTTCTTACAAATGTTAAATAAAGTATTTAAGAACTAAAAAAAAATTTCATCTTTGATAGGAAATGTTCTACAAGTCAAAAAGTGATTTGCCTCAGAGAGTGAAATAATGACTATTTAAAACTCTTCTGGATTCACTGGACCAGGTTTTCATTCTAGTTAAATGATATTTAGTACAGTGTCAGTCAGCAACAAAGGCAGTTGCTTTATTTTTTCTTTTGTTCAGAACCAGCTGGGATATGGACCGTTCTTTCATGAACCTGTTTCAATGGTGGGGGATCAGCAGAATCATTCACATGTGGCTTATTTTGGCTACATCTACTGTATAGATTCAGCAGACAACACCACAAATGATTTCCCTATGCTATTTTCATACATCAGCTATCCCTACAAGAACCCTGTGGGGAAGGTAATTACAATTCTCTTCATGAGTAACTTCTTTCTTTTCCTTTTCTTCTCTATATTTGATACAGATCTGTGATCTGGGGATTCAAAAATCTCCACTGATTCCTTCCATTTAATTTGACTGCCTTTGCTCTACAAGAGATAGGTTAATAAGACAGGGAGCAGCAGAAACCGTGAGACTTCATTTCCTACATCTGCTTATTGAAACTATTGATACATTTGGGAGAAGAAGAGCTCTACCTGGTGTAGATTCTCTCTTGTCTGAACAGATGGGAACTTGCCCTTTGTCTGTGCTACAGAGGGCTCTGTTTTACCAAAAGTGGTGAAACTTGTAGGAACATAACATTTTTTGAAACCTCTGTTTCTCTGTTGAGGTAGATGGAGACTGGCAAAGTTTCTAAAGATATCAAGACGAAAATGCAGGTGGAAAGACAGAATTTGGTCGCCTAAACAGCTTGTCCCTGAGAAAATGAGCTGAAAAACAACTACCCACCACTTATTTTCACCATGGTTTAGGACTTACAAATATGAATTCAATTCCTCTCTTGCTCTCAATTACTTGCTACATTTCAAGGTTTTTTTTAAAAATTTTCCAGGTTCTCACCTGAGATATGAAAAATCAGTCAGGATTTTGGGTGTCTGACTAACTTTTCAGGGACCACCTTGACTCACTTTATTGTGGTTTTGACACAGTGCCAGTTGAAAATATTAAAGATATTGCAGTGAAAGTGATCTTAAAATAAATGGCATATGGAAGTTTTAAATTATATGACATTATTTTACATTGGTCTGAAATTTGAATTCCATCTACATCCTAAAAACTCTCAGTGTAGTAGTTACAGCCATCCAGAGGGTCACAAGTTGACTTAAATCTTATTATAAAGGTATAATAAAGTCTCCAAAAGGAGTATATATGTATATAGTTTCTGTATTTTTATATCAGTACAAATTTGCATCCTAACATGCAAATTCTCAGCAGAGATCTCACAGGCCTTTGGGTCTTACTGTGGAATTTGTGAAATTAGTATTTCAAAAGAAAATTTTCTGACAAAGGCAAGAAAAAGTACTATTTATCTACTAGTTTGGGATGGTGTACACTGTGTACAAAAAGGCTCAGCATTTGAGAACATGGCTAGATAAAAGCGTCTTTCATTCACTATATGTGACTTAAAGATGCTGTTACTTTGAAGACAGGCATACTGTCCCATCTCACACTGCCTTCAAGTTCTAGGATGTTTGTGAAGAATTTACTGGAAATCATAGTTTTCTGGCATGTGAGGAGTAAATTTTGCCAGAAGAGAAAATAACGACTCTCAAAATATTCCCCTCTGGCCATTGAATTTGGAACTGCTTGATTGATGAGTGCCTGATGAGCATCTGACTTTGTAACAGTAATGCTTTTTCAAAAACATAGCTTAATGTATAGAATTTCTGAGGTTGGGATTTTTTAACAAACTTTAAAAAATATATGTATTTGGCATCATAATGATTCCTTACACAGTTCAATGACAGGGATAAACTGTGTAGAGCTAATCTCTTCAGTGGTTTGGTACCTTCCATGGAGACCAGCCAGCAGAAGGGAGTGGTTGAATAAAGAGCTTCAGAAGTGTTTACTGACAGCAGGACACTGCTGGATTGCAGGAATTCTAGGTTCTTGAACATATTTGAAGAAAAATACAAATCCTAAAGGTAATAGACTGAACTCTCACAGGCTGTCCAACTTGTGCTCAATTCTCCCAGCACATCATCTTAGTCTTTCCTCAGTTTTTCCACTGCAGCCTCCTTTGCTTGTTGACAGAAGGGAGTCTGTCCAGCATGTTGTCTTGCAGTCATTTATGTCTGATACTGCAAGGAACTGTTGGAAAGGCCTTGGTCCCTAATCTTCCCTCTTAACGCTTTGTAGGGCAAAGAGAGTTAAGGTTGCCTTCAACATGTACAGGCAAGGATTCGTTCATAAGATTCTCCACTCTTACCTGACGTCCTTTATATGAATGACACATTTTGGAGCTCATTTCCCTAAAATTTTTCACCTGGACTTTCATTCAATTGGCTGATGTGACTCTTCTAAACCATACAATTTAGAAGAATTTTGAATCTTCAAAGTGTAGACATTGAAAAAACAGCTTAGAGCCACAGAATGTGCAGTAAATCTCTCCTGTTCGGTGCTTCCTTCCACATATGAGAATTTGCCCATATGTGGAATAGTTTTTCTAAATGGCTAGAAGCAAGCTCAACTGTTCCTAAAGGTGCAGAGTTTCAAATACAGATCTGAATTACTTCTGTTTTGATGTGAATTTGTTAAGGAGGCTTAATACCATACGGTTAGACTAAATACAATTTCTAATTTTACGTGTTAAGAATTATTATCTGACAACTATTTTTTCAAAATGTTCTGTCCTGCTAAATATAGTAATATTCTCTTCCTAGCTACTGACAGTAACTTACTTTGCCTTATACAGTGTATTTGAAAATTAGTCATATTAGCTATAATTAAAACAAAGTTTGCAATATAATGCTGTTGGGTGTTTTGGTTTGGGGTTTTTTTTTGTTTCTGAAGTGATTCATTAGAGAATCCTCTCCAATAATATTTCCCTTTAAAGAGAAATCTCAGTAGACATTTTGAAATATAACTGAAGGACAAACATAACATGTTTGTTCATTTTATTTAAATAAAATGTTTTCTGGTGGGAAAGTATCTGAGCAACAAGTCTGAAAGTTAATTAGGCAATTCTGTGACAAAACATTTGGAGAATCTTAAAAAAAAAATCCCTCTCTGGCATTTAGAAGACTGAATAAGAGCAGAGGGAATTTGTGGATTGTTGTCAAACTTTCAAAGTAGCATAGTGGAACATTTAAAAGTCTTCTGACATTTGAAACTTTTAAGACCTATCCACCAGGGTTACTTGCTGTGGTAAGGAATACATTAACCAGAATAATCCTTAAAATAAATTATGATAGTCAGTTGAATTTGATTATAGAGACTAAATAAAAATAATTAATTCAAAGAAAATTTGCACTTCAGAATGCCAAGAGGAAACTCAGAATCACTATATTTCATGCAACAAAACTGAGTTTGCATAAATATAGCCCAACTTTACGTAAGTAGAATATGAGAGAGAATGCAAGGAGAAAAACTGTGGTTTAAAACACATATTAAAATGCCTGCTTAGTTGATAGATCAAAGAACTGATGATGTTTAGGTCATCTGAGAAGCTGTGGGCTTACTAGTGATTATCCAGATACTGAAGTGCTAAACATGAAGACATTTATATGATTCACGTGCTGAAACAAGCTGAATATTTCTCTATATTCCAACAAAAATATTAGCAACAAAGTAGGCTATCCTGATCACTTTCAGCCACTTTGCCCTGCATTTCACGTGCCTGCATTTTAGATTGTAATCATCTTGGGAAAGGAACTGTCTAAACTGAATTGAATTGATATAGACCATTTCTGACAATGAAACAGGGTAGATCTGAAACTCAGGGAGTGAGTGATTCACTAAAGAGTAGAGTATTATTCAGGAAATATCAGAAATAAAGTGTTAAGGCTAAACCATATTTTCACACACAGAATCCATCCATCATGTAGCCTCACCCCCTTTACAAGTAGTGGTCCTTGAGAGGAGCACTGATGAACCATATTCTCAAATACCCACACTGAGTGAAAAAGTGTCCATTACCATTAGCTTCACTTGTGCCGCAGAGAGACAGGGGACTCTGCTCTGTGCCAGGGAAGGAGAGAGGAATAAACTCTGCTTTATGTCAGGGAAAATGCTTTATTCAATAAAAGTTGCCTTGTATTTGCCCATCCATATGTATAATCTTCAATACTGCCGAACTAAGGTTTTTTTGGACAGATAACCTGTAGGTTAGTCACCTGAAAATATGGCACTTACAAGAATTACTCATTTTGCAAATATAAAACTTCTTAATAAAATCCAGTTGCAGCTGTGACTTTTTAGCACTCTGCAAGTTCATACAATAACACTTCAGTTCTCAGGACCCTAGGAAAAAACAAGCTAAGAAACTTCAATATTGCAATGTCATCTTATGAGATTAATATCCCATGAATTTTGGAGCACTTTCTGCTTCAGATTGGCTGGAAACTCACAGATGCTTCAAACCTGACTGTATGCTATCGTTAAACTTGGCTTGAGGCGTGGGCGCACACAATGAATTAAAAAGTAGGGACAAAAAGCCACTGTGCTTTTGTGAAGTAACTTATTGTTACATCTAAAGTAAACTGCAGGAAGTTAATAGTTCATGAGTCTTATATTTGTGGAAGCAAAACTTCTGGGCCGGTATTAGTTCCAGATTTGGCTGATCTTTAAGAATGAATTCACTGGCTAGTTTTCTTAGATTTCTTCTGAAGTCAGAAGAAGGAGTCTTCTTTAGGATGTAATTCAAAGGGTAATTCCTGTTTTGTCATTACAAAGCAATGAATGACACAGCCTATGAATGGGGGAATAACCAGCTAAAATTTTGTAAATGTGGAAACCAAAATCTTTAAAAAAAATCTCCTTCTAAAATTTAATCATAGAATCATGAAATGGTTTAGGTTGGAAAGGACCTTAAAGATCACCTTGTTCCAACCCCCTTGCCATGGGCAAGGACACTTCCCACTAAAACCAGATTGCTCAAAGCCTCATCCAACCTGGCCTTGAACACTTCCAGGGATGGGGCATCCACAGCTTTCCTGGGCAATTGATTCCAGTCCCTCACTACCCTCATAGTGAAAAACTTCTTCCTGAGATCTATTCTAAATCTCCCCTCTTCCAGTTTGAAGCCATTACCCCTCGTTCTATCACTACATGCCATTGTCAAAAGTCCCTCTCCAGCTTTCTTGTAGGCCCCTTTCAGATACTGGAAGGCTGCTCTAAGGTCTCCCTGGAGCCTTCTCTTCTCCAGGCTGAACAACCCCAACTCTCTCAGCCTGTCTTCATAGCAGAGGTGTTCCAGCCCTCGACCATCTTTGTGGCCCTCCTCTGGACTTCATCCAACAGGTCCATGTCCTTCTTATGTTGGGGGCTCCAGAGCCGGACACAGTACTCCAGGTGGGGTCTCACAAGAGGGGAGTAGAGGGGCAGAATCACCTCCCTTGACCTGCTGGCCACGCTTCTTTTGATGCAGCCCAGGACATGGTTGGCCTTCTGGGCTGCGAGCATACATTGCCAGCTCATGCTGAGCTTCTCATCCACCAACACCCACAAGTCCTCCTCAGGGCTGCTCTCAATCCACTTTCTGCCCAGCCTGTATTTGTGCATGGGATTGCCCCAACCCACGTGCAGAACCTGGGACTTGGCCTTGTTGAACTTCATGAGGTTGACACAGGCCCACCTCTCAAGCCTGTCCAGGTCCCCCTGGGTGGCATCCCTTCCCTCCAGCGTGTCGACCGCTCCACACAGCTTGGTGTCATCAGCAAACTTGCTGAGGGAGCACTCAATCCCAACATCCATGTCACCAACAAAGATGTTAAATAGCACAAGTCCCAGTACTGACCCCTGAGGAAGACCACTTGTCACTGCTTGCCACTTGGACATCGAGCCATTGGTTGCAACTCTTTGAGTGCAACCATCTAGCCAATACCTTATCCACTGAGTGGTCCACCCATCAAATCCATGTCTCTACAATTTAGAGACCAGGATATCATGTCAGACAGTGTCAAATGCCTTGCACAAGTCCAGGTCCACCAAGGCTGTAACCTCGTCATAGAAGGCCACCAAATTTGTCAGGCACGATTTGCCCTTAGTGAAGCCATGTTGGCTGCCACCAATCACTTCCTTATTTTCCATGTGCCTTAGCAGAGTTTCTAGGAGGATCTGCTCCTGATCTTGCCAGGCACAGAGGTGAGACTGACGGGCCTGTAGTTCCGCAGGTCATCTTTTTTACCCTTTTTGAAAATGGGAGTTATGTTCCCCCTTTTCCAGTCAGCAGGAACTTCACCGAACTGCCACAACTTCTCAAATATAATGGATAGTAGCTTGGCAACTACATCCGCCAGTTCTCTCTGGACCCATGGATGAATCTAATCAGGTCCCATGGACTTGTGCACATTTAAGTTCCTCAGCTGGTCTTGGACCTGGTCTTCTCCTACAGTGGGCGGTACCTCATTCTCCTAGTCCCTGCCTTTACCTTCTGCAACTTGGGCAGTGTGGTCAGAGGCTTTACCAGTGAAGACTGAGGCAAAAAAGTTGTTGAGTACCTCCACTTTCCTTCCTGAGTGGGCCCACATGTTCCCAAGTCTTCCTTTTGTCCCTGATATACCTATAGAAGGCTTTCTTGTTGCCCTTGATGTCCCTGGCCAGATTTAACTCTATCTGGGCTTTAGCTTTCCTAACCTGATCCCTGGCTATCTGGACAATTTGTCTGTACTCCTCCCAAGATACGTGTCCTTGCTTCCACCCTCTGTAGACTTCCTTTTTCTGTTTGAGATTGTCTAGGATCTCGTTCATCCACATAGGCCTCCTGGTGTTTTTGCCTGACCTAGGTAGGGAGCAAAGTTAAGGTAGCAGGCTAGGAGCAAAGTTAAAGAGGGAGACTGAGGGATGTAAAGATCCTGTTCTGAGAATCATAGCTTGGGTGCTTGACCCTGCAGAGCTGGTCAAAATTCCTGCAGTATTCAGACAGCAAGAGAGGTTAGTTGTACTCAAATTCCTCTCACATGAAAATTCTCATGGGAAAAACAACCCCTTTTGACTGTTCTCCCCATGTGACCAGTTACAGAGTTGGATCAAACCTGAGCTTCTTGTTTGCTCATATTAGAGGAACATTCATCCCATTCAGGTCGTGTGTGGGTCCATGAGCAATACCATAGGTAGGGTGATGTGATTTGAATGGTAATGCAGTCTGACAACACATTATAAGTCAAACTTCATTAAAGCAGTAACAAAGATGAACAACACTGTACCCACATGGTGACTCACCCTCTCACTGATAGCAAACACAGAATCGTAAGTGACGCCATGCCTCTGGTGAACTATCAGGTACACTTAGTGTTTAGGCATCTGACAGCCACAGTCAATTACGCAAATGCCTTTTGAATGGAGGTAAGAATTGCACCACCCCTTGGCCCCACCAATGGTAGTGTAATGCAAGAGAATCCAGCTGCATCCTGCCTATGTGTGGATGTTGGTCAAGGAGCAGGTTGTCAATGTTTTAAACATACATATATAATATAATTTCAGGTGTTGTTGGCCTACAGCTACCACACCAGAGGTGCACAACTCCTTAAGTCCAGCTCCTAGCTGCCAGCCTGTCATAGTTTGGGCCGGACTGGCCACTGAGGCAAACAACAGATGCTGTCCCCCACCTCTCTCTCTAAAGAGAGGATGGAGAGAGAGAAAGAGACTTACGAGTTTAGAAGGAACTAAACTACTTTAATGAAAATATCAATAATAAAATAAAAATAAAATAATGAAATATATACAAAACTGTATCAAGCTCCAGGATGACAATCACATCAGTGACAAGCACTGGGCAAGTCCCAGACTAGACTCAGCGACGGACAGGAACTGGAGTCCGGATCTGGATTCAGGAATGCACGGATCAGGATCAAAGGCAGACAAACAGACAGAGTCCTCCTCAGATGTTGGCCATTGAAGAAAGATGGCTCACCCTTTGATCCCTCAGTTTTTATACTGAGCATGAGGCAGATGGGATGGAATACCCTGTTGGTCAGTTTTGGGTCACCTGTCCTGTCTGCTCCTCCCTGCAGGTGTGACTCCTCTACACTTTTCTGCTTCCAACCCTCCAGTGGGGCAAATAACAGTTGTCTGGCCTTGGTTGTTATAGCAATAAGTATAAGCAAGAGCTTCTCTGCATCCCATTCCTTGGCATCAACTATAAACATCGGTCTTACCACTCTGAGAACAAAGAGTTTCTGCAAAATATGCTGTTAATGCCAGTTGTTAGAAGAGGCTTAGCTAAAAAGTACAATTACTGGACAGAAAATGGGTTCTCTTTTACCTCAAACCAGGACACAGCTCCTTATAGATGTTCCACATATACCCAATGACTCTAGTCATCTGTGTTAAGACAAATGGTTGCTGACCCTTAACTCCGTCTCTTAAGAAAATAAATAGTATGTATTTAGAGAACTGAACTGTCATTGTCATAAAGGAACAGAAAAGCTAATGAAAGGCTTAGTAGACATTCTGTTCAGCTTTCTGTATATAAATTGGTGGTCGTTTGTGCACAGTCATGGATATGAACATTACACAGGCTTGTGTTTCTCTTAGAACATCAGCTATGAAACTAGAAAATGGAACCTAAGATTCAGAGTTCCTGAAATGGCTTTCCAGCTATCTTTGTCTTATATGCTGGTACCAAATTTTCATTTCTTTAATTTATATCTGAAATACTTAAATTTATCCCAAATAACACATTAGGTTTTTATTTCCAGATCTTTTTCCAGATCTTGTAAAAAAATCCCCAAACTTTAACTGCTCAGCCTACATTTTCTTCAGCAGCAAAGAGGCAGACTTGGCAGTCTTTAAAGAAAAAGAAAGATTTACAATTTTTTTGAAGGCTTTCAAGCTGTTACATAAAGTGCTTGGTAGATTAAATGGTTTTCTTGATTCATATGCTGAGAGTAAGAGACTTCTTGCACAGCTGCTGTGCTATCAATTGGTCTGGCCCAGTGGTACTCCCAAATTCTCCTACAGTTCAGAACTTGCACTTTGCCTCTTCCTTACGGACTGAACCTCAGAAAAACTCACTCAAAACTGTAGGCAGTTTTCAGATAGCGACCCTTTACTGCTGTCTCTGTCCATTCACAACTCTGAACCTCAAAAAGCAAATGAGCACTTGTGTTGACTCCTAAAATACACTGTCTACATTAGCCATGTCTTGCAGAATTGAACATAACTCTATTGAGTATCAGGGTTATGAATGTAGTGCTTGAATGACTTTAACAATCTCTGTTACTGAGTTAACTGTAAAATCAATGGACTTACACTGGAACTCTGTCTATTGCAACTTCATCTATAGGAAGCAAAGCAAAAGGCAACCATCTGATCATTTAAATCATTGAAATGAGCAGCTGGGCAAGGAAGGCTCTTCCTTACCATTACTGTGCCAGTGCAGCCCTTGGAGCCCCATCGGGAGCTGGGTCCCATCTCTGCACCCCAGCAGAGGTGCCAGCTCCTGTTTTGGGTGGTTATAACAGAGTTAGGAGTCTGATGTGAATATACACATACTTAAAGCCTTCTTTCGCCCAGCTGAGGACTGCTTTGTGTGTTTGCAAATGCTGCTCCTGAGGATGCTGTCAATTCAAAGCAGAATTCACACTTTTGCCATGGACTACCACCATGCATGGTGGTAGATGCTCCATCCCTGGAAACATTCAAGGTCAGGTTGGATGGGACTCTGAGCAACTTGATCGAGTTGAAGATGTCCCTGGTCATTGCAGAGGGGTTGGACTAGATGACCTTTAAAGGTCTCTTCCAACCCAAACTATTCTATGATTCTATGATTATGTGATGGTAAACGCTATTGAATAGGTGGTGCTGAGAGACAGAAGAGAGGCAGCAGGGAATATAGAAGTTAGGGACACCTGACCAATCAGCTTCTCTTTTACAAACATTTTTTTTCTGTGAATGTCTCCAGAGTTTCTTTCAGAAAGGATTCAGGGGAGGGGAGGGATAGCTCAGTCTTTGACCATAAACATGGCACTGTGTGGGTTTTCTCTGAGGCTCACACTCTCAGCTTCGACATGTGGTAGCTACATCCCCCTCTCTCCCTTTGCTGAGAGTTGGAGAACAGCAGTATCAATTTCTTCACTTTCTTATTTTAAGCATCAGGAAGGGCTCCTCAGACAGACAGGAGTGTCAGCAAGGCCTCCATGCACTTAAAACTATTACTTAAATAAAGTCAAGTGGATCTGCAGCACTGTTCTCTTTCAGACACTCTTCCATAACACGTGTTGCTACTGTGACACTGAGGAGCCTCTCAAAGCTTTGAATTTTTGCAGTGGCACCTTATGAGAAACAGCCGGTGCCGCTGATACCTCTCAGCAGTAATTACACTGTCTGCAAATTCAGACAGATTGTGCTGCACAAGGTACAGTTGGGTTGAATTTTCATACTTTATTTCAAAATCTGTAAAGCGATATTTTATTTTTTATTTAACTAAATGCTTGAGCTCTTAATATGCTATAATATACCAGGAGCCCTAGGTATGGATGTAGCTTGCCTATACCTTTGTCTGGTTGCTTTTGGGTGGGCTTTTCTTTCAACTGGAAAGGAATTGTGACATCAAAATTGTCCAAGACCAGGGTACTCTGGGGCTGGATGATGCTGCAAGCATATCGATGGCCTAAAATGCTCACAAAACACTAAATACTTCATATCCTGCTCCTAGCTAAAAACAGCATCAAGATTTCTGCCAAGTGTTCATATATGCCTGTTCATATATCCTTTTTTAAGACTGACGAGCACATTCCGCCCACAAGTAGTATAATCTGCTTCAACACTTTCATACTACTAGATTTTCTTGAAGTGTTTTGCAATTAATAAATTTCTAAATCCATCTGGGATAATTGTTTATATCACAGAAACCATCTTAAAATATATACGTAAAGTTGAATTGTCAGCATATACTGTGTTACAGAAAGAAACGTGTTATTTACCATTGCCCTATTCTTCTTTTCATAATTCTGCTTCCTGCTGGTTTTCAAATAGCTTTTACATCCTTGCAATTGCCAACTGCAAATTGAAAATATATGCATATTGATATCACAGAAATAAGAACACAATTACATTAAAATCCAAGCTATTTTTATTGCCTATTGCTTTCTTTTCCTGGTGTATTGCTTAAAAAGAAATATTTATGCTTTAGGCATATTCAGGCATAAATAAACATGTTTATACATATGTGTCCTCTTGCAATAATTGTAAGTGGCATTACAAGACCACAAGCTTTGGGAAAAGAAGGAATCTCAGCAAGGAAATATGCATAAATAACACTTCTTTTTGTTTCTGAGAAATTCACACAGTCTTGCAAAAGTAACTGGATAACTAATGTGCATTGCTTTCCATTTTTTTGAAGAGATTAATACAGTTTTTCCTTGAATAAAAAAATGGGTCACTCATTATTCGGCGATTGCATAAAAATTCCTAGGTTTTTTTTTTCTTCTCCACTGAATTACTAACTGAGACATATTATGGAACTGACAGGAACACTACTCGCAACTTAATGGTAGTGAAAGTGAAATAAAGCTATTATTACTGCCTTTTCTTGTGTTCTTTTTGTCTCATCAGAAACAAGCAATGTTATTGAGAGCCCTGATGAGCTGTTTGCAAAAGCTCTAGAAAAAAATTTTGGCTTGCATGACACGCCATAGGTTTATCTTTCCTTTCACTTATTAGAATCACCTTTTCCTTAGCTCATTTTATTTGCTTGTTACTTAGCAGTGAATCCAGTCCCAACCCAATGTTAAGCCCAGGTTTCCATTCTCAAAGCATACAAAAAGCGCTCACTCTTTTGGAGGGAGAATTCTGAAGCTAAAGCAAAATTATTGGAGTGCAGTGTTAACCTCATTCCTGCGCCCAATCTCACACTGAACATTGCCAGTCTTCCTTTAGAGCAACTTCCAACATAAAGCAAAAGCCTGTTTGCTGAATGTCTGTACTCACTACATCTGTACAAGGGAGTATTTTTGTCTCCAAATCAGGAAGTTATCTGTCCTAAAACTGCATAGAAGGGTAAGGATAAATATGGGAAAATAAGGCATTGGTTAATTTATCCTGCATAGTAGCCACTAGTGGGGATTTATCAAGTGTTCTGGTTGGAATCAAAGTTGCTGTTTCCTAGAATAATACTTTAAAGAGACTGAAGATATAATGCTGCTTACTGTCAGTCAAGGATTCATTCCAGATGAACTTTATTGGCAGAGAAAGATAAAATTTTATCTTCATGCATGGTAAACTTAAATTGAGGTGCCTAAAACCACAAAATGAATTACACATCTAGGCATCACCTCAGTGCCAATTTAAGCAGCTAAGCTCAGTAATGACACTGTAAATGCATCATCTTCAGAGCAATCTAATTCATATATTCCCTTTCCAGCCTTTTATTATAGTGTTCATGCATTTTACATTTCTGTATATTCTGTTCAAACCATAATATTTTCCTTCTAGTCTTTCAAAGGACATGTTGCAGTTGTGGTTTATATTCTTGCTTCGGTCCCTTAAGTTTAAATGCTTCTCTTGTGTGTTGAATAGGGTATTACAAACCTAGACAGTAAAATGCAAACCACAAACACTGTAAAATTCAACTAGTTTTAATACTTAACTCTTTTCCCCTGTAAAAAACTGTTTTGTTGACTATAAAAAATTTTCCATTCTTACTGGCTCTGTTTAAATTCTTAAGCCAAATTATTTGGAAGGCAGGTGTTCTGATTCATGAAAGAAATGACACTTTCCTAACTCATGCAACGGAAGAAGTCATTTAGTGTTCAAATGCATCTAAGGTAGAAACTTCATGTCTACATTTTAGTAGTACTACTGGATCTGCTGGGCTGAAACACTGCATTTTTTTTAATCTGAAATGGTGTCTTTAATGAGTAGGCTGAAGACTTAATGTTGGTCGTAAATGCGCAGTAAACGTTAATTGTTTTACATGATTTGGAACATGCTTAGCACATCATTTTCATCCTTGCCATTTTAGACATTTCTTTTCATTCTCCTACTCTCTCTCCTAATGTGATTAACATTAAGGAGATGTTTGTCAAGGATACAATTTTAAGGACACCTTCTGCCAAAGAGGCTTCATTAATAGCTTTTGAAATATAGAATACTAATGAAAGCCTCTTGTGGCAAGACATTTAGTTAAGGACCCACACAGCTTAGGGTGTCTCAGTTTAAGATATTACTGTTAATGATGCAGTCTCATTTAAGGAAGTATCAGTTCAGTGTGTTCTGGTGAACTCAGTTATGGCAATAAAGATGAAACCCAACAGGTTTCCTTTCACAGGACAAAAATACCTCAAAATAACCTAATAGGAACCTTTCTTTTCTACTTTTTTTCAAGAAATGAATTACAGAGAAATTAGAGTAATAATATCCATACACTGGGATTGTATGTAAGTTTACAATATCTGATTTGAATTCCTGTTTACTCTGTTTTCAAGCAAATGCAGATCGATTTATACAATCATAGAATTATAGAATCATAGAATTGTTTTGGTTGGAAGAGACCTTTAAGATCATTAATTCCCACCGTTAACCTAGCACTGCCAAGTCCACTACTAAACAATGTCCCTAAGCACCACGCCTACACATCTTGTAAATACCTCCAGGGATGGTGACTCCACCAATTCCCTGGGCAGCTTGTTCCGATGTTTGACAACCCTTTTTGTGAAGAAATTTTTCCTAATATCCAATCTAAACCTCCCCTGGCACAACTTGAGGCCATTTCCTCTTGTCCTATCACCTGTTACTTGGGAGAGGAGACTGTCCCCCGCCTCACTACAACCTGCTTTCAGGTAGTTGTAGAGAGCAATAAGGTCTCCCCTCAGCCTCCTTTTCTCCAGGCTAAACAACCCCAGTTCCCTCAGCCGCTCCTCGTAAGACTTGTGCTCTAGACCCTTCACCAGCTTCATTGCCCTTCTCTGGACATGCTCCAGCACCTCAATGTCTTTGTTGTAGTGAGGGGCTCAAAACTGAACACAGTATTCGAGGTGGGGCCTCACCAGTGCTGAGTACAGGGGGACGATCACTTCCCTAGTCCTGCTTGCTACACTATTCCTGATACAGGCCAGGATGCTGTTGGCCTTCTTGGCCACCTGGGCACACTGCTGGCTCCTATTCAGCCGACTGTCAACCAACACCCCCAGGTCCTTTTCTGGCAGGCAGCTTTCCAGCCACTCTTCCCCAAGCCTGTAGCACTGTATGGCATTGTTGTGACCCAAGTGCAGGACCTGGCACTTGGCCGTGTTGAACCTCATACCATTGGCCATATTCTTTTCTTCCTGTGTAACTCATGCTGTTACAGCCATAGCCTCTTTATATAATGACTTCTGCTAAAGAGGCAGTGACTACAGGTGGTTACCCCAGATGGGGTCATTCCTTACACACAGAGAATAAACGGGCAGTGTTAAATACCATTTTATTGTACCTATTGGTTAATGCTGATGAGTGGTGAGCTTAAACACTCTTCTTTTTTTGGAAAATTCACTTCCTTTACGTAACACCTCAAGAACATTCCTCATTACACCTCAATGTTCTTTCAATCTTTTAATTTATCAACCAGTCTAGTATCTAGGTGCTGGCCAAATGATGAAGAGTCTTCAAAAAATATACTCATCCTGCTTAAAATGGAAACACTTCCTATGGACTGAAATAGAAGAGAGCATGAACAGAATGTTTTACTCTGGCATCAACAATAGATGGGAAATACTTTGCAAAAAACTGCGGTTTCTGAGGGGCTTATCTAAACATATATATATCATCATTGTACCTAATGATGCCGCTCAGTTTCACAGCCATTTTTTTAACTGTTTTTTCTGCTGTCAGATAACAAGCATAAATTGTTCCACAGTTATATTTAAGAGATTTTTCTCTTTTTTAATGAGGCCAAAGCAAGGTCTGTTCTGTCCTATCAGAAAATCAATCCACTATTTACATATACTTTCTTCAATAATAAAGTGTCCTCATCAGTGTTGAAATGCCCTGTAATATTTTGACTCTGTTTCTGGGCATCCTGCCTCATCTGGCCTGTTGTCTGTCCTTCACCTCTTTCAAGTTCTTCTCATTCCATTTAAAAATGAATTTTAGTCAAGGGATGTTTGAGGAATTGATGGAAAGGGAATAGAGGAAGCCTGAGAGATAGGTGTGCACTGAAAATGCATGTGAAGCTGTTAATGTTTGCATGACTCTCTTTCTAAAATATAACAGTCCCTGACTACAAACATATTTCTGACTCTGTAACATATAGTTATTTGTGTAGGCAGGAGTCCCCTGTCATTCTTGATCAGCCAGCAGGGGTCAAATTGAAGCTAACATATGCTAGGATTGAATGGTCATGCCTCAGTAGTGTCACACACTTTTTTTCCAGAAGGGCAGAAAGTTCAGGAGAAGTCAGGAATGTTAATGCTCCTTGCTACCCCAAAACAGCCAAAATACAGTCCTCTTGCTCGTTAGCAGAAAATTCAGATGGGTTCCCAGATTAACTCAGGGCAATAAACATGCAAATTCAAGACTTAGAGCTATGGGAGTTTTTAAAACCAGGTTTGGCTTCTAGCTCTGGAAATAGACATCTGAAATATTTTGGGTTCTGTCATCCCCAACATTCACAGAGAATTTGTGAATTAGGCATGTTTATCATTGTTCAGTTGTGATATTATGTAAAGGGCAGTTGTACTCAATTTCACAAAATTAGGTGGCCATTTTGAGCCAAATACATTAGTCTATTTTATTATGTTAATAAATACAGAAACACATTATCTAGTGATTTATCACGGTGCTTGGAGTTGTTCTATAGACAATTTACTTACTAAGTAAAGCATGCATATTGCTTTCAATTTCTTTGTGTTCCCAGGAGAGCGGTAACACTATATTGGGTGATAGGATAGTAACAATAAGAGAGTTAAAGCTGAAGGGTTTCTGCAGTTTCTGGAGAGATACATTTTGGCTTGAACCACAACAATCATCTGTGGCATAAATGTACAAATGTAATATTTACACACTGTGTGGATCATTTAAAAATTCTCCAAATCACCAAAGCATTGATATTTGAATAAACTGAAAAAAGCATACAAAAAGATACAAACCTTTGCATTTAAATGTTAACTTTTCTGAATGATTAATTTGCTAGTTTAATTACTAACATTCTGTACAGATCTTGTAATCAGTGCTTCTCCCTTCATTTTGAAAATTGTGTGTCTGCAGCACCTATGCTTTCTGAGCAGCCTGACCACCAGCTGTAATCATGCTTTCCTAGGAGCAACACAGTCTCACTGTGACTTGAGCCATGCCATATGCCTTGGGGAAGGGTTATATAGTGATTTATTTGTCTAAATTTACCTTTGTCTCCTCAGCTCTCTTACTGTGTTTTTTGTGGTGGGAAAGGGGATCTCTTATCGCTTTACGCACCAGCTCCCTTCCTATAGCTGCTAGCTTTAATCTGATCTGCTCGCTTTCCTCAGGGACTTGTGCTCACAGGGAGCATGCATCAGCTGAAACTCTTTCCTTAACTGGCTTGCAATACAGTCATCCTCTCCTGGACCAAAGACTCTGCCCTTTCTCACCTGCTGCTATCCACAAGGCATAGTAAGAGATCTGCTTGACATAAACAAACTACTGCGGGGAGTTTCATCTCCCATCCTGGCTATATTGCAGGTGGGCACAATCTGAAAGATACAAAAATAAATGGTGCTATTTTGCAGCAGCTCTTTGGTGTTTCCACGTGAGTGCTGCTGGCTGTATTAAAGTTCACTGGATTTTGCAAACACAACCGAGTCTTGTTTCCCTAGACGTTGCTGCTGTGCAGCAATTGTATGCTATATCACACCACTCATTTGTCATTTACTGCCTGTACATGCCTAGGGAGCAGTAGATCTACTTGGTCTTTTGCAGAAAGATGTACCTAGATGGCCAGGTATGAGTCAGCGATGGAGTTGTGCAAGACCTCAGTTGACAGGTCTTGACTCAGAAGCCTTGCAGCTGCATTGCTGTGTTATTGTGTCTGACTTAGCATGGCCACAAACACATCTGCTTCTAGCTGATGGCTTCTAGCTGGCTTGAATCCTCTCACCCAGACCTACTGGAAAAACAAGTAAAGACTCAGTCTGAAAAGGATCAAATAAAGGTAACCCATAGTCATATAGACATATTTTAAGGACTTGTATTATGTGCATACCTACTAGGAACATGTGGAAAATGCACATTATGGAGATCTTGAGGTTCCAGAGCTAAAAGCTCTTGATAACTGAAGCCAGAAATGGCTGGACAAAAGGTAACATGTGGCAACAAGCTCTTTAGAGACGCGAACTACATTTAGTTTCTTTTCCAGAACATTATTTATCTTCTTTTTTTATTCTACTACTAGTCATTTCTAACCGTATCAATGGGCAAGACATTTTGTATTTAACATAATTTTTTCTATTCACAAAAATCAATTTGAAAAATCAATGGCAATGTCATGTTTGTTATGTAAGAATGGAATCTCACTGGTTGCTATTTGCCTGCCAGTTCCGGCATCACATACTGGTGCCATAAATATATAATTTTTTCAATCACAACAAATACTTGTTTTCATTTCCATTCTATAACAAATGTGATTCTAGCTTATTTAAATAAGAATTAGCTGAGATAAATTTTAAAATAGAAACAAATGAAATTTGTTATTCATGTTTTTCATTTTCAGATGTTTTCCTTATTCTTGTTAACATATTTCTAATGCTTATGAACAGCAACAGTATTTATACCTGCATTACTAGGCAGTGAGGTTGCACTTTGCTATTTATATGGAAAATAACAACTTTAGTCAGAATTCCCTTGATAAAGAATGAGGAAGACTTTATTATAAAAAAATAGAATTTGAAAAGTAGAAACTTAAGGCCCAAGTAAAATCTAGCAAACAAGGCTATAACAATGGCCGATTAAAAGTGACTGAATCACAAATCATAAAATTGCTGAGGCCTGAAGGCACTTCGGGAGTCCAACTACCCTGCTCACAGCAGAGCCAGCTACAGCAGATTGCTAAAGGAAGCGGCCAGTGGGATTTTGAATATCTCCAAGACTGGAGACTCCACAACCTCTCTGGGCAACCTGTGCCAGTGTTGACCGCAATCACCATAAAAAGAAGAAAAAAGTTTTTTTTCTGATTTTTAAGTGGAATTTCTTCTGTTTCAGTTTGTGCATGTTGCCTCACTGGGCATCACTGAGAAGAGTCTGTCTCCAGCTTCTCTAGTCCCCTTCCAGGTATTTATATACATGGATAAGGTTTCCCTGAGCATTCAATTCTCCAGGCTGAACAACACAAGCTCTCTCAGCTGTTCTTTATATGTCAGATGCCCCAAGCCCCTAATTGTCACTAAACTTGTTTCAGTATGTCTATGACTCTTGTACTGCCTTCCCCAGAGTTGGACCCAGCACTGCAGATATGTCTTACTGGTACTGAGTAGAGGGGAAGGGTCACCTCCCTCAATCTGCTGGTGACATTCTTCCTAATGCAGCCCAGGATGCCTTCTACTCTACAAGGGCACATTGCTGGCTTCTGGCCAGCTTGTTGTCCACAAGGAATCCCAGGTTCTTTTCTGTAAAGTTGCTTTCCAGCTGGTTGGCCTCTACTGTGTGTACTGGTGCACAAGGCTATTCCTACTCAGGTGCAGGACTTGGCCTTTTGCTGTGTTGACCTTCATCAGATTCCTGTCAGCCCATCTCTCCAGCCTGTTGAATTCTCTCTGAATGGTAGCACAACCGTCTGGCCTATCAGCCACTCCTCCCAAGTTGCTGAGAGTGCAGTCTGTCCCATTGTCCAGGTCATTAATGAAGCATTACTTGCCCCGATATGAACTTCTGGGGTACATCAGCAGTGACTGACCTACCAGGTTGGTCAGACCTGACTTCCCAGTCCATGCTGGCTACTTGCAGTCACCTTCTTGGTGACTTGGTGACCAAACCTTCTTAATAGGTGTAGAAATGGCTTCTAGGATTATTTGCCCCATCACCTTCCAAGTGACCAAGCCGAGGCTGACCAGCCTGTAGTTCCCTGGATCCTCTTTCTTGCCCTTCTTGAAGATAGAAATCTTCAAGTCCTCAGGATCCTCCTTCAACTTCCATGAACTTTCAGAGGCAATTGAGAGTGGCCTAGCAATGACACTGGCCAGCTCCCTCAGCACTCATCATAGATGTATCCTGTCAAGATAAAAGACACGTTTAGACTATAAAGAAGGAACAACTTTCTGAAAGTATATAAAGCAGACACTGTTAGAACAAAAACTGGAAATTGAAACAAAATATGTTTTGAAAGGAGAGTTTTAAATCAATGACAGGTATTAATGCTAAAATAGGAGTTACTATGGCATAGTGCTTTATGAAAATTAAGTTTTCCCTTAAAATTTAAAATTTATTTATACCTTATACAGAAATAAATTGTGTTTATGCCATAAAGACTGCATTTTTTTGGAATTTCAGGTTAAGGCAGAGTGAAATGGCTTCTTGGTGAGAGGTCTCTGACATTGATAGCACTGATATTCCAAGCAGTGTGTGAACTTCTGATAACTTTTCCGATAGAATATAACACTTGCCTTTTGACCCAGAAGTACCAAAGTGATTTTGATTTCCTAAAAAATTTTTTTCTCATAGACTGTACTGCCATAATTCAGAGAACCGGCAGTTTTCAAGTAGGAGCATTTGAAAAGAAGTGACTGGGGAAGAGACCAAAATGGTAGTTGATATTGGTTTGCTCTTTTGAAGTGGAGTGAGGACATGTCTGTGAACTCCGTATCTGTATCTCTGCCTGCTGCAGGTGTCCTGAACTTCCTGCAACTATATGGGAGATACAAATTCCTTTATTCCCGGCATGAACTTCTACCCAGAATCTGTACCTGAAACAGAATGAACCACCTTGACATTGGTAGACTGATTCTAACATTGTTCTAGTCAGTGTACTGCCATTCACTATCATTGGCTATTGTCAACTTTTCCTAGTAAAATAAGTCTTAACATCTTGGGTCACAATGGACTGAAATATATCATTACCAAATTTATGTGTGTTTGGCATCTTACAAGCACAGTACATGCAAAGCTTTCTGCTACCTGGGGTGATGAGAGTCAGCAATCTAGCACACAGGATGCTTTGCAGCTCTTGGAGAGGACAGGTCCGGCTCAAGGATACGTAAAGGACTTTATGGGCTTTTTAGCACCTGTACACAGTCAATAGGATCTCATGCAGAAAACCAGAAAAAAAAGTATTGTGCCTGAATTATCTTAGTTTAAAACATTTAAAATAATTAGCGTCTCAAATACTGTTCTAAAACTTATTTCATCCAGCTGGGATTAATTGTCTTCTTCCTTGCAGTACCACACTCTAAGTCAGAATTACTGCCACTGTTCTTGGCAATTTTATGCTAGAGTGTAAGTCACATTAAAAAATACAAAATTCTTCCCAGAATGACATTGGTCTTGAGCCAGTCCAATGAAAGCACTGTTGGGTTCCTAAAAGAAATATGTGGATTATCTATGTACCCAGCAGCTTGCATATTTTCTAATGAATGATTTTCTGTGGAATCAAATGGCTTCGGTTATCCTAGGACTGAAATGACCCTGTAGAAATGGCCTTGAGATAGTCTGAATAAACAAAGAGTTGTACACTGGCGTTACAGCAGCCAACAAAAGAAAAAATGTTCTTCTCAGTATGTGGCAGCTACTCTCCTTACTGTTGGGCAAAGATAACTTTCACCAAATGACTCCGCTCAGCCCTCCTTTCACTTAGATGCAAAGTGTGGCTGTTGGTTGCTCTTGTTTCTTTCTACCATGTGGAGAGATAATAAAATGCACTTTCCTGATCTCCTTTCTGCTTAATATATCAAACCCTCAGCCTATCTACGAATCATTCTCCTCCAGCATCCCAAGGAAAGAATTAAATCTGCTTGTTGCCAAGATCTGTTTAAGTGATATACACCTTCTGAAAACAATGACAATGCCTTCTGAAATGATTGCTTCTAAGAATATGACAATAGCCAGCCTGGTAATACTTGCGTACAGGTAAGAATGACACCATAACACCCCCAACATTGGAAATTCGAAGACTGACATGACCTCTCAGCAGTTCATAGATAGTGGAAAAACACTAGCCTAGCTGAGAAAACAGTGCTGTACAGTTCTATATATCAGTTTGAAATATAGCGTTGCTTCTACACACAATGTGTTGTGGTTTGCTTACAGAATAATTATTCTGATCTCATAAACTACATGTGGTTGTCAATTATTAATATCAGATCACCTTATATTCCATGACAATTGCTTTTGAGTTATTGTCTTGTTCTCTGCTGAATGCCATCTTGTTTAATGAGACAGTATCACCTTATTAGAATGCACCTAGGAATGTGTCACTGTGGCCAGGGCACTTTTAAAATGGTTGAGACAAATTAATATTGTCAAACCCAAGAGAGAGATTATAAATTCCCCTTTAAGCTGTCTTTGTGTCTTTCAAGGACAATTTACCCCCTGCAGATTGAGCTGATGCTTTAAGTACCTCACACTGTCATTCTGTAAAGTGTTTTAAAATGCTTTTTAAACTCAGAAATTTTTTTGCTGCTTACTATTTCTTTATATACTTTAAAAAATTGTAACCGCAAGTTTTAAGTTGTTGTAGATAATAAATACAGATCTAAACAGCATTGTCAATGGAAGAAAATAATTCTAAGTAATTTTAAAGTATAATACTTATATTTAGCTGATACATCTAGAAAACAGATCAGTTGAATTAGTCACCATTCGGGTTCAGTTTCATTGCCAACAATTTGTTTTGAACACAGCAGACCTATAATATTGAAAATTTATTTCATTTCAGCCTGAATTATTTTCAAATTCAACATAAAAAACTCTAAAAGAATGCTCATTTCAAGTTCAAGGCAGCTTTAAGGATGTTTGTATAAGAAATTCATCATGGATATAAACTACAATGTCCAAACACACCTCCTGCAGTGACACAACTCAGAAAGCTTCAGCTTCTTTACCTCAGGCAGGTCCAAACTCAAATGACCTTAAACATTTTCACAACTCACCTTTCCTCTTGCAGATTCCCAAAGTGAGGACTCTGCAGATGAGATTAACAAGGACTCTTCACACACCACACCTCACTCAATGAACTCAACAGGAAATGTTTTTGCTCCTTTCTCCCAGCTAAACCTCCACTTGTGTCTTCCCACCAAGCTTACTGTGAGAGAGTCTCCCTGCCTGTAGATGGAGCACCTGCTCAGCATACCTCGCTACTGCTTGGTAACAGTTTTCTTGTGCATTCCTTCTTTTCCTATAAAAAACTGTCCCACAAAAATGCAACTGTTTAAAAACAGATGAGATCTAAAAAGATCCAGATCATTAATGAGACTGTTGTATTTGTCTTCTGGATTTCTGGCATTCAGTGTGAAATTTGATTACACTACTAAAATTCATTTCCCAGCAGTAAGAATTCGAAGTTTCTCCCTTCCATAGTTCAATTTTGCATTTGATTACAATATTTGAATAACTGGGGCTTGAAAAAGACACTAAATATTTTAAGACTTACTATAAATGTTTCAGGTCAAATGTCTGGAACAAGTTCATAAAAATGAAAGCATTACATAGCAATATGACGACTTGGTAGAAATTCTACTGAGGAACAAATCCTTTTTGTCAATATTTTTTTTTCTTCAAAATAAGTTTTCCTCTCTATATTTGATATATCATTAATGAAAACTTTTACATTTGAAACCAAATACTTCTGTTGACCTGAATGACTTATTTTAAAAAGTATTTAGAGATAAACTTCAAATATCTAGGAGGGTATATGAATGTATGTTAATTTGGGACTTCATTATATTTCAAAATACCAATAGAAAAAAATTCTCAATTTTGAGAGAACTATATCATGATAATATTTGGCAACATTTTTTTTATTCCTCCTTTTCTGAAACAAATTTAACACTAGCTGCCATGGTTTCATTTGGGATAGAGTTAACTTTCTTACTAGCAGATAGTATAGTGCTGTGTTTTGGATTTGGGATTGAATAGTGTTGATAGCACACTGGTGTTTTTAGTTGTTGCTAAGCAGTCAAGGCCTTTTCTGCTCCTCACACCACTGCGCCAGCAAGTAGGCCAGTAGTGCACAAAAAGTTGGGAGGAAACATGGCCTACACAGCTGACCCCAACTGACCAAAGGAATGTTCCATACCATGTAATGTCACACTTAGCATATAAAGCTGGGAGAAGAAGGAAGGGCAGGGGAACGTTCAGAGTGATGATGTTTGTCTTCCCAAGTAACCATTACGCGTGATAGAGCCCTGCATTTCTGGAGATGGCTGAACACCTGCCTGCTAATGGGAAACAGTGAATTAATTTCTTGTTTTGCTTTGCTTGTGTGCATGGCTTCTGCTTTACTTACAAAACCATCTGTATCTCAACCCACGAGTTTTCTTACTTTTACTTTTCTGATGCTCTCCCCATCCCACCAGGGAAGAACTGCACGAGTGGCTGTGTGGTCCTAGCTGCCGACTGGGGTTAAACCATTACACTAGCTAAAGGGAATAAAACAAGATTCAAACAAGCAAGTAGGCAAAAACCTTACCTGAAATAAGGCAGTGAAACTTACTCTGATTACAATTGGTACAGGTACCATATTTCATGTCCCCCAAATACTTGCCTTCATCCAATATCTCATCACACTTACACCAGCACATAATTTCAGTGCAGACTCAGAGGTCCAGAAACTGACCAAAAGAAGAATGCTCTGAATTATAATACACAATAGAAAATTTTACAGGGAGACATCATAAAGTCTAAATAGTGCCGCGCCTTCTTTGAGCTATATTCTTTGTATTTCAAATAATATTGATTTATTGAGGTCATAGGTTCAATAACTTTTATGAATCCTGGTCTTCATCATGGTCCCGTTTCACTGATGGTCATACTCCCATTTACATGTTTCTTTGCTTTTTTACTCTTGTCAGCCTCTTACTCCTTTGCTGTTTGAGCGGTGAAATAGTCGATCTTAAAAATATGCACCATTACCATTAACTTTATTTCAAAATATTTTTAATTAGTGTTTACCTTTGCCTCAAATGAGACTTTCAACTAATTTTAATGTCAGCCTAATCTTGAAATACAGCAGCTCTAATGTACTTTACATTAATGTGTTTAAATCTAAAATTAAAGCAAACTGACAAGCTCAGTCAAATAGAAAACTACCTTTAGCCTCCAAAATATTTCTTCTGTAGAGGAGGATTCTATATTATTTAGATACATATCCTATCAAAGTAATTGTTTGTTAAAAAAACCTGACATATTATAACTGGTTTTCAAATTAGTTCTGCCCCTCTACTCTGCTCTGGTGAGACTCCAGCTGGAGTACTGCATCCAGGTCCGGAGCCCCCAACATAAGAAGGACGTGGATCTGTTGGACCAAGTCCAGACGAGGGCCACAAAGATGGTCAGAGGGCTGGAGTACCTCTCCTATAAAGACAGGCTGAGAGAGTTCGGGTTGTTCAGCCTGGAGAAGAGAAGGCTCTGGGGAGACCTTACAGCAGCCTTCCAGTACCTAAAGCGGGCTTAGAGGAAAGATGGGGAGTGACTCTGTCAAGGAGTGTAGCAATAGGGCAAGGGGCAATGGTTTTAAACTGAAAGACAGTAGATTTAGATTAGATAATAGGAAGAAATTCTTTACTGTGAGGGTGGTGAGACACTGGAACAGGTTGCCCAGAGAAGTTGTGGATGCCCCATCCCTGGAGGTGTTCAAGGCCAGGTTGGATGGGGCTTTGAGCAACCTAGTCTAGTGGAGGTGTCCCTGCCCGTGGCAGAAGGGTTGGAACTAGATGACCCTTAAGGTCCCTTCCAACTCCAACCATTCTATGAGTCTATGATTCTGTGACCCTATGATACTGGCGATGCAAAGATAATATTAGAAATAGAAAACAGAAACTTTGCTTCAAATGCAAAGTTAGGAATGGGGTAGACCTGTGTCCCAAGAGGACGTGGCTGTCAGAGGGAGGAGATGGACACGGGAGTTCTGCTCTAGGTTTCAGCTGTGCCAGGAAGTGGCATGTTTCTTTGCTCATGTTTGCAAGGGAGCCTTAAACTGAGCTGAGAGAAAATGTCTTGACCAGATAAAGAATGTGCGTCTTAACTGCCCTCAGTGTTGATGTCTTGCAGCACCATGAATACCAGCAATATCTAATAAGGCAAATGACTAGTAGGTGACTGTTGAAGCAAAATGAGCTTATTCCCTGACACTTCGCCATCTTCATTAGAGAAGATTTATGCTAACTATAGAGACAACATTACTAAATTTATAGACCTAAAGTAATAAAAGGCAAAGCTGCTCTTTACTCAATGAAAGCACCATTGTGAAGATTTGTATCAGAAAGCCACTTCATCAACTTCTGATTAATAATTTATTAACAGCATGGACTTATTCAATTATTTCTTTCTAATATTTTCAGCCTTTTTCTTTCTCCACCAAAACCACAATTCATTATAAAATGCTGCTAAAGGTGACTGATGTAACTGAAGATGAACCACTTAAAAAAAATATAAAATTCTTGTTTAGAATAAAGGTGTCAGCTTTCATACTCACAAACAAATGACTAATAATGACCCACAAAATGACTAATAATTATCATCTTAAAACAATATTTGACTATCCACTATTGCCTCCTGAAGACAAATATGGGGAATACATTTTAATAGGGATGAATAATTTTATTACCCACAATATAATCTATAGTTATAGAAGATGAAATATAGAAGTTATGTAATAGGAGCAACAGGATGAAACTAAGGATAAGAAAAAATTGTCTGAATATTGAGACAAACTTCTTAACAGTTATACTGTGCAGTTATTTCTAGGACCACATTATTTTCATATTTATTTTACCCTCACTGCCCCACAAGTCATGCTGATTTCAAGGCCGAAGCACTTCATGGAGTTTGACTTTAAACACAGATGATTGAAAGAGAAAACCGCATACATTTCAAGCTAATCTTTCTGTGATTGCTTCTATTTCCTTCTTTTTGTGCAACACCCACTTACCAGGAATTCTAAAGCTCTGAACAAGAACTATGTCTGCCTACTGTGGAAACAAATTACTCTTATTTTTTAACTCCAGTTGCAAAACATTCTTCCAGACCTTATTGTCAGATTAAGACAACACGCCACTTTTACTGTCTCTCTTCAAAAAAGATTTTGGTGTAAGAAAGGGATTTCTCTACATGCTCTACATTCTACCACTTCATTAGTGAATTTTTAAAAAAAATCTTAAACACGCAGGGGTCAGATAATAATACTGTAATACCAGTTGTTCACATATGTTATCCCTAATAGTTTGGAACTGGTGGCACAGTGCACTAGAAAGTCTTTCACGATCCCAAGACTCATCTTTCTTGAACTTAAGGATAAAATAAGTCAGAAAAAAAAAAAAAGAAATTATTGTGTGATTTGGGGAGGAAAGCTTCACCAATCAGTGGTGATTTCTTGGATTTGTTGCCTACATGAGGCAATATATATGTATGTTATGTGTACCTATAACTGAATTTATAAGAAAAGCTGTACTAAATTTCTTACTTGTTGCTTTTACGTGGTCAACCCTCCGCCTGGCAGATGGTGATGAGATCCAGGAGCCTCTCTAGTCATTATGAGCAATACCAATCTTGTTAGTTAATGTCACACAAAACTGCATGTGACCAGTAATAACTCTTTACACCCGTCTGTTCTTGTTGGGTATGAGGAGATTATTTTGGGATGGACTGTCTTTATGATTTACCCAATACTTTATTTCATCCAGTCACAATGAGGGAGGTGGGTATGAATAGGACATAATTAATGATGAATTTGTAGTAAATAATGTTATATATTTATCCTTCAGAGATTCATCAGAGGAAAACTAGACATTTTTAAATTTATAGAAGTGTTTGTTATAAGCAGATTTGTACATAAAATGTTAAAAGGTACCTGAGGATAAGAGTAAAAAAAAATTATTGGAGAATTCACTACAGATGCAGGATTAGAGTTATATGATACATTGCCTCTCTATCCATGTTATTCCTCCACAGCTGATACTCATAACTTAGAGGTAATATTTATGCTGTAATTTTTAATACACAATATACTGATGTTTGTTTATCTTTAAATAAGCATCTATAGAAGAGTGCTCATATGGGTCAGACTGTCAAACCCAGCCTCCGATCGCTGACAGTAGCCAGCAGGAAATGTTCAGAGAAGATCAGATGGCAAAGAGTGATTTTTCCTCCCAAAATTTTTTCTGAGCCTTCTGTGATGTGTGGCTTAGAAAGCCCCTGGGCCAGAAATGAAAGGGACAGTGATTTTATTGATGTCTGTCATACCTTCTTTCCGTCACCTTCATCCTAGGCTGAACAATCCTAGTCATTCCTTCTACAGAGGCAACACATCTGTCAATAAAATGTGGAATTCCTATAAGTATATTTTGACTTGTGATGATTGGTTTATCCTTTTATGTCTTTGCTGTATTGCTTTCAAGTCTCTTATAAAATTTTCTCTTTTTATAATCCAAAGTTTTGTCTGAGTGCAGAGAAACACACAAGATCTGCCTTTGGTTACATGAGAAAGAGAACTCTCAAACCATGATCTTTAGCAGTGTGTACTATGTTTATTTCATATTCTCATCTTTTTTAGACAACAGTTCTGCAAAGTCCGTGGATTGTAAATGACTTATTCAGTCAGCAGTTGTCACCACTCAACAATTACCTCTAGAATACTTTTTGATCTATAAGTTCTTAGACAATCATGGTGTATTACATACTACTTTATCATACTAATTACAAATGCAAAACAAAAATCTAGTGCCTGTATTAGTGTGTTATTTTTCTCTATTAGAAAAATAGAAATTACATATATTGGAACATCATTAGGAATGATTTGTCTTCAAAGCTAACTTGTTATATGATAATGATTTTGCTATTTTCAACCCTAATAAGGGCTGTGATATAATTTATCAAGCTAAACATTCCAAAGCACTGCAGGAGAAAGCAATTGTGGGTGGTATATTTTCTGATTTTTGAAATATGAAATTATCTTAGCCAATAATGTATTAAAAGTCTTCTATTATGAGTTCTCCCTGTGACTCTTAAGTGACCTATTATTTAATTTCAAGTGCTTGTGAACTAAAGATTGAGAGGTTTAAACTATTAAATCTCCAATATGTGTACTTTCTAAGAAGTTAGTTGTACATTGAGTGTGCCAAAAAGAAGTTTCCATTTAAACTAATATCCACATTCACTCTGGTGTGAAAAAACAGACCTATATTTTATTCAGTGAAAACATAAAATGTGAAGGTTTTTATTCCCCAAATATGGAAATATAGCTTGAAATCTTGTGTGAGGTGCTAAGGGATCCCCTTGTGCCTTCCCCTATGTGAAAATGAAAAACATTCAGCATCATACTCTCCTCCTTATCCAAAACTATTTATGTTTTAAATAAATGTTTGTTAAAAAATGAGCCATCTTTTTCGCAGAGAAACTTTTGTTAGCTCAGGATTTCTGCTTACAGTATCACTAGTTTCTTAGGATTTTCAGGCTGCTGCTGAGACTAAAAAAGTACCCTCGTGTGACCATTTAGAAAAGATATATACAAGAAAGCCAAGCCTAGACAAATGACTGGAGTTTAATACAGAATATAACCTGTTTGCCAGAAGGTGCTCTGGGAAAAGAGAGTGCTTACAAGTGAGGTGTCATACTCAGCAAAGTTTTGCTGATGTCTATATGAGAAGGAAGAGTACGAATATTTCTAAGGAAAAGAAAAAAATTTCCTGTAAATGTTATATTCATGCAGAATTAGATGCCTGTCAGTTAAGGTCCAAATGTTTGGGGTTTTTTTTGATAGCTGGAATATAACTGTACCTAACTGTGAATTCTCTCTGCAGTGTATCTTCTGCCTTGGATTGTATCCTCCATTAAAATCATCTTGTATTATGATCCCTACTTTGGATTATGGTAGAGAGATAAGTGATATCACAGATAAGAAGAAACGGATTACATTAAAAATCAAACTGGACAAGAATTATGGATCATCTATTGCTGAAATCTCTAACAGACTTATATGCAATCCACTCAGTATAGATAAAAATCTTTTTAATATTATTAAAACTAAATATTCCTGGGAATAGCAGGAAATCATGAATCATCTGAACTTTCCAAATACCTGTGAAACTGAAGATACAATATTATCTGGAACCTACACCCAGACCTGGGTGGGGAAGGGATCGAAGTCACACAGAAGCATTCTGGTGATTATTCATGTAAAAATGGTGTTAGGATTAAACAATACACCACAAAAGAATGGGAAAAATATTCTATTCAACAAACTAATGTTTTAAAGGTTAACATATTCAAATAAGATAAGAGTTGCCAGAAGTCAAGCAGAGCTAGATCCAGCAAAGGAAATTATCCAAGAACAGACAGGGTGTATGCAGTGGTTGAGCTTTCCACTTTCCATACTTTCAAAAAGCAGATGTCTGCAGCAAATAACTGACATTTACAATTTGATAGACTACAAAGCACACAGGGAAATTATTGCTTGTCCTGGGGGTTTGGGATTTTTTTTCAAGTTTCTTGATGTTATGTTCCTCCTCTGCTCTCTAGGTTGCAAGTGCTTGGGTGGAGATGGCATGTAAGAAGAAAAAGTAAGTGGCTCATCTTTCAGGAGTATGGCTTTGAGGCTAGGATTTTAGTATCTGTGAAGTACTGTGTGTATATACAGTGCCCTAAAAGGGAGCTATGTTACTGAGGACTTTGGGCACATTGGTCTAGCTTAAGGGACACATCCTGCCCACTAATCTCCTTTCTCCTCGGTTCCTATCTCCTACACACAGAATTGATGTGTTAGTGGATGTTAGTACAGTTTTTCTCTCAAACCAGGCCTTTCTTTGCAATGCTTTGCAGATTCAAGCATGGCATGCCAGTGTAGGGGCCTGTACCATGCCAGAGAGCCCAGTCCCCTACATACCTGAAGATTTTTGTTTGAAGTTCTGCCTGTTGTTTCCTGTTCAACCATTTCTATTATGAAATTTGGAAGGTAACATAACTTGACATAAAAGATTAAATTGGGAGTGATAGATCACCATAAAATGTTATCTGAAAACCAAGAAAAGAAAGGTCTTCTACAAAATCAACATTGTGGAAACAATGGCTTTCAGTATATAAAGAAGTCTTTTTTAAGAGTTATAAAATATCAAACTTTCACATCTTGTCAAACTTCACAAAGTCTGGGGTTGGTTCAAAGCTCCATTTAGCTGCCATGTATTTTTCCCTTTTATTTCCTTTTCCATCATCTTTGATTACCAAGATTTGATGAATTGTTATCACAAAAACATAAGTACTGGCCACTTGAATCAACTTGCTTTTCCGTCAAGAATGTCTCAGCAGTAGCTTTCATTCCTTCTTTGAAAGATTTCTCTTCAAGTCAGATGGAAAGTATTATTTTATAAAGAAGTACCTTACTGCTTTATAGCTCAATTTTCCAATGCTTCTGGAGAGAGACAGAAAGACTTAGGAGTTGAAGGCACTTGGCACCCTCCAGGAGGCACTCCGCACAGCAGAGGTTTGAATCATTAGATACGGTGCTTTTTATAGTGCACGTATAAAAAATATTGGCTTTGAGCTCTGTTTTGTGCATCTGTACAATGTTCCACTTTCTGGTAATACTTTTACAAGTGCTGTACTTGCTATACTGTATTTGAGGGTTGGTGGGTTAATTTTTAACTTGTTTCTGTAAATATTATAGAAGACCTAGCATTGCAAAATATAATATTTAATATGGCTTCTTTAGGTGGTTTCACAAAGATAGTTTGTGATAGAATGAATATTGCTTATTTGTTTATGTGTTTTCCAATACATCTGTAAAGTTCATTACATCATCTACTATTATTATTATTATTATTATTATTATTATTATTATTATTATCATTTTGAGGTGCATTAAAAACAGCATGGCCAGCAGGTCGAGGGATGTCATCCTCCCACTGTACTCTGCCCTGATGAGGCCACATCTGGAGTATTGTGTCCAGTTCTGGGACCCCCAGTTCAAGAAGGACAGGGAACTACTGGAGAGAGTCCAACTGAGGGCTACAAAGGTGGTCAAAGGACTGGAGCACCTCTCTTATGAGGAAAGGCTGAGAGACCTGGGTCTGTTTAGCCTGGAGAAGAGAAGATTGAGAGGGGATCTCATCAATGCTTATCAATATCTAAAGGACGGGTGTCAAGAGGATGAGGCCAGACTATTTCAATGAAGCCTGGTGACAGGACAAGGGGTAACAGGCACAAGCTGGAACACAGGAAATTCTGTCGGAACATGAGGAAAAACTTTACTTTGAGGGTAACATAACACTGGAACAGGCTGCCCAGAGAGGTCATGGAGTCTCCTTCTCTGGAGATATTCAAAACCCGCCTGGATGCATTCCTGTGCAACCTGCTCTAGGTGAACCTGCTTTGGCAGGGAGGTTGGGCTAAACAATCTCTGAAGGTTCCTTCTAACCCCTGCCATTCTCTGATTCTGTGATTCTGTGATTATTATTACTATTATTATTCTGTGGATCAGAAGAACAAGTAGCAAAGGGGAGCAGAAATGCTATGCACTCAGGTCAGCTGCAAGTATCCTGGCATATAGGTAAAGTACCATGGCAAAGTGAGGTGAAATTAAAGAGGATGGTGAATGATGTATGAACAGGTTGAAAAGTTATATCAAGACCAGCTGAGATGCTAGGAATGTAAATTAGTGAAATGAGAGTTTCAAAGGCTAAGAACAAAGAGAGAAGAGGTGTTTTCTAAGGAGAGCAATTACAGAAACCCTGCTGGGTGCACTACACAGTCTTGAGTAGACTGTAATAGATAATGGCTGAAGGTAAAAGGAGAGAAGTGAGAGCCTGGGTAGCAGTGGACTAGAAAGCTTCAACCATAGGAGCAGGGAGAACCTGGGGAGGGAAGGATGATCTAGAGGGGAAGGAAGGATAATACAGGCAAGGAAATCCACAACAGGGCTCGGGCACTTTTCCAGCAATGCTTACCTGCTACCAGGCAACCCACACATGCTTCATCTAACTCTTCAGAAACTTGGTGCCCATAAGCACCACAGTTTTGCCTGCAGCATCCTTTACCTGACAATTTACATTTCTGAGATACATGCAGTATTGGTGCCTATGGGCTACTGGTAGTTTTATTCTCTGATATGGAACCTAAATTTGTCATGTCAGAAACCTTAATTTTCAGTATTGTTGTGCCATTGGAGAGAAAGGGAAGAAGGATTGTCATAAGTGAGAACATAGTCAGGGAGATTTGAAATGTGTGGAAGAGAAGACACAGAAAATAATGTACTGAAAGAAACCAAAAGAAAAGAAACAGCAGAAATAAAAACAAGAGAGTATAAAAGTGATCGAATAAACCAGTGAATTAAATTATGTAGCCAAAATACTACCAAAAAGACCACATAGATTTATATATGAGATAAACTAGTTCAAAATAAGAATTTTTCCTGAATTAAAAATATTAGAGAATTTTTTCATTCCATTTTGTAATAAAAAGTAAACATTTCGAACTATCATATAGGAGAGGTATTTAAAAATATATTTTGAGAGATAAAATCTAAAAGTTTTTAGTAGAAAATTGGAACATTTAATGTTGATTGAAGAGACTCTTTCAAAATATATTGTGAAATGACTGCATTTACAACCACTGCAGCTTTGTTTTAATTTCTTCAAAAGAATGCTTTTAAAATAACCTTATCTTAATACAGTCTTTTTCCATTTCATATTTATCTTGTTTCAAAAAAAGATGTATTTGCATTGTTTCTATATAATTTTTTGATTTGCATTGGTTAAAACTGTTTTTTATTCTAGATATCAGCTTTTTAATAGTCTGTTTATCTTGGTTTCTTTTGAAAGTGTCTCTTGTTTGATATTACAATGAAATATACCACAGAAGAAAATTAGACAAGCTTACACTCATTTAAAAGTATTAAAATGAAGTGAGACAGACAGGGAATTTAGGCTTCTTTTTTGTTACTTCTTTTCTTCATTTTTGCGTTTCCTGGGGGAACATGTGAAGATACCACACAACGCTTGAGACAAACTGGATGCAGCTGAGAAGTGGAGATATTCAAGAGTAAACAACACAAGACCACCTATGTTTACGGCAGGTAAAATAACAGCCTGAGTTCAGAGGGTAAAAGAAATTGCTTCACCTCACTTAGAGCTAGTGGGTGCAGATACACCTCTGGGTGTGCCTGGAAGTTGTTGAATATATCGTACTTGGTAATACACTTTGTGGAAACCGAAAGACATCTAGTCAAGGAGGCTATGGTACAGAATCTCTGTTACTGTGTTCCTTAGCTGCTGACTGCCAAACAGAGGTTTTTAAAACTTTTTTTTACTCTTTCATTATATCATGCATTGTTCTCATGAAGGTTTCATGGGCTAGAAGCTGTAGAAATCCATTTCTTCTTCAATAAATCTCATAAATAATATTGGGTCAGAATATCACACTATAAATCAAGAGAGATTTCCTAAGTCGAAAATAGTATAAAGGGCTTTACATTTTTACCATCCCAGATATTTCATCATTTATTCATATTATATCAAGTTACAGCTGCAAGGGTACATTATACAAAAGCACTAGGACCATTTGGGAGAACAAAAATAAACACAAAATACAATTGGAATAGAGCTACTGAATAGCTTCACTTTAGGTAGGCAAAAATCAGAAAGGAAAGTTTCTGTACTTCAGCAATAATTCTTCATTCTCAGCTCTTACCTGGGACTCTGTAAGCACTGGAGAAAAAACTTGTGAAGATAATTCAGTCTCCTTTCTCCCTTTGATTTTTTTTTTCTTTTACTGTGCTCTAATTCATGACTGAAGAATTCAGGGTAATAAATTAAACAGAAGACCATATTCAAACATATAACCTCTTCTTAAAACAAATGGGGTAATTCAATTGGGTTAATTTGTTTCATAAATTCATTTTTTTGGCAATATAACAAAATATATGAAACACTGCATTCAATTGGATTATGCTCCATTAGATCAATTAAGTGAATATAACTCAAAAATAACATGACAGAATAAAGACAAATATTGAAAAGTGATGAGCTTTTACTTTGCCAATTGCATGAAGAGGTGAAAATTCATATGACAAAGAACATAGTTTGTATTAGGCAAAATTGCCTTTTTAGAATTGTCAGTTTAATATAGTGAGGCAAAGAGATTTAAAGATATCTTTTATATGAGTCTTACAGATTGATTTGAGCTGGAGAGAGCAATAAAAAGGAATGTCTCAATATATGATGTCCCACAGGCACATATATAGTGCTGTAATCTCACTATATCTGTTAGTAGTCAAAGTCCTAACGGCACTAACTTGAATATTGTCTGTTTCTTAAAGAATTAATTTTAGCAGAATAATTGCTCCTCTCTGTTGTCCTGTATCTACCAGTTCAGGAACTCCATTTTGACAAATATATGAACTCACTCTCCTAGCTTTGTACTAGAACACGATGGAGATTACAGGACTCTTGAAACTGTAGCTATGATCAGCAGGAAATGTCAGTATGCTCACAGCATTGCTTTGGTTTTTCAGACCTTCCTGATTTTTCCAGTCACTTCACCTCTCAGAATCGTTAGTCTGTAATATTGGGGTTGAAATCTCTAAGAAATAGTTTTGTTGGGGTTGTTTTCCATTTCAGTTCCTGGCACTATCATTTCTTTTCACAGATAACATTGAAGCATGTTTTTCAAAACTATTCTTAGCGTTTCTTGTTTCTGGAAATGAAGCTGAAAAAGCTGGAATCAAACACTTCTGAACTTTTAAAAAAACCCTGAAGTTTTTACTTTAGTATTAGAAATCGTTAAACGTTTGATGATTTTTTTCCTATGTACCCATGAAATTGCTACTTCTTAAAGGCTGTTATGAACAATAACTGTTAATGGAGACTACCCACATCTCCTCTACAAACAAAACAGGGCTGGTGGATATCTGTTTGCACAAATTATTTGGTCCAAGCTATGGAACCCTCTAACCAATGACAAGTTAACTATGGAACTTTAATTATAAATCATACCTCACCAAGTGGGGAACATGTTTTTTTTGAAAGTAAATTTTTTTTTTTTTTTTGCTTGTAAGCTGGTGATTCAGAAGCTGCTCCTACCAACATCATGTATGCAGTGAACGCCAGCTGGGTCAGGCTCTGCAGGATACCAGATGAAATCAGATGCCAAACTGATGGGCAAGCCTTGCTGACACAGACACCAGTCTGTGATTGCCTTGGCTTTGGAATTGTCCAAAGGGTTGAGATGGAGAAGAAGCTTTACCATGTTCTGAAGTTGGTGCCTCCAGAGAACCTGAGACTAGTGAATTGTCTGCTCCTTGGAAATATTGCTATCCCAAACTGTGTTCTTGTCAGCCAGCAAGGAGGTATCCCCTATGTCACAACTGCTTACAGCTACAGCATCTTGGGGTCTGGGAAGCTGAAAAAGAAGCAGCATTTCAAGAGGAGGGAGTACATGTTCGAGTGTGATTATGCCTAAAGCCTTGGGGACCTTGGACAGTGGGATTTGTTTTGTATGGACGCTGGCAAGAGCCAGGTGTCGTCACAAAAGTCTGGGTGCTACAGAGCTCTGAGAGACCCTGGACATGTGTTCATACTGCAGCATGTCCATTTTTGATAATGTTTTGTATTTTCAGTATCTATTTTGTTGTTTTGTAATAAATATCTATTAAAAAAAAAAGATAGGATGAGGGGTAACGGTTTTAAACTGAAAGAGGGTAGATTTAAATTAGATATTAGGAAGAAATACTTTACTGTGAGGGTGGTGAGACACTGGAACCATTTGCCCAGGAAAGTTGTGGAGGCCCCATCCCTAGAAGTGTTCAAGGCCAGGTTGGAGGAGGCTTTGAGCAACCTGGTCTAGTGGGAGGTGTCCTTGCCCATGGCAGGGAGGTTGGAACTACATGATCTTCAGGGTCCCTTCCAACAGAAACTATTCTATGATTCTATGACAAGGAAATATGAATTCCAAATTAATGATACAATGACAAAACACCAGAGTTCACACATCACCATAACATGTGAATGCAAGTGCCTGCATCTTTTTGTTTCAGCTTCATCATCTTAAATGCTTATTTTCTTATTCTTTTCAACTCAATAGATCAAAATATCAAAGTCTGAAATTTTCAAACTTGCATTTGACATTTCCCACCATGCAGAGTTTATTCCTTCTATTTACTGGTGTCGACCAGGTTTCAGTCTCATACTGAGCAGATGCTTTACTAATGCTTTGCACAGTGGTTAATCAAATATTTATGCAGCACATGAAGGAAATATACTTACATTTCACTGCAGACGATTGACTAAGTTTTATACCATTTCCCCAGTGAACATAGTCACTTCCAAACACTTTCAATTATTCATGTCCTAATTTGAAAGTATTGCAAGGAGTTCTTATCTGGCAATGCATGTTAGTCCTGTAGCTGAGGAGAAAGAATGAAATAATTCCTTCCATGTATAGCAGATACATGATAATGACTGATTCTGTTCTCTCAATATTGCATGTTCAGTGCCAGCTCCTGATTAATAGAAATCAGTGCTAATTCATAAACATATAAAATTTTTCTTTCCTTCATTACAGCTGAAACATTCTGATACTTTGTACGCTCTTGTGTTTTGAAATGCATGGGTGGTTTAATCCTAAAATGGAAAAATCTTGAGAAAGTAATATATCAAAAAAGCAATGTATGCAGTGCAATACCTTACCTCTGCCCTCTAGAATGTGCATAAAAACATTTTGAGGAATTTGAAATTGACAGCTAGGAAAACCAAGGTCCTGATTTGGCAGACTCCTTGTTTAGGTAGTCCTTACTCATGCAAACAGTTTCATTTAAATTTTGCTGGATTAGGCACTAATACATAAAGTACATTTTATTACTTTTCAGTTGCATTCTTTTTGTTGTGACAGGCAGAATGCTTGATTTGATTCCTAGGTAATGCATTAAACATTAATTGGAATTCTATAAGTAATTAAGATTAATGTGCAGTTAACTGATACAGAGTATTATGTGTATAAGCAAACTATATATAAAAAAAGGACGAGAGTATTACTTCTTAAATCTGAGCTGGCATCAAGCTGGGAGGAACTACAAACACGCTTGAGGAGAGAATTAAAACACAAAATGATCTTGAGAAACTGGAGAAGTTATTAGGAAAAAAAATGCAATACACTAAGGAGAAACAAGAGGCTTTTACATACAAGTAGGGACAATCAGGTCCAAAAATATAGAATGGGAATTACACAACTGGGCAACCAAACTGCAAAAGCAGGTCTGGAGATGAAGATAGATCCAAACTGATCATGACTGACTAGCGTTACACTGTGGTAAACAGGCACAGGGGTATTGCCAATCTGTCAAGCAGTCTTTCTGATCAAGGCATTATTGATAAATCTTCAGTTAGAATACTTAGTTCAGATTTTGGTGCTGTGCTCTAAGCAAGAAATGGGCCACTGAGAGAGCCTTGAGAAGACAACAAGAAGAACCAATACTGGTCTGATCTGTAAAACAGACTGGAAGTTGTAATTTAGGGAGGAGAACCTGTTGAATACAGTTTCAACTATGTGAAAAGACCAGCTGTGTGGGGAAAGTGAAAATCCAGCTTTTAAAGTAGAGAGCTTCATCTGTAGCAAGTGAGCTTTGCAAGTGAGGTTTATAGAAGACATCCAGAAAACTTTCTGGAATGGAATATTATGAATGTTAGGAAATATGGAAACAGAAATTTTTAGGAACAGCTTTGATTAACTCCTGTCAGAAATGGCTTATGGAGCACTGATCCCGCCTTTGGCTAGAAGATGAACCTGATCTGCCCAGAGGTCCTCCCAACCTCCCACTCTGGGATTGTATCCAATAGTCTTAACTTACTGAGCATCTTTTTTTTTTATTATTTTCTTCTCTTTTTCCTCCTCCAAACTGTATTTCTACAGCTGGCAGTTTCCTAGGCACAAAGATCAACAGCGAAGACTCCTGGGGCTTTGATTTTCAGAAAACATCATGATGAATTGTCAGCCCTGTGAAGTGGTTTATAATTCAATATTATTTTTTTTTCCAGTTAAAATATAGGCTTTTAGGTAGCTTAAAGGTGAAAATAATTTATACCTTAAAAGCTGAAGGAATGGGGGAAGAGTGCCTAACTGGATCTTTGCTTTAGCAGCCTGCATGATCAATGTTTCAGAATAGAAAATATTCAGAAAAATCTGATTAAGTGTTTTGATACAATTATGTATCATCACTATCAGTAGTAATGGTTGTGCTACAGTATACAGAAAGAAATTAATAATACAATAATTAATGAGTCTACAGACTTAAAACACTTGTACATTATCTTTTGTCCCAGTGTTCCTTCACAGAAAATATGATTATATTTTTGCATGAAAACTTAAAAAATACCTGTTGCTATGCCTGATAAAATCGGGCATAAAGTATCTGTTGTATCTTGCATTTCAAAATTTATCATTATATATGTTTCTTATCACTTTACACAGATGAGGTGAATCAAACTGGAAGTAGCTGCTCATCAGTTTCATACTAACTATAATAGTCATGGTATTTTCTCACTGTTCTGAAAAGATGGGAAAATTTTAAAGTAGTTTTATTACAACTGGAATATTTGTGGAAGAATATGACATGCATTTCCAATGGCAGTCCTCATCAAGACTAGCTTGCTTTTAGTTATATGTGAAAGTGTTGATAAAACTAATTTAAAATAGAAAATTGTGGAACATTACGAAAAGATCTGCATGAAAACATCTTCATTTAAGACAGTTCGGCCAAGTGTGGATATATACAGTACATTAATTGTAATGTGCCCCTTCTTGGCTGATGAACAGTCTTGCTTGCTAATCGTTTTCTTAATCTGTCATTTCTATCATTTAAGAACTTAAGGAAAGGACATAATAATAAAAAAAAAAAAAAACACCTAACTTTTTCTCTGCAGTTGCATCACTGTGTTTCCATTTACTTCATTATTGGACAGAGAGGAGGATGGATTAATCTTACATTCAATCATACATTCTGAAACAAAATCACAAGCTGTTTCATCGCTTCTGAATAGAAACGCTTTGGAATTTTTTCTCCATAGGAGATTTTGGAAGTTCACTCAGAAAAGATTGTTGATATGAGGACTTCTCACTTAATAGAAATTCCATTTCCTCATCTTCTATCACAAAACAGTAATTTCTTTAAAGTATAGTCAATGTTCTTTATCTTACATTTACAAAAGTTAAAATATGGTGTAAGAAAAAAAAGAATGAAAACTAGCAACGTCACATATGAGTTATTTTTCAGTCAAAATATGTTTTTTATTGTAAAAAGCCCTGTATCTTAGGATTCTTGTCTTGTATAGTGAGGTCTTTCCTCTTTTTACTATTTATTTTCTTAGCTATTCTACATAAATAAAACTATTGCTGTGATAAAGAAATTGTAAAAAGAATTGAGAAGATGGAAACAACTATAGACAAAGGGTTTACAAGGGAAAAAGACATTGGTATAAAAAATTAAGATTTCTGTGAAATTAATTTTTTTCAGTTGAGAACCTACACTCAAATTTATAACAGTCTTGGTCCATATTAAGTGAGTCACTGGGGGGACAATAACCCCAGGAACAGAGGTTTAGCTCCAGCAGAGAAAATCCTTTTATCCAATGAAACAGTGATCAAGATGGTTTTACCAGAAAGCAGAGGAAGCTGAAGCTGCATTAAAATATAGCATCAACAAATGTTCATAAAAGCAGGTATAAAACATATCTGTGGCAGTAAAATACATCCAATACTAAAAGAGCCTTCAGATTACAATTAACAACTATTATAGGATCATGGAACTGTAGAACAGTTTAGGTTGGAAGGGATCTTAAAGATTACCTAGTTCCAACCCCCCTGCCATGGGCAAGGACACCTCCCACTAGACCAGGTTGCTCATAATTAGTACATTATTTTAATTAAAATATATTAAAGTACCATATTATTAGCATTTCAGTTAAAAAGTCACATTTTACCATCCACCCAGAGGATAGTAAGTAATGGACTAAAGCTATAGTAGAGTTTGCAGTAAACAGGTAGGCTTAGCTCCCTGCTTCAAAGGTTTGTATTCATTAAACATACATTATTGTATAGAGAGTTTTAAATTATGCATTTTTCATTTTTAAAAAAATGGTTAATTATCTTCGAACATAGCTACTGTTAGAACTTACGAATAACATTTTTGATTTGTTAAGGTTTACATGAAAATTTTGTCTATTCTGATTGGGATGACTTTGTATTCAGAAATGATACTTTTCTGTAAGTTTTTCAGACAGACACTTTTTACTTCTTTTTAATGGGGAGGATTACTTCATACAAAACCACCATCAATTATTGCAATTTCCTTTGACAATATTATGAGGAATTTTTCAGGAAATTATTAAGAACTGCAAAAGACATTCCAGGTCTTCAATTTAATCCAATAGCTGCATTTGCTTGGTGCAGAACAAATGTTAGAGGTCCTTCCACACAGTGCAGTGGTGTTACAAGGACCTGAGTAGCCAAAGGACTCATATAGGCTCTGTTGCTTTCATTTTGACTCATGCACTTGTTCTTTGTGATCACTGTTCTTTTCCTACTGTGGTACGAAATTTTGGTTCAAATGAAGCTCACTGTATAACTCATTATAAAGAAGAAATTTTTCTGACTCAAAATGTGTTCTGTCCTCTTGCTTTCACTTTTCTTTTCCATTTGCTCATTGGTTTTTTTCCTCTGTTGCCTTATTGAGGATGCTGCTATTAACCAACTCCTGGCTTTACTGCTCCCAAGTGCCATGTTCCACTGCACACTAATGCTTGAATTCTCTACATACCTACCCTACAAATTATTTTAGCATATGCTTAGTAGCTCCTGAAAAAGGTAAAGTTGAGGCCTTATTTCCGTACGAAATTCTTCTTGCCTTCCTCTTCATCTTCACTTTAGTTAGTCCTTAATATGGAGCTGAAGTGTAATTATTTTGAAAGTTAGAGCTAAACCAGGCAAGTTAACTGACATTACAAGACACTGGAGACTACTATAAATTTTTCTTACATGTTCTCACTGGTCAGTTTAACTTACTTGTTCAGTAAATGGCATTAATCCAGAAAAAAGCCAGGTATGAAAATTAAGCCTACAATGATATTGACAATTTCTAAGAGGTTTTGTTCCCTCTCCCCCCCACCTCAGCATTTAAGAATTCAATATCTAAGGTCATTCTGCTGCAGTACAAAATTATGACGTCAAATACTTCAGTTTCTAGGAATTTCCAGCTATAAGAATGGCTTTAGAAAAGCCAGAGCTATGTTCTTTATAAGTGTCTCTAAATCAGCCATTCTTGAGAAATCTCTACTTGTTTAGAAAGACTAAAAAGTGGATACACTAGTTAGAAGAACTTCTTCTAGAGTCAACAGGGCCAGATTCGTGTGGAGATTTGAAGTGCCATAGAGTAGAGACCTTCAAGGTGATAAATTTATAGAATACGCATGATGTCAAATCACTTAAAGAACGGTGTAGCTAACCACCAGGTTGCTGAAAAAACGGTATGGATGTTTCCTGTGCCTATTTCAAGTGAAGAAGTCTTTAACAATTTCTTTTGATCGAGTGTTATAACATGGCTTTGTGGGTGATGGGAGGCAAACATTGATCCCAGGACACTTTATACTCAGTATTCAAAGAGAAGGATGCTTTCTGGCACTTGGATCATAACCTTTTATCCTGAAGACAAATAGTCCTTTGCTGTCTGAATTCTTCAGCCTGGTGTTGTACACACCACAGGAGGCCATAGGCTCTATATACAGCTGCCTCTCAGTGCACAAATAAATGATCTGGGCTTTGTTTATTCTGCATACAATGATGCTAAAACAGTTTAGTGGGTAGACAGTTTAAATTTTTGTTCTCACTTTTGGGCCTAATCATTTAAACCTGGCAAATATATCCAAGCACCTTTTTTTTAAAGATGTATATAAGTTTAGGAAAATCATTTCAGGAATCAACCCAGCCACAACATCACAAGACTAATAGACTTTACTTCTATACACTGATCAAAGTGTGGCTTTATCCCAAGCTGGGGGACACACACTGTCTTAAAAGCAACTGCATTAGCTGATGAGTTTCCTGGATGCAGCTGCTCATTGCTTACCAGTCCCAGAATGCTGTTTGTGTTCAAGAAATCCTGAGACTATGTAAGAAATTATATTTCAGTCTTTTAATATCAACTGATTCATTTTTATAGGAGTGGATTAGGGGGAGATTTCATAAGTATTCTGCCATGAGCGGAGAGGAGGAAGTGTTGTTGAGAGAGAGAGTGCAGATGGATCAGGAACCTCTTCAACCAGGTAGCTGGCACTGGTAAACAAGGTGGTGTCATAGCCTCAGCTCTTTCCAGTGCACAGCAAGACAAGCCTTCTTGCACTCTGAGGAACGAGTCTGTTAGTCACTCAAAATGGAGGAACAACACTTGTGAAAAATACAGGCCTCTTTAAATAATGAAATGTACTGCAGTGAAATATGCCAAAATTCTAACAATGGAGTCCAAATGATTTGTAGGTAAATTAATGCATGAAGACCAACTTGAATTCACAAGGCATAGATTAATATCAGACTCTATAACGAAAGGTTTGTTTTGAATTCAAATTCCAGTGATATAGAGGCTCGAGTGTTTGCAAAGTTTTTCAAGAAAAAAGGTGTTTAACAAAGCTGGAAAGAATAATGAAATACATGTTGAACCTTTGGTGAGGTTTAGGTAAGTTTGTGGAAAATTTTCTTTCTTCTGCCTCCAGAAACAGCAGCCAGTATCTGCGAGGAGGTATTATGCAGTTTCTCCGGCTAGTTATTCATCAATGTGTATGTCCAAAATGGGGATGTTTCCTTCCTTTCTTTTACAATTGTAAATTTACAAGTTTCCTTGCGTCTTGTGTGGCATTCCTTGCAGTGAATTTACAATACTCCTAACATCGATGGGTTTACTGCACATTTTGCTGATGTTCAACAAAAAAAAAAAGTATTAATTCCAAGCTACGTTGCTAATTTGGAAACTGACCACAGGTATCTCATTAGATACATCTTTAAAGAAAAATAAGTTTTGGGTTACACAACTGCAGATATTAATTAAAAATTTTCAGTTTGATTGGTTTCATATCAATGGTAGATATTGGCACTACCTACTAGACTTAAATATCTGTACTGCAAGCATGGACAAAATAAGTAAGTCAATAAATAACTTAAGTCTTCCTATGACTTTCCTGTGGTAGCAGACATATATTGAAACCACCCTTTGAAACTTTTTGGTTTTGATTTGTACAGTGACATACGCACAAACATTTCTGTCAGCACAGCTAGTAATAATGCATAATTAAAACCAAATCATCTGGGTTTTGTATGTAAGTCTGTTATTCATGCATTTTTCTCTTTTCTGTTCCAGTGCCATATAATATACACACTCCCCCAACACTACCCTTGACATATGAACCCTTTTCAGGAAATACAAGTGTTGATATAATGAGCCCTTCACGTTGCTGTTCTCTTTCCATAGAATTTCTGATTGACAAATTAAAAGATTTTTTTTGGTCACAATTTCTAAAATCAACTTTAGTGGACTATATTTAATTTATAATGCTTGTTTCTTTTGTAATTTCTCCTATTACCTGTTAGTGTTGTGTTTGGTGAATGCTTGTGCTTGTGTGAGACACAGGTTCTCTCCGGCTCTCAGCCTACAACACTGTTGTTCCTTATCCATATCAGACCAAATGCTATTTGGGTAGACCTTCCCATTATGCCTCAGAGGTGTAAAGAAAGCCTTTTAAAGGATTAATGGATCATATATGATTTGACCAGTGTATGGAAGCCTAGTGTGGTATGTTAACACATCCATGATCTCTCTAACTGATGATTCAGTGTTTCTTCAATCAAATGTCACTACTTCCTTGATTTATTCTGACATTTTGCCTTATTTTTTTCCAATCCTTTCAGTTGTACCTATACAAGTCCTGGCATGTGAAGCCCCTCAGCCCAGTTTCTCTTTTCTTACTATGTGCTAGCTGCCTGGGCTGATTTCTGCCACAGCTAGCTAAGTTGTCTAAAGAGATGTGTTCTCCCAGTTGTGCCATCCAGGATGGGGCCAGTTTTGTTTTCCTCAGTAATAGCTCTTCTGTCCCTGAGTGCTATCAATCTAGAAGCCCTCTGCGGTCCCTCTTCTGTGTGTCCCAGCTATGTTCTGGCTTCAGTCTTGGGGCAAGACTGAGCTGTCCCCCAGTCCCACTCCTCCCCTTTCCAGCAAACTTCTTCCTCAGTGAACATGTTTCTATGGAGATTAAATCTGGCATGAGGGACAGCTGGTGTTTTCCACAAAGGACCATATTTATGTAAGAAAAGGACCGAGATCCTGGTGCTTGCAGCCCAGCAGGTAAGGAGAAGTTGTGTAGCACTTAACGTATTCATGAATAGCAGTTCATCACAACTTTGAAGTATTTATTTGGAATTAATGCAGGTTTTACCTGATTTCTTACTTTGCATCTACCTCTGCAAAGGTCTGATTTCTTCCTGAATAGTGCCAGTGACAACACTTACACTGAAACAGTTAATGAAAAATAAACTTCTCTCTGATATGAATTTTTTTATAGTTGTATTGTTCTGATTTTGTGTGGCTCCAGAGATCTTTCTCACAACTTTGCAATTTTCTCAGCAGTTCAAGCCAAAGTTATACAACTGAGTCATATCAATTTGGGCTTTGAACCCTTGGTCCCAGTCAGCTAAACCTCTGTGGAGGGGGAAAGGTTACAGGGAGAAGGGGTTGCAGTAAGCTTCTAACCTCTTCCGTAACAAAATAAGATCTTCTATGAGTTTGGAATCATAACCCACTAAAGATGGCTCCATCTTGGTCTGTGAAATAGTAAATGGGAAGCATGAGGAATAAGATACGCCTGTCTTTCTTAGATTCTCTTCTTCCTGGGGAAAGTCTTGCCCTATTAGCACTAATAAACTCATTTTGGTATTCTGAACAGTCTCTTAGTTATTTGATGTATTTTACAATGAAGAAGTGAAGTTGTCTGGAATGTCAGTTATCTGAAATGTGATGGACTGGTATCCAGGAAAATAAAATTTCTTGTTTAGTACTGTGGAATTCAATCTGGCTTCTTACAGCGGTGGAGTTCTCCTGTGTAACTACCCACATAAAAGCAAATATTGCTCATGATTCTTGTTTGGTTCTGCAATCAAATGATCTGACAGTTTTCTGGAGGGAGATTAAAATCCAAGTTACTGACTCCTACTGTCTGCCTGCCCCTCCAACAGAGGTTGCAGGGACTTCTGATCCTCCTGTATGGCATTTCCTTTCAGCCTGATTCACAACTGGGTTAAACACCTCTCCCAGGAGCGGATGGGGGAAGCTGGCCTCTGTCAGAGGGGCTGCAGTGGCAAGAGTCCCACCACTCAATTATAAATTGCCTGAGCAAATCTCTCAGAGGCCTGATTTAAATTCTTTATCCCATACTTTTCCAACCTCTTTTGCCTCAGAGAATTAATGTGATAGGCCTCTGAAAGCAATTCATTAACCACTGAAAAGTCTCTAGAGGCCAGAAGTTGAAAGGCTGAATTTTTTATGCGTATAGTAAAGAAGTAAAGGTAAATAATACACATTTTTAGAGACTACTGTGCATTTATCACTGGATTTTATTCACTTCAGAAAGGAAATGCCTTTCTTCTAAGTACATAAAAAATTATAGTAGGGAAGTATTATTTGTTATTCTTTCTGAACCTTGAGGTATGGTTTCTCTTTTTGTCTGAAAAACATTCTTCAGTTCCCTTGCAAAATATTTTTCAAACATCAAAAGCTTTTTATTAAACAAAAATGGTGAGTGTTTAAATGAGGAAGAGGAGCAGAGAGATGTAATATGTAGCACAGTACAGATCTCATTTTCTGAATGTTGGCAAAGCATTACTACTCTCTGTCTCTGTGTGTGTGTGTGTGTGCAGGCACGTGCATAAATCATTTGCTCAGGTGAAAAGCTCACATTAGCAGCAGTTGTGCCGACTCGCATAGCCAGGAAAATCAGAAGCTGACAGAAAATGGCAAATATATTGCAGCATAAAAGGTCACTTCAAAAATTTCTGACAGTCTGGAACATTAGAAGGTCAAAAATCAACACCACATTGTCCTGTTTGGTTAGGCTGTGCTACTATACTCTCTCTATGGACTCTTATTATCTAAAATAATTGCATGCTCTTTTGAAATCAGACACTCATTCAAAGACCGTATTTCCCATTTTAGTAAGAAATAAATCAAGTGTAGTGAACAGCTTATTTTATTCCAGCAATCCTTTTAACATGCAAATAGTAGAGTCTTTCAATGAGCACATTTCTGTTTATTCCATTAAAGATAAGGTAGGAACAATTGATAATTGTCCAGTTTAGGAACTATGTACCTAAAGCTTGTCTGTATTTTCACCTCTGTAATAATAAAAGATCTAATAAAAGAATTTTTTTTCTAACTTTCCTCATATTTCTTCCCTGTGTCTAAAACAGTAACAGAATCTCTGTTGATTACTGATGTATGAATCTCCCTATCTATGACTTTCAGCCACAGAAAACTGTGGGGTTTTCCTAATGGTCTTGTTTTGGAAAGCCTTAAATTATTTTATGAGAAGAGGCATTTAAAAATAAATAGACTGAGAAAGTCTTGTGGATCATCGCTGAAAGAAAAGATGAGACAGAATATCTTTTCCCAGCTCACCCCAATACTTTATAAACAAAATAAAAACTCTTCCACAAAACGTAGAGATTCCTAGAAAGCACTTTCACTTTCACTCCCAATTTCAAAAGCTGCTCCTAATAACTCTTTAAAGTAAGGATTTATTGGAATCCAATTTCTGATCCTTATGTTACGAGCCCATCCTTATTTCACAATACACAGACTCTACACTTCACAGAGACCTCTATAAATGCATCCTGCTGTGTCCACAAAAGCACTTTGAGATCCATGTTCAAAAGGATGTCAGTGTCAAAGGACCCACAAGTCGCGATCTTGGCCAAACCTTAAAACAGGTTGTATCAGCATCATGGCATCATGCAGTACATGGAATTACATTAGTGAGGATTATTGAAAGCTTTGCCATGGGTTTAATTGCATTTCTTAACATTTGAGAAATAATGTATATCTGGAATAGAGTTGCTAAAGATATCAAGAATAAATGGAGAAAGAGTATTTTCTGCAAAAGCTACATGAAGGTTATTTCAAACATTTAAAAGCAATACATTTTGAATTTGTGTGAATTTGTGAACAGTTTTCTTTCATAGGCCATATCATAATAGAACATTAGTGAGCTCTGAAGAGGTTTATGGAGATATCTTAAAGTAACCTATATGTATAGTAACTGCATCAATTTACAGTTATTGTGAGTTACATTTTGAACTCAGAGACTGGACATATTTCAGTGTGCATTTCATCAATTAATGTCATTTTTATTAGAGCTAAAGAGGAAATATTTGAATTTTTTTTTACAAGCAGGATTGCTTAGAAAACAGAAAAATATTCTTCAGCTATAAAACCAATGAGACATTTAAAGACGTTGTTTAGCTGCGGAAATTTTGATACAGTCTCTGGGAGTCAGAAAATCTCAGCTTGATTCTCTGTTACTAAGTCATCTTACTTTAGAGCTAAACAGAAAAATATTTTTTAAAAAGTTTGTGGAATTTTCTAAAAAAATTTAATGTAATTTTGGTTATTGACATTCCCATCTTAAAAAATTAGATCTAGATTCATAGAAAATGAAAACTAGAGGAGAAACATTTACCAGCTTAATAGGCCAGGTATTGTAACTGACTATTGTATATTCTACTCCTAATTTGTATCCATGCCATCTAAAAAGTCATCTGCTGGGCTGGAAACCCTTCAGTGGTCTGGATCTTGTTCCAAACTTCCTAGTGTTTGTTTTTATCTTAAAAGACAGGGATGCAGTCACCGGGTCTAACATTGCACTTGATGTAGTAGTAGAAAGTTGTCTCAGATTCAGGTCATTGTTATAGACAAGCTTTGAATACAATAAACATTCCTGGTTTTATAAAAGGAGATTTTAGTCTTACAGAATAAGCCAGAGTTCTCATCTGTTTTGCTTTGTGATTTGTTCTTTCTGAGAATAAATTAAAATGTTGAAATAAATAAATCCTAGGTCTTCTCTTGAGGCTTTCTCTTTTTGGCATTTGAATCACTAACCTCTCTGTTGCTACAGACTTAAAATAAAACCCAAACCTTTTATTTCTGAAGAAAGTTTATGCAGAAAACTAATTCTAACCTTCTATTCCGATTCCTGTGACAATAGTCCCGTCTTTATGCAAGCAGAACTGTCTGCCAGGAAATTTCTCAGATGTCAAGAGTCAAAGTATAAATATTAGTGAATGTGAGTTTTCTGTAGACAAGAGAGCTCAGAATAATTTTGTGACCTTTCGATTAAGTCATGCATAATATGTTTGTTTGCTCTTATCCTCAGTTTCTTTTTTGGCTTCTGTGTGTAAGCCAAAAACTTGGAATGTATGTAGCTGATTAAAAGATCATATGAAGGATAATGTAAAAATTAGTTTTATGCTACTTTATGGAACTAAAAATTACCATAACTTATGGCTGTAGATATAATATCTACAAGCAGGTTCTCACCTGCTTGAATCTATTAACTAGCATCTACTAGACATTTTTAAAGGCTTTTGCTCTTTGCTGCTGATGGGAAAAGGCCTTTCATTCTTTTGTTAAAAGTAATGATAGGCTTGTTCTCTGCTAAGAGGTATACATAAAATATGTACAGTAATAAAGAAAAAATCCCTTAGGTAGTATTCTGTAACATTCTGTAGTATTATCGTTTCCCATAAATAAAGACCATACTAAACTGGACATCAGAGGTACATTGTACTTAACTTCAAAGGTCTACAATGCAGAGTTTTATAACCAAGCTGAGCTCTTTTCACAGTTGGTGGAGAGGACTGAGCATTTTTGAAGAGTGATTCATCAGACCTCTTTTAGACATCCACCTTAGAGTAAGAGTCGTTGTGCCCTGAAAGTGGCTATTTCTCTCTAGCTATGAAGGGAGTGAAGGATGACTCTTTCAGTGTAGAAGATTACCAGTCATAGATGCCTGTATTTCTCAGGTGAATCCCATATATGATTGTATGGGATCCCACACGACCATTTGCTGAAAGACTTTGGCTAAGGTCAGAGTGCATAGTGCTTTCATGTGTATAAAACCACATACAGGTAGCTGTCACTTACTACCAAGAAACAGTGCACGTCAGAATATTTTAATCTCTGACTACACAGATGTCAAGCAGTAAGGCACCAGAGCTGGATCACATCCAGACTATTTCTTAACCCTTGTCCCCACACCCCACACACATTTCCTGCTGAACGATGGATGTAGCAGCAGTCCACATCATTCGGCAGCCAGATGAAATTTGGTTACCTACAATTCAGATTACTTTAGCAATACAATTATAGGGACAGATAGGGTAACCACGTGTCATTGCCACAAAGGCAGCTGATCCCACAAGACGGTTGTGTCAGGAATGGTGTGCCCCTCACCTAAAAAAGGCAGTTTTCACACACTGCAGAATCACACAGAATCACAGGGGTTGGAAGGGACCTCTGGAGATCATCTAGTCCGACCCCCAACTCTAGTCCTGGCTGAGTCCTCCACACCCATTTCTTCTCTGAATGTCATCTCAGGCTGGAGCCTTAATGTTGACTTGTATCAGTATCTATATCTGAAAGAAAGCTGGAGACACACTTTTTACAAGGGCATGCAGTGATAGGACGAGGAGTAATGGCTTCAAACTGGAAGAGGGTAGATTTAGATTAGATATTATTGGGAAGAAATTTTTCACTCTGAGGGTGGTGAGACACTGGAACAGGTTGCCCAGGGAAGTTGTGGATGCCCCATCCCTCGAAGTGTTCAAGGCCAGGCTGGATGGGGCTTTGAGCAACCTGGTGCAGTGGGAGATGTCCTTGCCCATGGCAGGGGAGTTGGACCTAGATGATCTTTAAGGTCCCTTCCAACCTAAACCATTCTATGTATTCTGTGATTCTACGATCTACACGTTATGCATGCAAGCAAAGTATTTACCATGAAGTACGTACTCAGAGCTGTCATCAGAATGATGATGTTTTCAATCTACTTGGCTTAGAGTCAAAAGAAGCAGCAAGACCCTTCCAATTTTCATCCCTTTAACTGCTGTTATTCTTGCATAGCCTGTAGCTTTTAGAAACTATCTATTTCAAAGCATGTTCTTAACAGTCCTTTTAATAGCTTTAAGACAGATTCAATTTTTCTTCAAATCTTCACATATTGCTTATATGAGAACAAGCTTATAACTTAGCTAAGGTCACTTCAGTAAAAGTAATAACTTTTTGTGTGCAAAATATGTAATCTCTTTTTCACCTTCATTGTTTTTCAGTTATTACTGCTCTTTAGTATTTTAAAATACTAATCATTATGCACTTTTATTCTTCTGTTACTCAGAAAAATCTGAATGAATTTTTTGAATCTTGTTTCCAAAAAATGCACCCCAAGACTGAAGTAAAGTTTAGGAAGTTTCAGACCCAAAGTTAATTTCATAAGCTTAATAGAATACAAAACCAGAAGTTATAATGAAAATTTTAACTATATTGTTAGTGCTCAGAGAAAACAATAATAAAAATGAAGAATATATGCACATAACTGTACTTGTGACCTTACTTGTCAGTGAAATAAATCAATGCTTAGATGTCAGAAAAAGAGGTATTCAAGAAGCACCGTATCATGAGAGCTTAATGAGTGACGCTTATTTACCATTCATTACACGGAGACCTACTAGAGTTTACCTGTTGGTTTAAGTGTTATAATTCAAAACAAATCTCTGTATGCTACTAAACCTGGGCTAATTTTCTCCAGTGGAAATGATTTTACTCTTTTATAAACATGAAAAATTCCTGTTGGCTTCAATGAGAGTTGGACAAACTTGCAGGATTTAGTCTTTTTGCTTATTTTAGAAAAGAATCATACAGCAAATCACAGAAATGTTTTCCCAATGCTGGCAATTTAAAGGTGCTTTATATTTAACCATGGGGTTCTCCTAAGGCTACATGGCCATCTTTATCTTCAAATTAATCTCATCCAAACAGTATGCGTTCTTCCCACTATGCTTGATATATCACAGTGCTTCTGTTATCTTAACAAAATTAGAGGGACAGCTTGCACATTCCCTATAGGTTTTCTACTTTTCTTAGCAATGCCTTTTTTCTGGAAGCAGTTATTCATTCACTTAGAACTAGAAAAATTTATAACATATTTTTCCCCTGTGAGGCTGGAATACCAGCTTCTGGCAGACTCAGCACTCTTTACATATGGAAGTGCCAAGGCTCCCTTGTGCAGGGTCGGGGAAGTGTTTAAATACTCAGTTAATTGAATCTCTTTGCTGTCATACAAAGACGCACCACAAGGTACTCCAGCATAACCAAGTTAAATAAAACTGGGAGGTTGCTCGCCACAAGAACAGCAAATGAACTGCATTCAGCTGTAACTTTTCTTCCACGTTAGTGGAGGATGCCTGAAGCTGTCTGATCTTGCCTCAGCTTCTAAGAACTTCATTTTAGTGCCATGTTTCATTCCGTGATGCTAGGGAAGGGAGTCTAAGTTTTTAAGTGTTTTTATTTAACTAGGCCCTGAGCACATTAAGCTCAATCATTCACCCAAGGTTTTTAGGTTTACAAAGTAGGCCAGAAAAACTGGTATAACACAGAAGAGAACCAAATAGGTAGTAGAGACAGACAGTGCAATTTCAATGTAATATCTTTTATACACTGGGATCAATGGATCCACAGCTACATCATCCCAGAGTTTCAAATGAACTAGCACAGATCCAGTAAAAAGTAGTTTTCATAAGTCTGCCACTCAGACATGATAATAACTAACTGAAGAAGAATAATCTTTTTTAATATCTACATGTAAGAAATGAGACTGACTTGTGTTTTGCATCAGGAGGTGCTGGTTTGTTATGATCCCAGTAAAAAAGGCAATCAAACTTCACAAAGTATAATTTAAAACGTTCCCATGTTGTGTAGAAATTAAAATCCCTCCAGACAGTTTGCTAGTATTGCTACAGAATAAAAGTCCTTTTCAGATACCAAACTAGAGACAGCTCAGCATTTTAGGAGATCAAGGGAAGTATTTGAATTATATGCTGAAACAAGAAACCTATAAGAGTTACTCAAGCGAGCGAGCTTTATCAGTCATTCTTTCTTCCACCTGTAGGATCCAGTCACATGGATGCACAGCATCACCAAATTCAGAAGATAAAAGAGTAGTGTGGAGTCAGGACCATAAAGTAGTATGTCTTTGCTGCCTGTTACACAGCAGAGGAAGAGAAATGAAGAGAGATGTGAGTCACAACTGCCTGCCTTCCTAGAACAAATGGAGAAAAGAAAGCATATTAACTTCTTGGTTGCTTCTTGTTAAGGTCTTCCATTCCAAACTATAGGTGTACTTCCACTCTTATCCAGATTTATGAGAATTTTGATCTATTAAAAGGTCTGAGACATGGTCTGTAATTTGACAGCAGTCCCACCTTTTTCGTGGTTGCCAGGCTGACCTAATTCAACATACAAGCTGTTCACATGCAAGCCACAAAATTGTACTTGCGTACAGTGTTGTTTCTGATAAACAAGTGCCTTCAGTTTCCCATTCCCATTAACTTTAGCAGCTGAGGAGAGAATTCTCCAAATATTCAACCTGATGACTATATTCTAAGTGTCTGCAGATTTCACTTCCAGGTGAGAAAAATGTTTCTCACCAGAATTCGTGAGACTCCTTTGACATAATGAAATCGTTGATTTGATATTTCAAACATTTGAAGATACTAAGTAAACATACATTTTTGGGAGGGTGAATAAAGGAAATTGCTTTGGTTTTTTTTCGTGGTAAGCTGCAAAAGCATGACATCCTTTATCTCTGAATCACCTGTCCTGCCTGTCAGACTATTTCCTTTTGTTTTCAGCAGTATTTGTAAATCAAACATAGGGTGCCTCTAAAAGAACATTAGACTCTTAATTTCTTATACATATAGATATGTATTCTTGTATGTACAGATCTTTCCAGATATTTTCTGAGGAGCAACCATCTGTTACACCATGAACCGGAACACTCTGAGAGGAAATCCTAGAGCTCTGAAGAAACACAACAGGTTGTTATTGCAGGACGGAAGAGCTTTCACCTGGCCACTCTCTACATGTAATTCAAGGTGATGTTCCCTGTATTCCTGATGGACTAATGCACAATCAGTCTGTCAGTGAGGTTAGCTGTTACAATGTCAACCTTTTGAATTTTCCGTGGGAAATAACATTGGGAGATGAAACTTCCAAAGGAATTCCCCAAAGAAGAACAGATCTCTTCATGTCCATTTTAGTCATTTAGATACGTGAGCTAACTGCAACCAATGTTTCCCCATTTACCTGAAAGATGTTGGGGATTTCATGTCAGATGTTCTTCCCTTATCCATTACTGTAAAATTAGACAATATCTGACAGAATCGGATTAAAATTAGCTATTACTTTCAGTTGTTCCATATTCAGTCCTTCAACATCTTGTCTTTTTAGCCAGAAATTCTCAAGTGACACGGATTCAGCATGAACACTGTTTCCCAAGATGTTGTGAGAAAATGAAATCCTGCAGGGATTTTCTGGTAAATCAGTGTAACATTTTTAAAATCTCTGAAGGAAACACGAAATGGGATTAAAGACATAAGATAAAAATAGAGAAAGGCAAGGACAAAAAAGAAAGCTAAGGAAATGTAGGACATGAACAACAGTGTAGACTGAGATATAGTACAGCAGAACTGCAGACAAGCAAAGATTAAGCAAACTACAGACAGAAAGCAGAGGATGACCAGTCATATGGGATTATAGAAAAGCAAGAATAGTACAAAAGGAGCACCAGAAGCTAAAAATAGGGATGGTGATCTGATTCATTTGAGATCACTGTCAAAACTTCAGTTCATGGCAGAATTATGTTATAAATACACAGAAAAAAAGAGTATACTTATATATAAACATATATAAATGTTAAATACACAGATGTATCGGCATACATATGTATCCACATGTATAAATTCATATGTGACAGGGAAAGCTGGAAAAAAATTACATATATTCTTACAGCACAGTTATAAAAATGTTGCAATTATAATGGAGACACACTTCAAGATAAAAATAGTTTAACTGGGTACTGACAGCAGTCTCAAAAACAATGTACGTGAATTTACCTTTGTCATCCAGAAGAAGTGTGGAAAAACGTTTATGAAAAGACCTTGAGTGGAGACAATATTCTATACTTCTAGAATCAGTATTTTAAAACAAGATTCAGCACCTTCAAAGTAAATAAAGCACGCATTATGATTAACAGTCCTATGCCCACAGATTTCTCTGGTCTGGACATGATGTGCTAAATTTTCAAGTCTGAATAGAGCTTCACCTGTTTTTGCGTGGGGGTTTTATCAAACACAGATAAGAAGCAGAGTTGATTTTTGGTCAAGAGTTGCTACACCTAGTCAGATGACCTGCCCCAAAAGAGAGACACAAAAAAATACTGTCTGTAGAAAATCTGTTTGAGAGGGTATGCTGACAAACTTGCAAGGTCTTTTTAACAAGATGAGAGGAATTTGTGTGTCCGTGTGAGTGTCTGGCAAACAGATTATCATAAACTCGTCTCTGCTGCAGCCCTGGAGCGCCGCCTCGCAGAGCTTGTTCGTGGGAGGCTGCCAGGCACCTCTGCAGGTCCTTCAGCCTCCGCTCACCTCCTGGGTGCCAAGGCAGCCTCCTTCTGCGGCCCTCCCTTCGGCTCTGCACACCCGTGCTCTGTCTGCAGGGCGGCAAAGTTGGCCGTGGGGAGGTACGCAGCCTTTCCAAGAACATCTCTTAAAAAGAAATTACTTCACATTACACTTAACAGTGAAATAAAAAATCCTCTCAAGCAGGATCCAATTTAGTTAGAACAGCCTCTACAGGCAGTCTCTCCCCCGGGATGTAGTTCTGCTAGAAAATTATGCACTGTACATGTACATGATGAGGCATTTGTTCAGCGATGTTTCATATTCAAAAGATACCAGGAGAGAGCTCTGGTCAACACTGTCATATTGTTGCGCTGAAAAGGAATTGTACAAGGAATGAAGAAGAAGTGTCGTTCTAGAAGTACAAACAATTACTTTGGTGTGTTTTGCAGCAAGTCATTCAGGTATAACAGTGTTTGAAATCTACAAAAAAACCCCCGCCTTATACAAACATTGATACATGGAGTTTGTTGAAAAGCAATGATTGCAAACAACAACAAAAACAAAAACAAAAACAAAAGCCAAAAGCAAACCAATTTGATCTAGTCACATAAGCTATTGCAGACTGCTGATTTTGTTTTCCTTTATTGTAGTTCCCAATGTTTTTCCATCCTACTGAGATGGCTGTTTTGTGTGTACACTTCAGAGAGAAATGATAAAAGAGATATTTTTTTTTCTGTTTGAGAGATAAAGCTTTGTTGTTTTTATGTGCTGCATTACTGGGTAGGAGCAGAAACAGACAGCAAAACAAATGTATCCTATGTATAGCCAGACTGAAATGTAGTGCAGCAGGATTGAGTTTAGACCAATACGCGATACTATCTGCAAGGGAAAACAAAAAAACACTGAAGACATCAGGCTAGATTTCTAAAAAAAAACCCCATGTTTAAAAGCTACAATGTCCTGAATTTCCCACTTACTGTTTCTCCTTCATATTCTTGCTATTTGAAGTTCACCTGAAATAGCTTTAATGATTGTCTTACATCCTTGATTTTGTACATACAACACACAGGTTTTTTGCACGCGATGCACACACACACAACATACCCTTACCTGAAAGTTCCATTTTGTGTCAAGAGAATTAAAGACCAAAACATATACACTCATAATCAGCCTTGGAAATCTTGTTCCAGCCAAAATTTTGTTTTGGTATTTGAAATACTGGTATCTTATTGACAAGTGGAACCTCCCAGTTGTGAAAATATTTCATAATCAACACACTTCCTTTCAATATTCCAAGGTGAAATCAAATATCTATACAACGCCTCTCTTAAATGAAAGCAAATAAGTAAAAAAAAAGTAAATAAAAATAAAAGAAAAAGAAATTGAAACAGCTTGAAAAGACTGGTTATGCTAACAGTTCAGGTGTTTGAGCTCTTTATTTCAAGCAATTTAACCAATGGAGTATTTTCTTCTGATAGGAAACTGCTCACAAACAAAACATGATTTTTAAAAATGTGCATTTATTTTAAAATTCAAAAGATAGGTGTTACCAGAATATTTGTGCTATAGATGACGTGCCTGCTTATTAACTGTAATCAGAGACAAAGACTAAGGGATGCATTGTCCTTGGTTCTGAATATTCATGCACATGTGCCACCAGACAAACTTTCTAAAACCTTCTTTTCTCTTTTTGTTTTTTGCCTGAAAAAATTTGTGGCCACAGATAGATCAGGGTACAGTTTTGTTTGTGCACCTGTTTGAGGAAAATTACCTGGTTATTTGAGTACTTAAGTGTCTGGTTGGTGCCTAAAACTGAAATTAAAATGAGAGTGATTGCACATGACGTTCACTAAGCAGAAGAAGGTGAGTAGCTGAAGCTGTTCTCACAGTTGTGATAATTGATATTTTTATCTGTTTGAATCATTGAATAGCAGATTAAATTCTACCTTCTGATTACTAAAGGGCATACAGCACAAAGATAATGGAGTTGGCAATGGACTTAGGAGCATCAGATGGAAGCTGTCATATGGAAAAGATCAGATGAACATTGTATTATTTTGAATTTTCAAATGCCAGTTAAATGTAACCACATGGAAAAATAGTCTACTTTGTTATACTACGTTTTTTGTACTTCTTGCAGGTGAGAGAAAAAAAAAAACAAAACAAAACCAAAAGAAGCCCGGGATGGGGCAAACAAAATAAGCTTGGTTGTTCACCTGCTATAGCAACCAGCAAAGAAGTATCTGTGGCTTCAAATTTATGAGAACAAGTTTTGCTTGGAATTAAACTGGTAGCTTCTTAAAGACAGGCCTTCTTTTTGTTTAGCTTGGGACTGAGCCAGCTGGAGTGCACAAGGCTGACATTTGTGTGTTGATTTAGCTGATCAGAATAAGCAGAAAGCCATCTGAAGGAAGATACAGGTATACTATAAAATGTAAAACAGTGTAAACAGCTGGGGCTCAGCAACCAGCATCATTTACACTACAGCCCATAGCAACTTTCACCCAGGATGTAAGCCCTTTTCAAACACACAAGGTGAAAACATACTTTCTGAAAAGCTTTGTTGGTCAAAACAATGTCTTCAAAAGCCTTACAGGCACATTGGTAAAAGGTTGTCTGATTCCTATTGAAATGTCTGCAAGTCCCTCTCTGGTAGCCACTAAAACATTTCCATTTGAAATTAAAGCTACTTGAGTAATAATTAAAGAATAATGTCAATAAAGTTAATAATATATTTTTCTATTATAAATTATTCAGAATTGTGGGTCTTGGTATGGTGTGTTTGTTTTTTTTTTTTTTAATCATGCCATATTGCTTTTTTTAACCTGTTAGAATACCTAAAAGTACAGTAAAGTAAAACAAAACTATTGCTTATAAATTTTTCTTTCCTGAACTCACCCAGTTGCTATACCGGTAAAAGTGTGGTTTTGTGAGCACAGAAGGACAGGAGCCCTCATTAACCTCCTCTTGCTCATTCAGGCCTGCCGAAAAGTTGTGGCACCTTATGTCATATAGCTAAATGAAACACAGGGAATTCTTTTCTGTCATAAACAGCAGCACTTGAATGCTTGTAAGGTCTCCTTACGAGGCTAAGACTGACAGCAGGGCATGTTATGAAATCTGAGTTTTTCCCTTGGCTTTTAAAAGACATGGATACAAATCAGAATTTCAGAAAAGTAATACTACAGACAGCAGCAGTTAAGTGCTGGAGTGGATCCCAGAAATAAAACAGTATTCTTAGTTAATAATGAGCTTGTACTTCAGTGTTTTGTTAGATCAAAGACCTCATAAATTATGAGATTCTGGACAGTGATCAGTAAAAGCCTAGTCAGTTGAGCTTAAAAACCACGTATCTTCTCCACATAAGAGTAAAATAGAAGTGAAAAAAAGCAGGCTATGATTATTCTGAAGGCCTTGAAAATTTTGTAATTGGTGCTCAGGGAAATCTGGAAAAGGCTATTACTAAAACAGCATAAAAAGCTGAAGAAACCAGCCGTGCCAGAATGGCTATGTTTACTTTTACCTAACTTTCTTAAGACAAAGATGGTGAGAAATACCTTGATCTGTAATAAACTGAGGAGAAAGTGGGATTTTTAGTAAACTAGTTAAGTATATCTTAAAGGTCTTCATGTCATGAAAAATTTCATTCAGGAAACACAGAAAAGAGGTATCTTGCAACAGAATGTGAGTTTATGACTATATGTGTCTGTGTAAGCCTCAACTAGCTTAGAAAAAGATTAATTATTCATTCAACAGAATGATACTTCTGACATTTTTCTCCACTACTATTAATTATTACTGTGACTTTTGAACTGCATATGCAGTATGATACTCAATACTCAAAATTTAAGTTAAGTATGTTTTACTTCACATTTGATCCTTATCAAAACCAAAAATTTTACTGTTCTGACCACAGGAATGAAGATAAAAATATTAGTGTAGAATGCTAACTGGGATTTCTGGACAATGTACTCTCTCATACGAAAAGCCAAACAAATGTGGGAATTATACAAATTGAATGTTGCTTTGATTCCCTGATGAACATTGTAATATTCCAAGAGAAAGCCTGAGAACTTTGTTCCCCACCCCACTCAAAAAAAAAAAAAATTGCTTAAAAGGAGTCTAACAATATGGAAAACTATAACATGTTAAAGAAGTAGTAAAAATCTTGTACAGATGACTAGTATTGTTTGATTATGAACTCTTGCCCTAGTCTGCATTAACTCTACCCCTGGAGTCATACAGCCTTCTTGCACAATGACTGACAGTTGTTTTGAAATATTTCAAGTTTTGTCATTACAGTTACGGTTCACAGGGTGATTTTTTTCCCCTCATACAACACAGTGAGTTATACAGCCTGTCATTTGCTATCTGTGTTTATTCTCTACATACTAATTTTATTACCTTTGCTATTTTCACACAGCTGTGCAGCAGACAGAAACTGCCTCAGAACTACTGTTAATGTCTTCAGGGTTAATGGCTTCAAATCATCTATACCTTTGACTAAGCTATCATTTTATACCCACTACCCTATCTAACTGTACTTGAACATTAGAAAATGTTAGCTATAAATCTCAAACTCTAAAGCTTTTAAGTGCTTGTTCATCTTTACTACTAATAAAATATTACCATAAGATTATTCAGTATTGTGGACAGAAATCACTCATTTATAATTTCAAAATATGTTAAATTAAACTGAAAATTTACAAGGGAAAGTTCAGTAAATTCTACATTTTTGTGAGGGGCAACTACATAGAAGAGTTAAATAACCTCTAAAAGTAACTTTGAAATATATGTGGACAGGAGGTCAACTGGTATGTGAATGACTTCTGTGGATTATCAACAGTGCATTTACTACTTTGGAAACAAAAGACTCTTCTCACCCCAAGGAACTGACAGCCAAATTCAAATTGAACAGCTGATAGACACCTAGCTATATGTGCCAAAATAAGCTGGATATAAAATCTAAACATTTCACAGAAAACAGTTTGAGATTAGTGAATGGCTCCAGTCACTTATCTCATTGATTCAAGTGATGCAAAATTAGATTTCTTTTTGGATCTTGTAAAATATTTTTTGAACAATGTGAAAACTTGTCTTCAAATCATTAGATAAATTACATATTCAAAATACATTTACATGTGCTATAAAAGAATGTAAACATTCATACAACTGGGATAGTAAGCTAATAATAAAATAGCATAAACTGAGATCTTTGAATCACAGTGAAAGCAAAGATGTCTTTGGAGGCAATTAGGCACATTTTATTGAAGTACCAGATTCACCAGACAAGAATCAGTACCATGTATTGTGTGACATTTAGATTGCCAGTCACAAATCGAAGGATTAAACTTATTATGGGTATATGCAGACATCTATATATATATCTCCTATCTATATCAGTATATACACATTTATATGGTATATGCACAAATATAAATTTTTAAAAAAGCCAAATCCATTCCCAAACCCAAATGACTGCTAGTGATAGCAAAAAACCCTCAATATAAACTGGAAGAAATGGTTGTCAAATAGTCACAAATTTGTTCGTAAAAACGATTCACACATTTTTAGTCACAAATGTATAAATAATGGGTGAATTCTTATGAACTGGTGAGTACGACACTATGTAAACTACTCATTTAATATGGTTTAACCTGATCTATTGCACTTTAGTATTCTACTGAGCACTAGCTTTTAACTTATATTCATCAAGCCACAAAGTTTCAAAAAGTATAATCTAGCTAAAGCCGTTTTCTTTTCAAGTAATAGGTTTTCCCAGTAACTAGCTAAATTTTATCGTCTTTTTAAATTTATGATCTGACTCCTAGGTACTCATCTTAACACGTTTGTGCTGTCTTACCCAAAGCACATTAGGCTATGTTTAAAAAAAAGGGAAGTTTAATCACATTTGATATTCTGTAGTCAATGTAGTGTCTAAATATTCATTAAGGAAGAAAAAATCACATAAGAAGGAAAAAGTACCCTGAATAAAATTGAATGTAAGGTCAGAGTTAAGATCTCTACACATAATAGAATCTCTAAGTTACAGCACATGAGCTCTATGGTATTAGAAAACACTGATATGAGCCCGGAAACCATCTTGACTATCAAGGGATATGTGTTTCATTTTCAATGTGTGATTTTTAATATAAATATTTAATGAAAATATTATTAAAATATTCAGTTAATGAAATAAACTGATGGAAGTACCACCAAAAGCAGCTTAGTATATATTCACTAAATGAAATGGAAACATTTATCTTGATATTATATCAGTCTTTAGAGAGGTTTCATACTTTACACTTTTTAGGACTATTTAAAGCATCATTATTATGAGTTCTCTTTATTTTTTGCTAAACAGGATGATAGAATTAGGGGGAAAGAAAAAACAATGTATACGTAGGAAAAGAAAAGCCTGATTTTTCTTTATTCAGACTCATCAGATCCTGCTATAAATGTTAACTTTTCCAGTATTTAAATAGAATGTAAACAGTGTTTACAGCCATCATAGAAGACTGAGCAGTCATATTTTTTAATGATCATTGTGTTGTGACCTAGAATAAAATGAGAGAAAAGTAAGATCACAGGTGATTACTTAGTCCATATTCCTTCCTAGCTTTGCCTAGGTCATTCATGCCCGATCTTTTCCTAAAGAAGTGTTTTAGCAATGTATGTTGGCAGAGATATAGAAGGAAAACTAGAAAAAGAAAGTTCATTATCAGTCACTAGAGACAAATATTTGAAAAACTCTGTGCTGAGTAAGCTGTTTTTAAAACTCCCAGCAGAGGAATTGCATAACATCTCTCTCAGCATTTATTGAACCTTTGCTTAGAAGATTTAACATCTGATTTAAAACGTAACAGCAAATTAACCTCATTTTCTCCATATTCTTCCCCATATTGGCAAAGTGGGCAATGTTTAAGATATCATTCTTCTTGCTGACTTCAAGATTCCTTCCATTTGTTCTGAATCTTCTTTAAAGGACAGTTGTCAGGGAATCCAGGATGCCAGCGAGGGTTGTTTCACTGTCAAGCAGAAATATCTGTATTTCACATTGAACATCCTGGCATCATACTGTAGAAGGACAAATATCTTTTTTTCATTGCTTCCTATTCACTTTATGATTCACTCCAGTGTCATATTCTTTCCTGCTATACCAGCCATACCTGCTACCCAGCTGGTAATCTTCTATTTGTGTCACTTAGCAGATTACTCTTTCTTAAGTCTAGATTTGTCTTTTATTTTCTATAATTTTAGTGATTTTTGGTCTGTGAATGCTTTTGAAGCCATTTTCAGTTCTATGCAGGTTTTTGGCAGTGCTTGGAATACTTTCCATCTCAAAATTTTCTGCAAGGCATGTCTCACCCTTCTGTCAGGTACAGTTGGAGTGTGGCTAAATATCCGGCAGTTTCTCCTGAAACAAAATGCAAATACGAGTGCTAATTCCTACTTGGAAGCTTGAGCAGCTAAATTATATACCCAGGTTACATAATATACAAAAATTAGTAGACAATATGTGATCTGTAGACCAGTTTAGTGTTTATGTCTCTGTTACCTTATTCTTATGTCACAGGTATGAATGGTATTCATCTCAACTAGCCTCATTTATCTAAAATGCTGGTTTCTGAACTGGTCATCTAGGCTCTCCCTACTGAAGAGGAAGAGATATAGGTATCTCCAGTAAGAATTTTGTCTGCTTTATACAACTTTACTTTGTATACACAAATACTTTGTACAACCAGAAAGAACGAATGGCCGTGTGGAAATTTTCTCTTTTTCATTGACTGAAGGGAAGATTGATTACAATTATCTTAGATTACTTACTTAGATTATATCTAAGATACATGCTTAGATTATATTTAGGGAGCTAAAGTCATTTAGGTTAGTCCTGCACCTAAGTGTAAACATATAGTTGGGCACATGGGGATTTTTCCACCTCCCACAGTTATGCAGGTGAGCCATCCTGATATAGCAAATACAGTATATGATATCTCAAAAATTGTTACTCATTTCAGCCAATGTGCCACAGAATAGGCAAGAGGGAAATTATGTCAGAGAGTAATATCAGATCAAAACGCTTCCTTGCATTTCACTGTTGAAATGTTGAATGGCAGAAGCGTTGGGGGAAAGCATAGGCATTTCTCATTGAATAGGTACAATGTATTTATACAACCGTGGTGTCTTGGTGTCAGCTGTAGAGAGCACTCCTGGAGTTCCAGGGCTTAGGGGTGCTCTGGGAAGACAAGCCTGCCCGATGTTTCTGAGCTCTGTTAGATGTTTTTTCATTAATTAATAAATAATGTTTGGGCTTGATTCATCCTTTTCTCTTATCTTCACAATGATATGATTCATGACAATGTCTGGATCAAAATTAAAAGGAGGAATTACCATCTCATGTTTAATTTGGGTTCTGTGATGAACCCCACATTCTTTCTGCCTGTGCTGCTGTCAAGCTAATCATTCTCTGCCTCTTATCTGTGCAGCTCGTTAGTCCTTGCTTTGTATTTGTCCTCTTTATATTGCATTATCTTTTTTTATTAATCTTATTCAAAATTAAAGGATATAAACTATTCTATCTTCTCACAGTCTGTTTAGGGAAAATACTGAAATGGTGGAAGACAGCTAACATGTCAGATCACATACAAACATTTCTTCTGAATAAGCCATTTGACAAGTTCTTAAATCACTATGGCTATTTTCCACCTGTTTATATATTTAAAGGCAAATGACGCCTTTCCAACAAAGACTGTATGAGTAATTCATAAATAACAAACCAATAATCTGTTTTAAGGATTTGTTTAAATCGCAGTGGTAGAAGTTTATCTAAATTAGCATGTTCTCCCCAGACCAAACTGGAAACAAATGTTTGTGACAAATATATCTGAACTGCAGCAACACACTATGCAAAGTCCGAGTATGTTTTGCTAAACACATTACCCAAAAATATAACCTATTATTGACGCATTTTGACTTTGAAATGAGCAATCATGTATTTTGAACACAAAAGCAGAAGTCATTTGTATGACTAAGACCTTACTGAAAAAAATCCATAATTAAATTGAGATGATGAATGCATACTGATTGCCAGACATGAATCCTGCCCATTTTGTTGAGAAATCACTTATTTTTCTTTTCCAGTCTGTGCTGTTACTATGGATTCAGTTCCTCACAAAATCCATTTCTGCTTTCTAGAATTATAACACCAGTGTTATAGTTAGCCTGCTCAATAAAGATGCATTATTTTTAAAAGAGGAGACCAGAATGAAATGCAATGGTAACTACCAGCCCACAATGAATATTTTACTGCTATGACTAGGTATATAGAAATTTATTAGGACATTTTGTTCTAGAGTTTCCCAGTGCTTTACAAATACACCGTAACTTTGCCAGTGTAACACCACTGAAGCACATCCACCCCAGAGTGGAGTGTAGCAGCTATTTTGCTCCCACTTGATAGCTGTTGGTTATTATGACCTGCCTTTTTCTACAGTAATTTTTCTGGAAAGTATATGAGGGAGAAATCCACCCACCAGGAGATAGGCAGAGACCATCTGTGATGACTAATTTCATTTTTATTCCAGGCAGCAGTTGTACCAAAACTCCAGAAATGAAAACCCAGTTGCTGTTACAACTTGAGCCAGTTGATGTAAAATGAAGCAATGTTTAGTATCTTTCCATGGTATTATTCATGAATGCAAATCTCCATGAAGATCATAAAGATTTTTAAATGCCTTTCCAAATTGAAGCTGAGGTCCTTGGAAATGTTTAGGTTTTTAGTCACATAACACAAGGTCTTACTTCCTGGACAAGTTACGTGTACTTAAGCTCGGAAATCTGATTAGAGAGATTTTTGTAATATCCAAACATAGACAAAGTGAAAAATGATTTCTGATTTGTGGTCAGAAAGTGTAAATTATTCTACCCTTAGCTACTTAACTGAAGTACCTATCTTATATTAATAAAATAGTTACTTTCAATTTCTGCTGTGGTCAATGGAAAAAGATAGCTACTCTACAGGAAAAAAATATGAATTATTCTCTGAAGACATGTCTCTCTCTCCCTTTCTTACTTTACTGATTACAGAAGCAGCATAGTGTGACTATGTTCTTAACCTACATTTAGTCTGGAGAAGAGAAGACTCAGAAGGGATCTCATCAATGCTTATAAATACTTAAATGGAGGGTGCCAGGAGGATGGGACCAGTGTTTTTTCTGTGGTGCCCAGTGGTAGGACAAGAGGTAACAGGCACAAACTTGAACACAGGAAGTTCCATCTAAACATGAGGAGGAACTTCTTTCCTTTGAGGGTGGCAGAGCACTGGAACAGGCTGCCCAGAGAGGTGGTGGAGTCTCCGACTCTGGAAACATTCAAAACCCACCCAGACACTATCCTCTGCAACGTGCTGTAGGTGACCCTGCTGTGGCAGGGGGGTTGGACTAGATGATCCCAGAGGTCCCTTCTAATCCCAGTGATTCTGTGATTCTGTGACATATATACCCACAATCTAAGTGTATGGAGAGCGAGATGGCTTAGCTCAGTGTTCTGCGCTGACTTAAATGGTTTTACATAGGTCTACCTATCTGGATGAAGATCTTGTGACCTTCTGGATGAAATCTTGTTCTTTAGAAGAGACTGTGACTTCTTCCATTAACTTCTCTAGACTCAGAATTTTATGTTTTTTCTATAAAAGCAGATGGGGAATAGTTCTTGGGTATACTTAAAATAACTGTTCCCCTCAGAAATGAACTTTTGCTATTGTATATTGCATAAAGTCTTAGTTTCCTTCTTATTCATGCTAGTTTACCCATCCTCACTTACCATCATGCTGTCAGAGAAATTTAAAAAATTTCCTTGATCTCTTTAATTTCCTTGTTGATCTCATTAATTTTTTAAAGTTTTTCTGCTTTGAGACAGTACATGTCTTTGTATATGTATGTAAAAGAAAGTATTTTGAAGACATGATCTGAATCTTACACAGAAATTTAAAAATTGATCTGTTATCCAACACATTTTACATGAAGTAAACCAGTTAGAGCCAAACCATAATCCATTCTAAATGCAGTAACTCAGTAACTCAGATAATACATGACCAAATCAATAAGACCAAGACCAAAATGTGAGTCAGGTTGAAAGGTTCAGAAAAAAATGGATTAGAGACTGATCATGTTAAGAAAAGAATGAAAGAAAGGATCAACCTTTACCATACTTTTTCAACTACAGACCTTCTGTTTCAGTAAAACTCAGGACAGCAATAAAAAAACCAGCTAATAAAATTAATGCTTTTTTTTTTAATCTAATTGGGCCAACCTTTTCTAAGCTACATCTAAACTTCAGGCTTGGAATTCCATTGCCTTAATGCTGCTCCCCAAACCACAAAATTCACTCAGCAACTGGAAATCAACAGGAAAGAGGGGAAAACTATACAGACAGTGGATTAGGATCAAGTAGATTTACATTCACATCTTTCAAGCTAGGCTTTAAATTATTCACTCATGCATGATACAGCTCTTAAAGACAAGAAGTCAGAAGCACGTGTCACACAATATTTTGGCTTCCTGCCTTTCTACAGCCAATTTTTATGTAGTCCTATTGTTAAAGTCAAGCCTGGAAAGCACAAGAAGATTGATTCTTACTTGATAAAACAGCAGCAAGTTTTAGGTACAAATTCTAAGATACTTCTGGGAAAGGACTTTTCAAGTGATTTGAGAAGGGTGAGGCTTAGGTTCATCTGGGTTACTAGCACAGACAGACAACACTAAATGACCTTAATTCCTGCAGCCAGTACCTGGTACGCCAGAGGAAAAGAATCTTGAAGTTTGTACATATTTTGTGTCTTCAGTTTGTTTTGCTGACTAGTGGAAACAAATCTGACTCATATCCTAACTCTTTAATCTGCCTGCCCTTGGAGTGGCCTTTGGATTTGTTCAAGAGTACAAGTACTTAAGAGAATTCTATGAGAAAGAGGAAGTTTTTCCAAGAGAAAACTAGCAACACCTCATCAAAAAGCTGCTCAATTTAAATGTTTAGAACGTGCCAGTGAAAAGTAATGGAAGTGTAGTTAAACAATATTGTCTGTTATGAATGAAAATTATGTTAAGCATTTATCTCCAGTATCTCATTGTCTAAAACAATTATTATTAATAAACTCTTCAAAGGAATAACATTAACAACAACAACAACCACCAACTTAAACCAGGTCCTTGTTTGACATAAATTGAAAAAATCTATTAATTGCAGTGAAGCAAAAAATTTTCCAGAGGTTACTAAGCTGATGTCCTGACCATGACAGCTCTGAGAACCAGGTCTTTTTTTCTGCAGAGGCCTTGACTGATCAGGCTTTCAAACTTCTGGTAGCTTGCCTCAATTTTAATGGGACTATTACCAGGTCTTAGCATTCATAGCAGTGTCTGTCTTTTCTGACAGAGGACTGGGAGATCGTTTCTAAATAGAGGAAGATGAGTCTCCCTGATAAGAGCAGTTCTCCTGCAACTAAGAATTTAAAATGAGCAAACTTACTTATAAGGTCATACATATGTTGAGAGGTGCAGAAAGAGGAAGTTTATATTAAGCTTTATGTGATACCTGACAGTGAATCGCTTTCCTACATGTGAAAAGTGCGTGGGTCCTAAAACACTCGAAGTCTGTTGACAGAATAAAAGGAGGAAGCAGCTTTATGGACCCCGTAAGCATGAGGAAGAAGATATGGTTGACAGAGGAGGTACAACTTGCAAGCTAAAACAAATTGCAACTCCCAAGGACACATTAAATCAAGGTCATTAGAGCTAAGAGTATTCCTTAATCATCCATTAACTTTCACATTATTCTTCCTCAATATAAGAAAGTACTGAGCTGACTAATTGTGCATGCAAGGTGAGCAATAGTACTAAGAGATATTCCAAACACTTTCCAGAGGCATAATTTAAAGAAGGAAAAATTCACACATAAAATACTTAGAAGGAATTGATCCTAGCCTGAGTTCAACTGCAGTGCAAAGATTACAGGTTTGAACCTGCAATGAATGTAGAAAATACGGAGATAAACCACAAATCATTCTTAATAATGCTAATATGTATCTAACACTACTAATAAACCCCATATTTCTTGGGGGGGGGGGCACAAAATTCGTCTTTCAGACCAAGTTTCCTTTTAATGCTACAAACAGGAAAAACCTGAAAGATGCAAATGAAAATAACAGCTGTTCATTCAATATATGATTGCAGGAAGCAACATCAGAAAAATCACTTTAATAAAATGCTACGTTCTACCTTAAACTAGCCAGATCTTCAAGAAAATTACTCCTTACAGGAATCTTGTCCAGGACCTTGCTTCCAGATACTTAAAAAACTTTCCAACATGGAAAAACTTTCTGTTCCTGGCCAGCATATAACCATTTTATTTAAATGCTTTTTTCTCCTCTATTTGACTCTTTCCTCCTTCTTCTAGTCATATCCCTAGGACTTTGGTTTGTTTAGTGCAGAAAAATTTCTTAAGTCCTCTCTCAGTGCTGCTTCATTACCTGGATTATCTGTCCATTTTATTTTGCAACTCTTTCAGTTTCCATTCATTTTTTTTTTAACATAGGTGACCAAGACTGTACAAGATATTGTAGGTCAAACTCTCCGAACAGTTTTTCATCCAATAACACACAGTTTCCCACATAAAACACCTGAAGTTACATCTACTTTTTCATAAATCCATCATATTGTCAGTTTTTAATAGCACAGGAAACTGCTACTATTTCTAAGTCATTGTCAATTGATAAGTTTCTGGTTAATGGTGGAAAGTCTTATTACTAGTCCCTCTTCATAGGGCTTCATGTTTCAGTTAAATTTCATCCCATTTCTATTACTTCGGTCCTCAAGATCATCATACAATTTCTGCATGATATGCCAATGCTCCTTTATATTTACTTGCCTCTTAACTTTGTGTCATAAACAATTTTCATCAAGGCTTTATTTTTGTGCCAAATTCATTAATAGAAACATTAAAGATCTGTTGCTGGACTAGTCCTTGAGGAACTCTGCTACTAATCTTCCTCTAGTCTGATAGTTTCCTTTTTTAACACTATTTTAGCATTTTTTCTTTCTCCCTGCATGTCTTTTACTGTCTCACATGCCCTACCCTAACAAATCATTTGTCACAGAGAATTAGGTCACTTGTTCTTTTGAAATCCTGACGAATTTACAGTATTTATTGTTTTTCTATAAATACTATCATTTTAACAAATAAAACAGTAAGATTAGTCTAGCATGACGTAGCATCAGTAATCTATTGTAGGATTATATTTTCATTTACCTGCATGCATTTGAATTAGGTTTTCCTTTAAAATATTCTATTAAATCTTTAACTTTATTAGAGAAAAAAGGGTCGGTTTGACAGTTGCCTGGATCACTTTTTCACTTCTTCTTTCATAGAGGTATTCCGCTAAATATTGTCCAATGGTGTAATATCATTGCAGTAGACAAAGGAAAATATTCATGTTAAAATTTCAGGTTTAATGACTTTGGAGACTGTGGTTACCTAGTATCTATGTAGAGTATATTAAGTACCTGAAATTTTAATTTCACTTTGGCTTGAGCAGTCTATCAACTGCTTTCATGTGTTTACTCCCATGCTCCACCTCCTTTTCTAAAACAGAGACAAAGGATTTGTCCAGTATTAGTCATGTTTAGATTATCTTTAGTCATGATCCCATACACACTACACCAACTTTATCTTAATTCCTTTTTTCTCTTTTCTTTTACAAGTAAAACAACTTTGAGATTCAATTTGCTCAAATGGTTTACCATAGATTTACAAATATAACACTCTGATCTCTTTGCATAGATCCATAGACCCATAGAACCATAAAATCACAGAATCATAGAATAGTTTGTCTTGGAAGGGACCTTTAAAGGTCATCTAGTCAATCCCCCCTGCGAAGAACAGGGACATCTTCAACTAGATCAGGTCGCTCAGAGCCCCATTCAACCTGACCTTGAATATTTCCAGGGATGGGGCATCTACCACCTCTCTGGGCAACCTGTGTCAGTGTTTCACCACCCTCATCATAAAAGACGTCTTCCTTCTATCTAGTCTAAATCTTCCCTCTTTTGGTTTAAAAACATTACCCCTTGTCCTATCGCAACAGGCTCTGCTAAAAAGTTTGTCTCCACCTTTTTTATAAGCCCCTTTTAAGTACTGAAATGCCACCATAAGATCTCCCCATAGCCTTCTCTTCTCCAGGCTGAACAACACCAACTCTCTCAGCTTGTCCTCATAGGAGAGGTGTTCCATTCCTCTGATCATCTTTGTGACCCTCCTCTGGACCCACTCCAACAGGTCCATGTCTTTCCTGTGCAGAGGGCTCCAGAGCTGGAGGCAGTACTGCAGGTGGGGTCTCACCAGAGCAGAGTAGAGGGGCAGAATCACCAACCCTTGATCTGCTGGCCATGCTTCTTTTGATGCAGTACAAGATACAACTGGCCTTCTAGCCTTCTGGGCTGCAAGCTTACATTGTCAGCTCATGTCCAGTTTTTCACCTACCAGTAGCCCCAAGTCCTTCTCTACAGAGCTGTTCTCCATCTCTTTATCCCCCAGACTGTATTGATACTGAGAGTTGTCCCGACCCATGTGCAGGACCCTGCACTTGGCCTTGTTGAATGTCATGAGGTTCACACACACCCACTTCTCAAGCATGTCCAGGTCCCTCTGGATGGCATCCCATCCCTCAGCTTGGTGTCGTCTGCAGTGCACCCAATCCCACTCTCTAAGTCATTTATGAAGATATTGAACAGTACTGGTCCCAATATGGACCCCTGAGGGACACCACTTGTCACTGATCTCCGTCTGGACATTGAGCTGTTGACCACTACCCTCTGGATGCAACCATCCAACCAATTCTTCATCCACCGAACAGTCCACCCATCAAATCCATATCTCTCCAATTTACAGAGAAGGATGTTGTGTGGGACAGTGTCAAAGGCCCTACGGAAGTCCAGATAGATGACATCTGTAGCCTTTCCCTTGTCCACTGATGCAGTCACTCCACCATAGACGGCCACTAGGTTGGTGAGGCAGAACTTGCCCTTGGTGAAACCAGGCTGGCTGTCTCAAATCACCTCCCTGTCCTCCATGTGCCTTAGCACATCTTCTAGGAGGATCTGTTCCATGATCTTCCCAAGCACAGTGGTGAGGCTGACAGATCAGTAGTTCCCAGGGTCCTTTCCCAGGTCCTTTCTGTGCTTCCTGATATAGAGGGTTTTTTTCAATGACCAGTTCTTTAACACATTCTTTACCTCCTAGAGATTTTGCAAGTAATTTTTTGTTTCTCAAGGGGTTTATGGTCTCTTGTTCTTTCTGTAGCTTTTTATACATTTTCTCCACTTACTGGTATATATGTATCTTTCACACACAAAAAAGTCAGAAAATAAGTCTCCACTGAAGTCCAGTTGACTTTGGTAAATATGTCCCTTAGTATTTCTAAGTTTGAGATGCAAATTTTTAATTCCAAAAGGAGTTTTTGTTTACAGTTCTAAGTTAAACCATAATGATTGGATGCGAATCTGTCTTTCTATAATTGTTTCTTATACAAACCTTACTACTTACCAAATATAACATGGAAAATAGCATTGCATCTTGCAGGTGCCAGAATTATGTGGGACACATCTTTATCCATCATATTTCATCTTCAAAGCACATGCAGTAAATTAATCTGTATAACTATTTTACTATACTATATTATTATTGTTGTGTTCAGAATCTTATTTATGGACAATGAGGGGCAACAGGAAATATTGCTAGCATTATTGAAATCTTAACAGTCTAATTGAAGAATTGTTATTAGAGAAAAAGAAACAATATGTCTATGCAGAAGTGTTTCAATAATAAAAAATGATGACAATATGGTTAAAATTGTTATGTACGCTTAGTTTCTACTCCTTTTTCTGGTGTTATGTGCACTCTTCCCCTGCTCGCCTGGGTCCTGTGGTCACTAGGTTATATTTGAGTCTTAAAACCATGGTGCTACCGTATACAGGAAAAGAAAAAAAAAGCAACAGCCACGGCCACCTGCCAACTAGAAAAGTAGCTGCCAAAGCTAAACCAAGTAAAGTAAATCTGTAAGCGGGTCAGTGGTCTGTGCTAGTCATGGCAATACTGCACTACAGGGCTACAAGGTTACATTAGGTTTATGATAACTACTGTACTTAACTAGAGTGTAAAAAAGTAACTAGTACTCCTCACTTCCTTGTCTCAATTTAAGTATTTAAAATATATGGAATAAATGCATGTCTTTGTGCCAATCTGTACTTCTCAAAGAGCTGGCCATTCACCGTCTGTTTAATTTTTTTCCCCCAAAACCAGCCTTCTAGGTATATTGTGAGAACAAATGAATAAAAAATAGACAAAATTTGCCAGACTATGATAAAGGCAGCATCCTGAATCCCCCAAATAAAAATCTATTTAGTATAGAAATCTGTGTCTTAAATTGAAGAGTATGATTCAATTTTCATTTTCTTCTACAGGGCTTGAAAGACACAACGCAATCTAGAACTCTTCTTTCAATCTGAGATCTTAAGTTACTGTATTTTATTAAAGACTACTTTGTTGCATGTAAGTTAATTTAATCGATTAATCACGTCTAAACATATCCAGCTTAGTAAAACACTTTTGATAGAGTTATGATCTATTTAAATAGTATCATCTAAATTTCATTAAATTTTTAACCCTCATTAATTTCTAATTTTCAGGTTTCGGATGCTTTTTCACAGTGCTGACATTTTAGAATTGTACTTATCATCACATACTTCCTATACAGACATACAACAGAAAATCAAATATATCCTTGTTCTCATGTTGTGCAATATAGAACTAGTTGAAAAAGGCTGAAAAGGTTTATTCCTTCCATTTAGTCTGATTTTCTGTTTGGTTGAGATAATTTTTAGGGGGACACATCTGAATTTTTGCATATTAGTTTTCAACGTTTATTTTGCACACAAACATCCTCATATTCAAATATTTGAACATAATAAACATTAAAGGAAAACACAGACAGTGTTGCAGAAAGAGCTAAAGTATTAAGTATTAAAATGAGTTTTCCTGAAAAGTGGAGTGTATGTGTAAACAAATATTTAACATCTCCACCTCTGCCAGGCTCTTAAACGGTCTAGTCCTTTAAGAGCTGAATAAATCTTTAACAGATACAGTATACTGAGGGAAAGAAATGTGTGAGTGGACAAACTTGGAACAGATAAGAGACAGTTTCTATGTAATTCATTCAAGTAAATCTTTTATACATACTGTAGGAGGGCTGATAAGTGTAAAACAGTTGCGTATTTCATGTGGTTCTTCTCACAGTCTTGTTTGCTTTTTCAGTTGTTTTAGGTTTAACAGTTATGTATTTTCCTACCTATGTAATGCTTGGATTTTTTTTTCAGAATTTGTGATATAAAGTAATATATTAACACTGTTACATTCAAAACCTTATTAATGGGCAAAGAGGAAGCACACCTTATCACGGAATTACGGAATCACAGAGTTTTCAGAGTTGGAAGGGACCTCTAGAGTTCATCTAGTCCAACTCCCCTGCTGACGCAGGAATGCCTAGAGCACATCACTCAGGACTGCATCCAGGCGGGTCTGGAAAATCTCCAGAGAAGGGGACTCCACAACCTCCCTGGGCAGCCTGGTCCAGTGCTCTCTCACCCTCACCGTAAAGAAGTTTTTTCTTGTGTTTGAAAAAAACCTCCTTCAACCCACCCTTTAGATACTTATAAGCAAGAAATAAAAACAAGAATTTATTGTTAATATAACTGAAATCTTAATATCTAATCGTTATTAGTTCAGATCTAAATTGTTACAGAAAAAGAAGAAGAATGCAGTTAAAATTGTTTTATACACATGTAGTTGCTAGCCCTTTTCCTGGTGCTATGCTCAACCTTTCCAGGCTCCCCTGGCTCCTAAGGTCTCTGGCTTCATGGCCAGTGGCTGTGGTGACAAGGGTGTCAGCACCTGCTATACCTGACTGGGAGGAATGTGGTGTTGATTCTTCCTCAGTATATGACCCACTTGGTGTCATTTTTCCATGCTTGCTAGCACCCTTTTACACCTTTATTTTTTCTTCACCTGTCTGGAGCTCCAGGAAACATCGTAATTTGCTGTATTTGTTGTCTTTACTTGTATGAGATATTATTTCTTTCCTTTCTTTGCTACCCCTAAAATCACTTTTATCCAGCTGCAGGTCGACATTTCTCTAAGTGACTGCAGGTGAGTTGTTTATAGCTGTGGGGTCTGCAGCACAAAGCTGGGAGCCCATCACTTATCACCCCTGCCTGTACTCCTCTGCACCGCATCCTACGTCTCTGCTTCTCAAGGCCTCTGCTGTCCTACCAGGACTGTATTTCTCTACATTGTCATTGTGTTAAGAGTCATAAATACCTCATTCTGCCTAAAGTAACTGCTAGAACCTCTTAGGTATATAAAACTAGCATTGTACCACACAGAGGTAAAAAAAAGTAAAACAAATTAGCCATAGACACCTGGCCAATTAGAGAAATTACCATCACAGCTAAACCAAGTTACAGGTCAAGAAAATTTTAGACCGAGCAAGCCTGACAAACCTCAGTCCTGAGGCCTTCCCAGCTTAGCACAGTGCTTGTGGCCTGTTACTTGCAATGGCAATACTGCACACAGTCACATCACATTTCAGTAAGGTGTTCATTAATGGTACTTAGTATCTTGTTCTAACATCATCAGAAAGCTGAATCTAACCATGGGCACTTTCCCCTTCCATTTCATTATGAAACCATTTAAATCAACATAAAATCATATTAGATGGAGATACTTGGATGCTGGCACAAGCCAGTTGAAGTATTAAAAAAGAATTCTAATCACATTAACAGATGGCAGCCCTTCCTGTGCACCTTAGTGGATGGAAGTGAAACAGAAAAAATGAATTTGGCACCCAGACCTATGTATCTACTTATTTAGCATATTACCTTCAACATTTTCCACAGCATTTCCTCAATCTGATCAGTAGGCGGTCATCAAAATGTATTTGGTACAACACATATCTGCAAAGTTCCCATCCAACTCATGAGTGGACCTGGCTCACCAGAGGTATGACTCTCCCTGACCTGTATCTGCACTTCTTGGCTTTTCAGCTGCACTTCCTCTCCAAATTGTTCCGCTTCATGGATGAAGATGATACGCTGCACTTACTGCAGATGGGCTGGGATATATCTGGGTCCACTGGTGGGTAGATAGCTCTCCTATATTAAGAACAATTCCTATTTCACCTTCCTAAGGAAAAATTCTTGTTTCAGACTACTGTTGAAAATTGCAGGGTTTTTTCCAAAAGCATTTGAATACCATTAACTGTAGGCTAAAAAATTCTGCCTTAACCATATAAGTTCACAGAATTAAATATTGGATAAAAACTCTCATGTAATCAAACCAACATTTGGATGCCACTAGTAGAAACAAAAATGTGAGCAATAAGCATGTGGATTTTCATCTCTCAAGTGCCAAATATTCCCTCCTTTCCTCTGTCTGTCTTGTTTATCGTCTGTTTGGTGTCTCAGGTTCAGTTTGGTTCTATTGGAATACAGCCCATTGTTCAAGGCTCTGTAAGAGGACTTTACAAAATGTTATGGGAGTTAGGAGCATCTGGCTGGTTTGGCTGAAACTCCCTAACAAGCTTAGTTACTCTGGGAGCTAAAATAAAATGAGAAGCTGAAGCAAAAGATAATGTTAATGAGAAAACTTCTTGGCTTTTGCATAAGCAAAACAAAAATACAGCCAATTTCATACCTTTGCAAGTTTACCAAACAAAATGCTAAAATGTCTCAGCAAATAAGAAATAGTTACTGTATATATCACCAAAGTCACTGAGAATTACCAACAAAAATATACATTTTTTAAACTAAGAATTTGCTTGAAAAGCTACCCTTGGTTTGCCCTTTCATTATATAAAATATAAAATTTTGTATCTCATAAGTATTTTTGATCTTAATTTTAGGTTTTCAGCTTCTAAAGTTTTAAGTGAGAAGCCTATAAATAAATAGCCACTGTATTGGTGGACTTTTTGCTGCACTGTGGTGATCTCTGTGTATATTTACACATCAATATTATCAGCCTGATTGGGCGAAAGCAGATAAGGGTGCCAGAAACTTTCTGCTGTTGTAACACTCTAAGCAAAATGTGTCTCTGCGAGCTCCTTCCTTCTTTCTGCCCTTTCAGCTGTGTCCTGAAGTGCAGTCCTGACTGTCTACCGTAAGCCAGGCTACCTTTGAGGTTTTCAAATGTGGAATTAGTCTGTGATGTAGACCTGAGAGACACAGTCTGTCCTGTTCCTTAGTGGAGAAGCAAATAAAATTCATATTGGTCATTGGTGGGAAGATACTGTCCAGCTTACAAATCAAATCGAGTTACGATCCCAAGGAAACAGGATTTTTATTTTAACTTTTTTGTAACAAAAATAAATTGTGATGGGAAATTCTGATAATTTTAATGACAGGCTTGTTAGGAAACTCAGAAGATGAAATTTTCACACGGTATCTGCAATATTTTTCAACCAAGAGTATGACTATATGCCTTGACTTTGCTCAGTTGTAAAAGATCACTTTGATTCCAGGAAATTGAATGTTTTTTATTCATTATTTCAGGGATTTTCATCTCCCTGAAATATCTCATTGGTAGAAAAGAATGAAGAAATGTAAAACAAAAGACAAAAATATATCAGTGTTACAGATCTGAATTCACATTAGTCCTGTAACCTGTCAACACTAAGAACAACAGTGTAAACCTCTATCTGGAGGGATCAACGATAGCATAAGTGTTCAAATAAGAAGGAAGACTGCTGCATTAAGCATGCATCTACCCATAGGTTTCATCTGGGTACTCTACAGATCCTGATTTACACCTTAAACCATGAATTTTAATATATCCTTTCCATAAGATTTATTATTATTAATGGCAACTTTAAATGCTGATTTTATCTGACCTCTTTTGAATCTAAACTCTTGATCTCAGCCACTCCATATAACAATACTTTTCACTGTTCAGTTAAATGGTGTTTGACTTGTTCAATAAAGTTGTGAAAAGAAAAATTGGAATTGCCTTGTTCTTAAGGTAAGTGAATGATGGAACCTCACCTGAAACAGCTTCTAGGACATGGCAGGACAAGGGACATGGGCACAGGTACCAGAGAGAAGAGAGATAGAACTTTCTTCAGGAAATACAAGAACTAATGCTCTTGAGCTAACTAGTCCATATTTTATTATAGAATTTATCACAGTATTTAAAACACTTTTAATATGTTCTTTTATTTGTCTCTTTTCTAAAGGAAAAAAAAGTCAGACTTGCTATAGCCACTTATAGGAAAGTTTTTGAATGGCCTTGTCACTCATTTCAGAACCATTCATTTCTTACAGACATATTTCTGATGAGTACTCAGTGCACAGTTGCAATGCAAATGAGGCACCGCTGTTGATTTCTGATAGCATGATAATACTTCATTCTTAACAGAACTTTGTTTGCAGTTTGCCTACCAGTTGCACATTGAGCAGAAGTGAGATTTCTGCATTTTCCCAGATCCTTTTTAAAAAGTGACAGATAATATCACTTTCTAAATCATACAAGCCCTTTTTTTATTCCCTTGCAGTGAGCGATACTTAGAAATCATTGATACTAAATCTCAGTTATCCTGTTATCTTTGCTCATCTCTTATGTAGATCTTTAAAATTCTCCAGTTGTCTCTGGTTCCAGACTAATCCAAGTCACATTCATTGCTCTGCAAGTGTCTCTGCTTCTCTAATAGCTTCCCTTTTAAGATATTTAATAAATACACAAAACAACAAGTCCCTTATTGAAGAACTTACTAACATATTTCTGGTAACTTTTTGCCTTGATAAAAATCAAACATTAACTCAACTTTTTTGTTTTCTGCCTCCCAGACAAGTTTGCTTCCTGTTATATTACCTCTTACAGGGTTCAGGGAGGGTGCAGGGGGTTAGAAGCCTACAAAACTATCAGCTCGTTCTCCATTATTCTGGACTTTTTAGTGCAAGAGATTTGTAGGATCTTTTTTCCTATAGAGCTGCAAACAGCCTACATTTTGCTACAGAAATATGGAAGTCACCAGTGGGTGAGCCTCAGTGGGGTCTGGTCTGACTGGCCTCTCAGGGAACAGAGGGACCAACTCCGTCATCAGCTGCCTTCCACGTGAATGCAGATGGAGACCGCTGATGTAGGTCACATACAAAAGGCAGAACTTAATCACCGATCTGTCTTGGAAACTCAGTTTAACTCTCAGCAGGGACTTTATGGGCACTTAAAACAATCTCTAAGAAGAAATGTCAAACACTTTAGTGTTCTCTTCAGTCAGGCGGAAGATCTCTGCTCTTAGATCTCTGCTCTTTTCCAGCTTTTCTCAGACTTTGCATGCTTTTCTGAAGGAAGTGAAGCTGCAACTTGACTAGAACCTAACCACCTTAACCCTGGGCTTTGCCATGATTTCTGTAACTAAAAATTGTGGGAGGTGGGGGTGAATCCAGCCTCTGTTCAATCAGTGGCTCCAGTGGCAATGTGAAAGGCCCCTCAAAATGTCAAGTAATAAACACGAAAAGTGCCTTTAGACATGGAGACATCTTACCAAATAATTTCACCTTTAAATTAATTTCATGGAACAATTGCTGTGAGAAGGAATAGTATGAGCTTAGCCTAGTCAAAACTTTAACTGATGCAATTTATAGTCATAGCCCTTCCGACAGAGTGAGTGAAGAAAAAGGAAAACTCAGAAGTGAGGAGTGCTTTATGCAGTCTTTTCTGAGTGCTCCATGCATCTAAGAATCTGTCCTCTGATCTCACCAGCAACCAGATGCTGATATTGGACAGCCTGAATAGGATCACAAGCCATTGAAAAATTCCTGTTGTCACATATCACAATGAAATGAAGTGACACTTTTCGTGGTGATTTTCTAAGTAAAGGAGCACGTTCCTTTACTGTTAGTTGGAAGGGGACTATATTCATACAGAGTATATTTACATTGTCATGTATTATACTCCCATTTCTGCATTTGCATCTTGTTCCTTTGCTTCCACCCCACCATCAACACCCTCTACTTTTTTGGGCACATTTGGATTTTGCATTGGTGCTTTCCAGCTGCCTTCTTGAATGAGGAACTTGCGTGTAGTGAAGAGACTAATAACACTCCAGTTCTACACCTGCATGGATAATACGTAGGTGTAGTATAACCTGTATAAAGATTGGTAATATGGATATAGCTCTGCCAGACCTTGCTCTAATTTATCTGCCTGGAGTCTTTCAAAGCTATCTAGCAAACTATGCACTTTCTTCAGCAGTCGTGTCATGCTCAGTACTGGCAGGTTACTGTGAAAGGCCATGGCTGGTGATCTGTGAAACAGCCTTCTCATTCCCTAGTCAAATCCACATCTGTTATATCAGGTGTTTTAGATGCTCATACATATATAGTTACCTATATAGCCAATCTCAGATAACTCATTTAATTTTGAACATTTGCAAAGAACATACATATTGTTATTTAGTATTCAGGAAGCTTTCTGTGCATTCACTGCACAGGAAATGTACATAAGAGGTGTCTTTCTAACTATGAACTAGTATTGATTCAAATGAAAAAACTGAAGGTGGTTCATTGCAGGCCTTGGATCAGAAATTACTTTTGCCACACTTCCCTGTATTGCTGGGATCTTAAAGGCCAGGCAGTCTCTAAAAGTTCATGGCTGAGGGTAAGCAGGGCCTACTAAAGCCCAGAGCACCCAGTCACTGGTTTGCCGTGTACACCAGGCAGCCACATTGTCTGTCTCCCTGCAAGCTCTAGAGGTACCACTGAGACTCTCTGCCCAGATGCTGTCTGCAGCACGTGAGTGGGGGCTGTGTGAATGGTTAGTTAACAGACTATCAAATAGATAACTTGTGTTGCTGGAAGCAGTAAAGGGAAAGACAGAGGGGTCAAGTGCCATATGTCTTCTAAATGCATAAGCCTGTTTAAAACTTATCTAGAACAGTGGACGGTCTCTGCCAGCATACAAGGGTCAAGAGTGAAAAGAATACTCCAGAAACATCTCTTATCCTGTCCCTCCTTTTGACATAGTCATCCACCCCATCTTTAGCAGAATGAAGGGGTTGCCAGGCTTCCAAACATGACAAACGTGCTTTGTTTGATAAACAACGTTTGTCCCACCAGGTATTTCTTGCAGAACAATGAAGTACTGAAAAAATTGGGTCACTACTGGAACTATCATAAGGTTGTAGCATCCACCATAACCTCATTGCACCATACTTTCCATGTGACTTAGACATCCATAACCTTTCAGAGTTGACTCATGATCCTCACTCTTCTGCCATAGCACTTAGAGCAGGTGCTGCAATAGTGGCACCTAGATATGGTGATATGAATTCAGTTGTGCTGTGGACTTCTATGAACAATGATTTTGGCAAAACTGCTCTTATTTTCCACAAGAAGAATCCCCTCTGATGAATCTTCTTATCCTCAGCCTTCTCAAGCCATGCACTCGCAAGAGCTCATGGCAGCACTGCAGTCACACACTTCCAGGAAATTCACTCAACAGTTTTCACCACTTTCTGACAAGTTCTTTGGTTCAGAAATCATGCCTCTAGTTTGACAGAGGTCACTCTAACTGCAGATAAGATAGCAAAAGAGGGCTCCCAACCGGGGACAGAATAATTAAACAAAACTTAATTGTTTCTTCATGCAAGGCAGGCTTCAGATACTGACCAAGGCAGAGAATAGTAGCATGACAAAGCCTCACATTTACCCTCCAGCACTAAGCACCTTTCTGTCTCACATGAACCAGTTCTCTCCCTCTCCTAGATGCTCTGGTACAGCTCCATCATTTGTTTTTCCCTGCACCACTCCCAGCAGCATGCCCCTCCTTTCAATATTAACAGTATACTTCTCCCAGCAAAGATACTCTGATGCTATAATTCATGCCTCACCTTTCCCTACAGTAGGAAACATGACCTTGGGAGGACAACTTTAGGACTCAAAAGAGCAGTGAAGGAGTGAGATTTGCATCTATCAGTCTTTATAATTATAGGGAATGAGTTGTAATAATTGGATAATTTGGATTATGAGTGTTATTATGAGTGAAACTATGCTAATAATAGTTAATTGATTAGACGTCAAGACCTTAACTGGACTAACAATAAATTCTTGGCTTCGTAAATAAGGTGTGTTTCTGTAGTCCAGCTAGATTGCATGCCGTGTTTGCTCTGGAGCCAATTCCTGTGGACTGACTGATAAAATACAGGTTCAACAACTCGTGGAAAATACAAGTAGCCTAGGCTCTAATTTGCAATGCAACAATGAGCTCCTTGCCATCTGCAGATTGCCCCAAGTATATCTATACTGTGGGAGAAACAGAATACTCTGAAATGTCCTCATCATACCCTTGGCAAGGTCCTTCTAGGACATCCCCACGTTTTATATATACCCATTGAACCACTCCATTACCTAACGCAGAAACTCTCATTAAACTGTTACATTCAGTACGCAGACTGAACTTGTTGCACCAGCAATTGAGACAGGGTGAATGCTGTGAGGCTGAAAGAAGAGAAGGCAGAGTAGACACAAACACTCTCTATCATCAGAAAGCTATGCATTGTTTTCGAGTTCGGCTTTGAAAACAGTGATTTTCAGTAATCCAGCTAAACACATTCCCCTAGTCCCAACATAAAGCACAATAAACAATTGCTTTCAAAGGAATTCAGGTTTCAAAAGTGAGAGGAGAAAGCGACTCTACATCATCTACTAATGACTATTGTTGAGAATTTTACTTTACTCAGACAATTGGCTGATGGATGGCATTATACAGCTCTTACAATTCTAAAGGGGATTGCAGCAGAGGGCTATTTCTTAGAATAGCAGTTTATTGTGGAGAAAAGGTCCTGAAAATGGAGACAAAAGGGAGACTTTTAATCAGAGCACTAATGTGGGCTGTCTGTGATGAAGCTCTTATCATTCCACCACAAGCAGTGTATGGCACTCAAAGACAGATTCTGTAAAACGGTAATAGAGGCTTTTAAATCATTATTTGCACTTTAAACATAGGGAGATATTTGATTGCTTCACGAAACATTACTCAGAAGGGAAAATAACTGGGAAGATGAGTTATGACCTTTTTTCTTTTTTTTTCCTGGACACCGAAGCCTGTGGTTATTTTGTACTAAAAGCAAATCCAGTAGTTCAGGCCCAGTTGATTTAAGTTCTGCCTGCAAGAAGCCTTCTAATTAGTGACAGTTTCATTGTTCCAATGACATGGATATATCTCTATAATGGAAAATAATAACATGAAAGGAAGTGACTGTCTGGTAGGCGGGCTAGTCCAATAATGGACTTTGAATATCAAGACAAAAAATTGCAGATAAGCAAGGGTCAGCTCTAGGGAAGCGCAACTGCCTATGGAGATACTCAAAGGTGAAGAAATACCTAACAGCTCTGCCTGAAGCATAGGGCTAGAAGGTTTTCACTGACTCCTTCTGAATTAGATTCATCACATAAAGAAAGAGACTACTGTAGCTTTAATGCAGAATGAAATAATTTGTAGCTATTAAAACAAGATGTCAGAAAATTGCATTTTGCCATAGCAGGTACTTCAGCTGCAGTCTTCTGGTTGCTTTTGGATGGAGGGAAATCTTTTATTGTCATGGCCTTTTTTGTACTCCAAAACAGTACGGAAGTCCAAGGGATTCCAAGCTGGAGTTTGCATAGTTTGATAGTTGGTGACCTTCACTGAAAGTCATGTCACAGAGTAAGTGTTTAAGCTGCTGCTTCATTTTTTATGATTATCACATTAGGACTTCAAGCTATTCTAAACACAGGTGCTGATTTTGGCTGGGCAGCGGAAAAGCAGAATGATGTTTGGGGTTTATTCAGTCCTTCATTCATGCATTCATTTTAGTTCAGTTGAATAGAAAAGAAATGCAGTATTTGTGATTAACTGAAGAATTCTGCTTGTATTGTTCTGATAGCTTGCAAAACAATTTTGTACAGCTCTTGAATAATACGAAAGAATACTGAATTCAGTTGAACTTCAAGGGTGACATTGGCAATGCTGTGCAAAACTGAAAAGGGATCCAAGTATTTTACATCTAGTAACATGCCAATCAGGACTGCTATTTCACAGAAATGGAAGTGCACAGGGTCAACAAAAGTAACATCTAATGTACTGATATATAAAGAAAATTAATTACCCCCACAAAATATCCAAATAATATAGACTTACATACAGTAAAGCAAAATATAATTTAATAGGCTTATTAATCTTGCACTAAGAAAGCTGTTACTTTTAGTAACAGTATTTAATTCCTTCTGAAAAGAAAGATACATGAAAATGAGGATTTAGTTGCATAACTGCAAGCTTCCTGATTGCTTACAGGCAGAACGTATCACTGTAAAACTATGATTTTTGTCCATGACAAAAATTGAAAAAAAATGCATAAGATAATATTGGAGAATCTGAGCTTGAATTCTTTTCAAAATCATTAATTTTCTATAAAGAATAATAACATTGTTTTGTATGAAATTGCAAAACAATTAATTTCTAATGCTGACTTAAAAACTCTTGTAAATAGTAAATACCCTTAAACGCATCAAAAATATTTGAAGTGTTCAGAAAGGCAGAGTTTTTGCATAACACTTATTTCCTTTGTATTCACTGTCATAACAATGAAAATGAAACTACTTGAAAACATTGCCACAGCATGAGAAATATTTGAAAGTGTACATAGAATGTTTCCATTCAGTCTAAACTTGGTTTTAATATTACTCTACTTCAAGAACCAGAGAAAGTAATTTGAATTTTAATGCAAACAGAACCAATCTATGAGTGTATCTAGACCCGCTTTGCCTTTAATTTTTATTCCGATTTTATGCTTTGAATGATTACTTTGTCTTACATGTGAAGTGGAAATTTACATATATTTTTTCTGTTTAAACATTACTTTAAGTGCCATTCCTACCTGCTAAGATAATAAATCATTTGAGAAGGTGAAGAGCATAATTACAACTGTTCTGTGTCATCATATAAATATTCCAAAAAGCAGCGTTGCATATTTATACCACTATTTCATAGCAAGAGCACATGACAAGGATGTGCTTTCTGGAAAACAAAGTACAACAGAGATGTATAGAGTAGCTCATATAGAAATCACATATATTGAATGGCGCTAGCTCTAAGCTTCTAGTATAGCAGAAGATCTGGTTAATCATCTTTCCTAGTCATATAAAATCACAGGTTTTCTGTCTCTGACGCTCACTAGCTTCCTCAGGATTTCCAAGAGGCAGAAGAGCCTGGGAAAAATTGCCTTTTGAGTATGAAGGAGAGAAAATCATTTTGTTGGGTGAAAGATACAGTCTGAATATAGGCAAATATTGAGCACTGATACCAAAGCATACTGTAATTCTCCCTCATTGTCTTCCAAGTGCCCCACTCACCGCACTACCACCTTCCATCCCCATCCCTGATGATTTATGCTTTTTGTCAATAACCATCCAAAACCACTTTCTCTTTACTTCCATCATTCATTCTGTTTGGCCCAACTGTGTACTTTCCATGTTCACCTACAATGTCACACTCTTGGTTGTCTCCGGTGAGACTGAGATTAGATTTCTCTCCTGCCCACCAGGCAGCAGCCAGCATTCCTCCTGTACCTCCTCCTCTCCCCACCATGCTGCCACCAGCAGCCCTGCCTTGCCTTGCTTCCCTGCCCATCTCACTTTCTCAAAACCTTGTTCCCTTGACTGCTAGAATCTTTTCCCCCCACCTTGAGCTCATTTTTTTTCTGTATTCTCAACACCTCAATCTCTAATCCCATTAGTTCTTCTTGTTTTTTTCTCGTGCTCGTTCTGCTTTTTTATTCCACAAAAGTTTACATTTTTTCTAGTAACTAGGCTGATTTTCTTTTAATTCAATATATTCTCTGCTTTTAGTTAAATCTTCTTTTCTTGGCAGCTTTGCCTCTTCTCCCCACAGATACTATGTTCCAAATCCCACTGTATTCTTCCTAGTTGAGTTTTCATTTCTCTGGTCTGTATACAGCCTCAAAAAATGGGTTAGATTCCCTTCAAACGTTCTGGTTCCTGGATCCAAAAATGCTTTGAGACCACAGAGGTTTTTGTAAACAACTCTTGTTAGTTATCTTACTGGTTATGCTGGACTACTAGATTGGAAGAGCCGGTCTTTTTTTTCACAGTGTGTAACTCAATACTTCTCTACACAGGTGCATTATATTCACGGAAGTTAATATGTAATAATAATAAAATCAACTTTGTGTTGAAACAATATGTGAAAAATTTCTGTTAGTGGGGTTTTTTTTGGTCATAGAGAATTAACAATATGTGAACGTGAGGAGATATAATGTACTATTTTATCACTTTAAACTTTCATTAAATAAAGAAAAGATAATTATGTGAAAGGATGTATTTCCGATGGTGGTGAGGATAAAAGTCAAAAGTAATGTGATAAAATTAAGTCAAAGTGGCCTATTAGGGACATGTTTCACTGTGCTTTTTGCAAGCAAACATTGCAAGCTTGAATTCAACCAATAAGGTTTGCTTTGCACTGGGACAGGAGATTACTTAATTAACACAACGAGTGATTGATATGAACTGCAGAAATCTCCACCACCTTCCACTATAAAAGATAATAAATCATCTCTGCAAATGTACCCTACATAATAACAACTACTTCACAAATGTAGACTAACAGTAACATTTCTAAATACAATTCCCTTCTTATATATGGAATTACTAACCTAAAACTATGGACAAGGTTTTAACAATATTTCATTTATTTATGTGGATACTAGCCTCCCTAGGTGAAAAGCAGGAGACGCCTGACTTGAGTTGTTTAAATCTAGATTGGACAAAGTCATGGTAAACACTGTCAGGAAAAAATAGCAAGAGAAATGACCAAAAATGTGTGCCTGTGTGTATTTATATGTATGTACGCATGCATGCATGAATGCAAGTATATATGTACTATTATAAGTATTTCCATTCATATATATATATTTCCCATTTATAATTTCTATGCTATTTCTAAAGCTTTCCAAAATAGAGAAAGTCCCAGATTTTTTTTTTTTTTTTTTGTGAGATGGTAAGGTGTATTACAGCCTATCATAACCCTGCTGGCAGACAGAAAATTATCAGAACTTTGTGACTCCTGTCATTTAGTCATAGGGATTTTTATTATAGAATCTTTTGGAATAATAGGAGAAATAAATATATGACAACAGCATTAGAGGCACTAAAGAGAATGAACTCATTAAAAGTTCTGCAAATAAATGAAAAGAATTATTATCCCAAATTCGTTTCTCTCTGTAATTTGTTTGGATTACTTTTATCATCTAGATCTTAAAACATATTTTCTTCCTTTGTTGTTTTTTTTTGAGGGGTTGTTTGCTTATTTTGGTATTGTTGGTATTTTTTTAATTAGTATTTATCACTGTCTGCAACAGTAGCTTGTGCATTAGGCACTTACTACATTTTAAATTCCACCCACATGCTCTGGCATTTCTAAGTACATGAGTCTGATGATTCTGCCACTGGGAAATGTTTAGTTTCATTTAAAAAAAAAAAAATCAATTAGTTGAGCCTTGTACTTAGGGGGAACTTCTGTCAGATCTTTTGACTTGAAGGAAGTGGATTGCAAAATGCCTTCCAGCTTTTTATATGACACCTTGACTGGACTTTTATTCTATCATGTCTCGCTAACAATCAACTCAATTTATACTTAATGAGTACAAATAGTGGAACACTTTTATCACATCTGGCAGCATGTAAGACAGCTACTGCATCAATTTTACTGAGAAACAGGCAGATAAATTTTAAAAATCTTCAGTTTTGGGGACCTTTTTAAGATCTCATGCAGTTCTTCAAGACCTTTATTATAGATGTATCATTAGTGGTTCTTCTCCTCTTTGAAAGACCCTTAGAATACATACAAGCTATCATAAACCATCTCTCCTTCCTCCACGTTACTGCTTTGTAACATTCTGATGTCTTGCCATCTGGCTGTGCTGTGGTCATACGTCTTATGTGTTGTAACCTTTTATTTACTGGCATTACCTAAGTTTCCATTATAATTTTCTGGATCTTCTAACCTGCAGTTTAAAATGCAATCTTAAATCATCTGCCCACTTTACTTTCGTCATCAAATCCCCCTATGCAGTCTTGCTTCCTCACAAGCTCTATTTTAGCCAAAGAAACCAGTAGAGACCTGCCTTCATCTGTAATTTTTATTATACTGCCTAGATGCTGTACTTTCACCCATCCCCACTTTTCAGAGAGTAGTTGCGCAAACTTGATAATGCAGTAGCCAGCTTTCATGTTAATTCACTTTCATTTAGAGTGATTATTACAAACAGCAACCCATGTTGTTTATATCCTCCCTAACATTGAATTGAGAGAACAAAATGAGACCAACAAAAGCAAAGGAAACACAAACTTTGCGTGTTCCCACTCTCCTCTGGCTCTCACAGAACCTTTTGTATTTTCTGAGTTGCTTTCTTAATTGTCTTTCTATTCATATCCTGTACAGTGAGAACACAGTACCAGCACTTCACCATCAACTCTAAGCCTATACTACGGGCTTTGGAAACAAAGAACATATGTTCTTCTAGCTAAACATCCCTAAGCTTTTTTGGAAGGGAAGAGACAGGACAAGTAGCATTAAAATTTTTCTCAGGGTATTATTGTATATTTATATACTAGGTTATTTACTGTTTGACTTTCTTTATTTTCTTTTCTAAAAGAAAGCAAAATATTACTAACCGACCACAGTATTTGAATTGGCCACTGGGATGCTTTCTATCTCCCAGACAGAATGATGGTGAGTAGGGAAATCACAGCAACAGTGTATTATTTTATGATACTCTTATCTCCACTAATTCTGCCATAGCAGCTAGAATAATGTTCCTACCCATAAAGAATTATGGAAATAAAAATACATAAGTATCAAGTATAAATATTGCCTCTTCTCACTAGTTAGGTAAAAGACTGCACAGTCAGTATGGCAAGGCTATTAGAAGCTTGAAGGGATGTATTGTCCTCCATACAATCCTGCAGACATGGAGACATCATAAAATTGTTACCTGTTTATTGTGGCTCAAGTTAAGTGACCCAGCATCTAACATTCAGCAAAGTTAAGGGCAGTTGTACTCTACATAGTGATACTGTCTGCTGAGATGCCCCTCTAATAGTAGGCATGCTAGGCAATAGGGTATAACTTCCCTGCGCAGCTAATTAAAAGGTGGGAGTTAAGGACAATAACAAAAATTTTTTGCTATTAACTGTTTTGTCTTTGTTGTACATCTCTCTTTTCTAATCTTGTGGAAGGAGGCACTAAAATGAAAAAAAAAACCAACAAAACCAACCTGAGTATTTTGACGTTGGATTTCAGCACACTGTGCTTAGAGTTTCATGAAAAAAGATCTCATTCATGTTTCCTCCTCACACTTTACAAGTGATATGAAAAATTCTTTTATATAGCTTACCTATTAACATTTCAGCTTTGCTGAACTCTAACAGAGCTTAACCAAGACATGGCTCTTTATCATGTCTGGACAGAAACAACTGTTTGGCTATTTCCAAAGAGGAAGAGAGAGAGTTGAGAGAGTTGGGGTTGTTTTGAGAGAGCTGGGATTGTTCAGCCTGGAGAAGAGAAGGCTCCAGGGAGACCTTATTACTGCCTTCCAATATTTAAAGGGGGTCCATATGGAAGATAGGCACAGACTTGTTAGTATGGCCTGTTGCAATAGAACAAGGGATAATGGCTTTAAACCAGAAGAGGGAAGATTCAGACTAGATAGAAGGAAGACATTTTTTACAATGAAGATGGTGAAACACTGACACGGGTTGCCCAGAGAGGTGGTAGATGCCCCATCCCTGGAAACATTCAAGGTCAGTTTGAATGGGGCTCTGAGCCACTTGATCTAGTTGAAGATGTCCCTGGTCCTTGCAGGGGAGGTTGGACTAGATGACCTTTAAAGGTCCCTTCCAACCCAAACCATTCCACAATTCTGTGATTCTAAAAGTAAAACCTAGTTAATTCTACTACTTCTACTACTTCCTGAGGTAGCTTTGTACTAAAGCGAGTCATACGGAGACTTCTCCACCAAGAGGAATCTCTCAGCTGTGCTGCATCCAAGACTGTTGCCAAGCTTGAGGATGTTATGGGCTTTCACACTACATCTCTGACTAAGGAGGGGGAAAGTTTATTCAACCTGGGCAGAAGAAAGGTAATACATTAGCTATTTTAGCTGTGGCTGTTTTGAAGAGAAGGGATGTGTTCTTTATTTGCCCATATTAGAAGCCTGGGGAAAAACAGCAATTCAGTCTGAAACCATTGGAGAGCATGATTCAGGTAGATAAAGAGAGGCATCTGGCATCACTTGACATGCCCTGTGGTTTCCTGCCTGGCATCTACCTGATGTATGTGTTCAAGTAGCACAGACAGATATGGAGAAAGTCATAATCTAGCTCTAATGCTATCTTCAAGCTACACAGATCAAGGTAGCAGAAAATCTGAAAAAGAGAACAGTAGAGAATAAGAGATCATGTTCCTCCTGTTGTTTGGAGCTTCCAGGATCTCTTCCCCACCCTTTGTTCAGATGAGACCCATTTCTGTAATATCCAAAGAAGCAATTCTGGACAGAATACCAAAATATATATCAGCTTGTATACTATGTAAAATGTAAAAAATATATTCTGTGCAATAAAATACAACAGGAAGATCAGAAAAACACAAGCATGACCATAGGAGTCAGTTGCAGACAGCGCGTGTCACAGGTTGCCGAGTTGCATGGTGAAGACACTATCATACTGACTAGCATGAACTTCCTTCAAGATATGTTGAGTTCGGGGATCATTCATTGGATGGGATGCGGGCTTCATGAAAATTCCTCTGCCTCTCGCTTTCCTCTTGTGGAATGTTTATCTTTAAATCATAAAATGTTATTTCATTATCACTGGTATACATCATGCTAAGTATTTCCCATGACACACACACAAACAAACCCAGAAACTCAGCTTTTGTTATTTTCATTCTACATTTGTATTGACTTACTCAGAAAACATACAAATGCAGCAGGTATATAAGAAATAATTAAGTGGCAGAACCCTAGCTGGACTTCAGTCCCAAGGGCTTGGTCCAGTGTCTGAAAATATTTTATTCCACTCCAAACAAGAACTACTGTGCTAATCCCCCTGGAATGCAGCATTTATTACTTACCTGGCAGGTGTGAAGTGTTGCATGCTAAACGGATTATCTCCCCCTCCTTCTCTCCACCTCCCGCTTTGTTGAGGCAAAGCAGAAGAGGAGAGGGAGGAGATAATCCTCTTCAAATGGAGCATTTATTACGTTGGATGCAGGCATGAAGTGCTGCTTGCCGAGGGAAGTTAGCATGGGAGAGTCTGCTTATACAAGTGTTAAACCCCATTGTAAACAAACTAAAGCTTCATGGTAATCTGACCCGCTGCTTTCTGGAGAAAGTTCAGGACTTTTTATGGTTCTTTGCAATAGTTAGAATTCCCAATATTCAAGCCACATCTTTATTAATGGATTACTGGTATTGGGACTTTTGGATAACAGATACAACCAGTTACAGTGGTTGTAAAGCAAAGTTGTGAGGGTTTTTTGTTGGTTTGTTTGGGCTTTTTTTTTGCATTTCCTTACTCTTTTTTTTTTTTTTTTTTTTAAGCTTTCAGATTTAGATCTGCCAAAAAGATTTGTTTAGCTGTTGGTAGAGATTTGGGTTGGATGGATTTGCTCACTTCAAGAACATCAATTCTTTCTGTTTCACAGACAATTGCCCTGTGAGCAAAGGCAATGTTGTATTTGTGACATTTCTGAACATATTCCCAGCACTTACCAAGTCCATTTGTTTAGAAGAGCAGGATGAAAAACAGATTTGGCCCTAAAGATATGAAGTAACACCTTAACCAAAAAAAAAACCCAAAAGTGTTTTGTTTCTCTAAAAGAGAATTTTCTGCAGAGGCCTTATGATTTAGTAGTTTTATAATATATTACACAGCCACATAACAACTGCACTCTAGGCACACAGAGTGAACCTCACACTTTTGATTCTCAGAGCATAGCCAAGTTACCAAATCATACGTTCAGACAGGCTTCATCAAATTCAGGGCATGCACTAACCAATAAAAGTTTGTGGCATTCATGGCTGTTTAGAAAATGACAAAATTTCCCAACTTGTTCTGTTTTCTACAGCATATCAGAAGTTTTGGCTTATTTCATCCAAAGCAGAGAAGAAATGAAAAAGAATGAGCCAGGAAATAAATACTAAAGCCTAAGTCTGTCGACAGATGTGCTGTTCTAGATGAGCTTAACTCTTACAGCTGTTTTTCACTCTCCTGTTCTAGGTGACTTTAAATAATATATGGCTACCCTTTCCTGGCTACAGCTTCTTTAGCAGTTTATTATGCCCAACCCAGGTGCAGCTGATTGCTACAGATCTACTGGAAGAGTTTCTCCTGTGGTGAATTCCTCTTTCATTTCAATCAAAATCAGGTGGGTCACTGCTAGGCCATGGCAGTCCAAGTCATGCTAAATCAGCCTCACTTATGCCCCTACTCTGGATCCCACTGTGCTGTTCTCTCTGCTCTGGTGTCAGCACTGGTGCTACTCTGTGCTCATTTGGAACTGGTTTGGTTTGACAAAACTGAAAAATACAGGAAAATGGCATCACACAAGGGTGAGCACCAACACAAAGGGCAGAGAGCACCCGTGTGGCCATAGGGCAAGTGCCAGAAGGGGACCCTAGTGGCTCAATTTAAGTTGGTCTTTTGTATTTGACTTAAGTCCATTTTACTGGAATGGGTCAAGGAGCAATCAGTGGAGTCCTAGTCAACAGATTAGCAGGTCAGCAATTTCCTGCAGGAACCAAGCACTAAAGCAGTGAGAGAAGGAGTTACTGGCTGCAGACACAGGACCCTCCGGAACTGGGAGAGAAGTGCAGCAAGCCTGCCCACATTTTTGGAGCAGACAGAGTAACAATTATGATAACACCAAAGGCTGTGGTTTGCAATTATAATATTTATATCTAGACATGGGGAATATAGAGAAAAGTGATTGGTAAAAGTAGGTAACAAAATATTCTAATAAAAATTGTTCCTTGAAGCAAAGATGTTGATAATTCTGTGGAAGCAACTTTGGGGAATATAACTCTGGCTATTTCTTTGTAGCCTCACGCAATTTCATTGAGTACTAAAATTTCCTACAAGGTATTTGGTGTATCTGTATTGCCAGAAGAATTCTTCAAAGAAAAAGATATCATTCTGCATGTTCTCATGCAAATTGAACTGCAGGAGCAGGTTTGCCAATTAGGAAATCAGTACAGAGTCTGATATATACTTAACCTAGACTTCATTACAGAAAGTTTTAAGGACAAAGTCCCAACATGTCTACTCCTATTTTTAACTGTCATTCAGATATATAAAATACAAACAGCACGGCGGGTATTTCTAAAGTAAGAAGAAACAAAGAAAAAGAAAATTGCCACGCAGACAATATTTCCTTGTACTTACGCCAGCTGGCAATGTAGGTGCTTGGTTAGACTGACATTGATTAAATCACTCTTTTGTGCAGAACCTCTGATATTTTGTACTTTCCATATCTGTCTTAACTGTGTGAAAACTTCTGTGTGTGACTTGCTGCCATTATTCTTTCTTTTGAGAGAATTTCTAATTTATTTGCAGTACTACCAGCTTTTCAGGATTCATGCAGAGGTTCAGTAACTATGCTTGCCTTTATTTTCAGCCATTGACAACATGCTACTGAACAGAATTGAGGATAAATAGCATGCCTAGTATTGAAGTGTCCAAAACACCTACTTTGTTCCAGGAATGCTGTTACTCTCGCTCAGTGCAGTCTTTTTATTTGGTTCTGAGAAAAAAGAACCCTCCAAGGTAATTTATTGTTTGCACCTATTTGTTTTATACAATACAGAATGTTGTCAAGGAAAATATTTATCCCAAGTGTACATCTTTGAAGAACAAGAACATTCAAGAAGCTAGCATGGTTAATGCAAAAATAGGTTGGGATATATGCAATCACATTCATAATGCGAATACACATCTAGATTTTCTGTATAGGGCATTAAACTATTTTGCTGAGTCAGAGGACCTGCTTAAATGACAAGATGATTCAGTGATGAGAGGATACTGTTTGAATTCTGTTCCTTTTTTTAATTGTTCAAAGGGCTAGATATTGTGATTGTGAATACTAGGTAACTGAATAGCTAAGGCTTATTATGCTTTCAGTAGATATTTTGTGAACCCAGATATTTCATTAGTGTATTATTTGCTGTTTTTTCACTCATTATTCTGCTGCTATTAAATTTGTCAGGCAGTAAAGGAACAGAAATACCATAAGATCAGTTGAACTGAACAGCCAATGTAAACAATCTGTCATCTCTGTATAACACATCCAGAGCATTCAGAAAACACTTATGAATTCTAAGTATGTTCACAGCCAATCTGCATGCCTCATAAATGTTTCTCAAATTAATGAAAAACCAACATTTGTCAAATTTCTCTTTGATGAATGTTATTCAGTTTGTATTTGTTTCTTCTCCAGCCTGTAATTTTTTTCTTGCCTGTCAAGGGAAAAGGAAATCACAGTAGGATCTGACAAATAATTGAGGATGCAAGAGGGTCTTGTTATATAACTATATTTAAAAACAGTGTTGCTAGGTCATTCTGTATGCATTTACAGGCAATGCATGATGTCTCTATGGGCCAAAATAGCTTTTATTTGGTGTTTTAACTTTTCAGTATACCCAGTACCTTCTGAAAAGCAGAGTGACTTTCACTGATGTTAAGTAGACTTTAGTGACTCCTAGGCATACGAGATTTTTTAAGAAATCCAGTATAGTTATCAGATTGCTGGTATATTGTTTGCACTGAGCTCATTTACTTCTAAATAACCTGTCTTTTGTGTTTTTCTGACATAAAAAATTGCATTAGATAGCAACAAGATAAGTCATCTCGGAGCCTTCCTAATGAGATCACCAACCCAACTTTAGTACCCTGGAAACTATTACTCCTCTCTTACAATCAGTTTCCAGTACTGTGGGATCCACCATAGTTTGCAGAAGATTCTGGTAAAGGAAAGACTTAGGTGTGATTGAATTTATGACATGATTGGTATACGCTATGGGAAATAGGTGTGAAATAGGATGATGAGAATACAAAGATCTGAACTGAAGAGTTTTTTTTATTTTTCCTCCTTTCTACCTATTTTCCTGGCTTATTGATACCCATTATCTGTTGAAAAAGAGAAATATGGAGGAGAGAGATAGGCAAATGACCTTAATCTACTACCAGAGTGAAGATGGTTTCCTTCTGTTCAGTTTAAAAGACTAGCCAGTAATCTGTTTGTGCAGGTCTATTGCAAAGACTGGCAAATAAAATTTTTTCACCAAAAATACATTAAAAAGCAAATATTCTACAGTATTTTTCGGAAGATTTCCACAGAAAAAAATGTTTTAGGAGATGAGCGTGTTTGGCTTGATTTCTTAGCACCTGACACAATTCTCATACAAAATATTCAATCAATAATCATCCAGCATGTATTTGGTGCTCATTCTATATAGTTGTTCTTTATTATTATTTCAGTACAGAAAAATCTCCCTCTGTGTTTCATGGCAGAGGGTTTTATTCTGTCTCTAAGTGCATTTATGCATGCTGAAAGCTAGCTAAAGGAAAAGCAAATCCTTAGTCATCCTGGTGCCACAGCAGCACCAGCAATGAAAATGAATGGGCTGCAATTGGATTGCTGCAGTAGAAAGCAGCTGAATACAACTAGACTGGACACTTTATGGAGACTGGAGCTTTCATATATTCATCCATAAAAGTATCACAGTACAAAATGCACCTAGAGAGATGTAAAATAAAGAAAGTATCTGTTTATGACCTCAATGACCCACTGGGCAATATGGTTTCTTTACTTCTTTCAGTATATGAAAACACAGTAATTTTTAGCACAGTCATACTCACTATCCATCACATTCATGACAAGTGTGACAGTTAGCAATTTAACAGCAGCAAAGCAATTTTTCCTGGAACAATCAACGTAATGGGACAGGGGGAGGAAGGCGGAGGGAGTGGGATTTTTTGCAGGGATCTGTAAAATACATCTAATCTAAATACGTAAGCGCAGTTTGTATGGTTTAAAGAACAGAGGCAGGACCAGGGCTATCAGGATTATCAAACAGAGGAGATATTGGCCTTCTGGCATCTGGCTTTTCGACTCGGACTACTATTAGAAGGATCCCATCTGCTTTGTCTATAAAAACTGAACACTCCATATAAATTTTTTAGCTAGCATATTCTTATGGCCTCTCTCTGCACTGTCATCATCTTCCTCAGATAAATCAAGGTAAATCAAATCAACTGAACGTGAAGGACATAAAAATGAGGTAAGGATGGTTAACAGAGCTGAGTGTTTAACTATTGGCAATGGAACTCAAATGTGGTATCTAGAAAAGCAACAAATTGCTGAACTGGATTATGTTGTGATCTGAAACTGATAAAGGCAAGTGACTGAATTTAACTTAGAATATTTTTGGCAAGAATTGTCTGATTTTTATAGTACATATTAAAGAAAGTAACAGCAGTTGTTTTTCAGCCCCAGAATTAGTAGCAGCTGTTTTTCCGCTCTGGAATGATAGAATTGTGTACCAGGAGAACTATATGCAAATGTGAAATATATCAAATGTTTCTTATTAAGAAAATAGTTATGTAAGGAGGATGTCCTTCAAACATCTTCAGAACCAGGGTTCATGAAATCACCCTTTATAGCACAGCCTATTTCCAGAACGAGAAATAACATATAATATAAAGAATGGTTCAGAACGGTCCAAATAAAGAGCTGAAAAATAGAAATAAAAGCACAAAATTCAGCTGTATATACCTGTTGACATTTTGCAAGCAAACTCTTGACCATAGAATGATTTATTCTGGTCTGCTGCACTTGATCCAGAAGACTTACTCTTATATCCCTGTAAGAGACGTAACAGGAACAAGAGACATTTTCCTGCAGGACCTCGACCGGACAGTTATTTATACTTATTAGCCAGTGGTACCATCCCTGAGAACAGTTCAGACATTGACAGCCAACATTTACTACTAATAAGGTTCTCTCACTTTACATCAAACTCTACAAGCTTAGATAGGGAAAAAGTTTCTAGGAAAACTGATTTTAAAGAATTAACAATTAAGAAAACTTCATACCATACTTTCAGTGTATAGAGAAAATGGAATCTTTATAATGGTTCTCGTGCTTTTCCCTTTTTTCTTGGTCAGTTCTAGCAAAGTAAGAAGTACTTGGATTAATATTGATATTCCCAGACCAAGATTTACCTGAGGAGTTTCCTAGAGGAGTGGGAACACAGCTACCTGTTATCTGGTTGATATTTTCCTTCTGCCTAGCAAATTTAGCTAATTCTGCGTGTAAATTCTTTTGAGTAAGGTACTATGTACATTGGCTAATATAAAGTTATTTACTGGGGGATGAATCTCTGGACATAGAGTTTTAGTTTTGTAACTGAGAACTGAGCACCACCTAGCCCATACACAGGAACAAATCCTATGAACAGCTGTATATTGCTATAATGTACAATTAGACCCCACATGTATAAATAATCCTACCAGTGACTCTTCCATTTCCCAACTAATTGCAGAGAGCTAAATCAACTCCTTCTTCAGAAAAGCCACACTTAAAGAATATTTACAAATAAATGGCTCATTTGGACCCAGCCATCTCCTGTTCTTTCTCCAACTGCTGATGTTAGGCTTTGAACTGCTGCTGGCAAGGAAGCTTATGCAAAACTGTTCTAAGAAAAAAATGGGAGAATCTCTGCAAGGAGGAGCTGGAACACAGTGGGGACTATCTGACCAGATGAGTCACTGAGTCTCAGAGTCATGGTCTACAGGTAGCACTGGTTAACCACCGTACTAGATAGCTCTATTTACCATGTCATCTGCCACATGTAAGGACAAAGGAGTAACATCAACTTCATCAGAAAATTCTTTCAGCCTGCCAGGAAAAGCTGTGTGTAGAGCTCCATCAGTCCAGACAGCAACTGCTCTCAAGTCGGTTCAGAGCTCCCTGTAACATAGCATTTATGTGCAAGATTTCTTTAGACTTTCAGAGAAGTGACGAAAATAATGCTTGGTTGACTCTTCCGTGTGTCTTCCAACAAATTTATGAACACTGGTTTAATTGTGGTTAATTTCATCTCTTTACACAATATCTAGCCAGGAAGATAAAGTAGTTCCTTGTTATGCAGAAGTAGGGAATCTTCTGTGTCTGTCTTATGTTTAAGTTGATCGCACTTCTTCTGAAGAGGAACATAAGGCTTGAAGATTCAGGCTTTGGCCATGCTAGTTATCTAAACAGCCATACCTGCCTGAGAGTAATCCATAATCAGTATGTGAACTTTCTTACATCCTCAAAAGTAAAGTGTGAACAGCCTTCCTTATTCTTTAATGTTTTTGATTCCTCTTACATCCTTTATAGTATCACTGATTTAAGTAGATAACAGTGTTCAGCATAACTTTAATTAGCTTAGAGGAAATACTTCCCATCTGAAGTTCAGCTTTACCAATAAGCAGCTTTTCCAGCTTCTGGCTTTCCCTTTTCCTTTTTGGTTATGAGACAACATTTCTTTCTGTACCCCTGGATCAGCATTGTTCAAAAAGAAAAAAAAAGTTATTTATTTCTACTTGAAAAGATTAAAATGTTTAAGCATTTTGTGAAAACACTTGGATGTACAGCTGTGACCCTCTGTTCAACTTCATACAGGATAATTGTACAGAAGCATTATATGCCTCTAAAGTGGGCAGACCTACTTTAGAGGTCTTCTTATCCATTTTTTCCCTTCCTCTTTTGCAAAAACAAGTTTTGATGGAAATCAGAAGTAGCTCTGCATAAGAAAGGAAGTGCCGAATTGCATGTCAGCATAAATGAAAAGAACACTAAGCCCATAAATTTTATGCACTTATGGATATAACGGTAGCTGAAGACGTGTTGTAGTTCGGAAAATGATCTATATCTCAAGTTCTACAATAACAGAGAAATTAAGGTTAGTAAGTTTTCTCATAACAATTTCTTTAGTTCCAAATGGTTCTCCAAAATTCTTTGGATTAAGATGTAAAGAACTAGTTTTTTTTTAATTTCTCAGAAAAAAACCCCAAAGAAGCAGGTCCAAGATTCGCAGTTATCATCTCTCTTTTCTGAAAGAAAATGAAAAACAAACCAAAAGGAAAACCAAAACAAAACCCCAAATTAATGATAGATGTAGTTGAAACAAACATAGGGCTTCCAAGAGAAGAGAGGGTAAAAATTCAATTCCTCCATCAAAAAAACTATAGCATAGACAAAGTTAGCTATTCTTCAGCTTAGAAGGTTCTGGCTTCAGGTCTCGTTAAGCTGCTCTCCAATAAGAGATCAGATGTTACCTTAAGTTCTTGATATGAGTGACTATCCCTCCTGCCCACAAGCTGAAGAAATGAAAGTAGAACAAACCAATGAGCAAAGAGATGAATGTTCTCTAATAATTACATCTGAGTTTTCATTTACAAATAGTTGATTATCTAAGATACAAAACAAAAAGTTTATTTTAATGAGTTTGAACAGGAGTTTCCATGAAAACTGGTAATGGTTGTTAAGTGGCATCACTGAACATAGTAAAGAAGCAAAGAATATCTCAGTCATATAAAGCTGCATTTGAGAAGTTTGCCAGGACTCTGAAAATCAGCATTCCTGATCTTATCAAAAGTTTCTTTAGAACTTAAAATCAGTACACTTAGTTAAAATATAAGAGATTGATTAAGATGGTCCTAATGTATTTAAAATACACCAGATGAACCCCATGCTAAAAGTATTTATTTTTCCCTATTGTCTATTAAGGGAGCCTCTAGTGATTTATTAAGCCTGATACATCTGTACCATAGATGTTAAAGCAGATGACATGAATGTCACCCTTACACTTAATTGCATCCCAGATATGGTGTAGACCCCAGAGAACAAGTGGTTTGATTTAGTCCTATGTTAGAAAAAGAAAGTCACCTACTGAAATTATAAACAGCACTTCCGTGAAACATCTATGTGTTCTTTTAAGGAGTCTTATTCCAATACTGGCCAGGTCTGACACCTGCCAGTTTTTAAAATCTGACAGATTTTTTTCAGCTTTGAAGAGATTTCCCTTTCCCCTGTATTCTCATTTAGACTTGTTGGAGAAAAATTTCTGCAGCTCTAAGGTTTGTACAAGATAGTTTATGCCACTGTTCCACAGAGCCGCTGTATAAGTTTCCAAAAATTCCCCTAAAATATCCCCTATGATTTTAAAGAGTTGTGATTGAGACTTCTGTGTTGACTTAAGACTTCTCAGATTTTCTTTAAATGTTGTAGGATATCCTGTCAATGTGAAATCTTCAGCTATATTATCAGTCAAAATTCAGACCAAGCTATTTCCTAAGCCACGAAGAAAAAGCAAAACTTGTTTCAAAACAGGCCTTCGAAGATCAAGATGAAACTCTGCGCAGAAATGAGGCCACCTCAGGCAGTGAGGCAATTAGACACAAACAGTATTTTTACAAAATTACTGCGCTGCTTATGGAGGCTATGAAAACTAATGTTCAGTAGCTATTATTTTTCTGGTCTAGTTGCAGTTTCTATTTCCTAACATAAAGGACATAGGTGAAGACTATTAATGGAGCAGTACAGAAATGGTTTTGAACTGGTTTAGTGTCCATCTCCCTGTGGCTTCTGGGTTTTTTTGACAGAATAGGCCAGAGTAATACCATGTAATTTCATTAGCCAACCCTCCCTAAATTGAATAAAATAAATATATTACAAGATGTGGAGATATCACCCTGTTCAAAAATCTACCTAGTGTTATTATCAGAGGTTTATCAGATGTATTATCAGACCCCAGAACAAAATAATACAACCATATAAAGGAAAGCACCTAGATGATTTTGCAGCACCTTTTTTCTGGTTCTCCTGAAGGCAAAAAAGTAGTATATTACCACAAATTTCAACACTTGTTTGTACTGGTTCAGTTAACTGTTAAAATAAGAGAAAAGTCAAAGATTCCAAGAAAAAACTGAATTTTTTACTCATTTACTGTTAAATCACCATGTAGTCAGATGCAGTGACTTTGCACAACTACATTATGTCCAAAAGAAAGCCCATAGCCATGTCCCTCTTCGTATAGATGAGTAAATAATTCTATCTATTCCATGGAGCAATTTGTTCTTATCCTTCCTGCACCCATGAAGTGCTAACAAGCCCTTTGTGAATAGCCAGTGTTAACCATGAAGATGATTAGCAAAGTGTGATATATGTACTAAGGGGTGCCTAAATTAGTTGAAAATAAGAAAAATTAATGAGTTTTTCTGGAACCCACCACTGTACCATGCTCATATTTCAGATTTTTACTGAGTGGTAGATTTTATACTGAGTCTACATTATTCTTGTGATTATCAGTATATCTTTGTCCGTACACAGAGCTGATGCACACACTTTAATTATTCATTGTTTCACAGCTTGTTACCTAGTTGTTGTCTAATGCCATAATGATTGCTGTGAATGTCTTGGATCACCTCTGTATTCTTGTTCATTGGCAAAAGAAACTAAACACGCATCTTTTGTTTATTCTTCACATTTGATATTATGGCAGCTGCAGCCTCTGTTGAGTGGCTCTGTCAATTTTCAGACAGATATAATAAGAACCTGACTGGATAAATAAAGACATACATTTCAGCTGGAGCTAGTCTCTGATCAGGGAATATGCTATGAAAATACTTGAAAATCTCCATCTTCTAAAGAAGAAATCAAATGCAGCCTTCAAAGCTGGTAGGATAAAAAAAGCCAGGATCAGGAAAACAACAGGCAGAAGATGGAATTTATGAAAATTTAATGAGTATATTTATTTCAAATGATAATGAGTATGGGGAATAAAGTTTGGGCTGATAATAATATATCTAGCAGACTTGGAGCAGTGCTTCATAAATACAAACATTTTCATAATTTTTGAAAATTTTCAGAAAATTGCAAAAGAAATATTTTTAAAACAGTTACATAGCTCACAACCAGGACACATACATACATGCATGTCTATTTGCTTTTGACTTTAGTGTGTCTACACAGTAGGGGACATTGATTAATTCTATACAAATTAAGTCAGTTTGCATCTTATAGTACAAACTCTGGATTATAGACAGGTGTTGTCATTCTTGCTTAGTTGTATTCACTATACAGAGAAAGCTACAGGTACCGTATTTATAGAGAGGCTAAACTGCATTGTAAGTTGCATACCATTGAACTGGTAAAAAAGCGTGTCTCTAATACATTGGACAGAATGGTTACATGACAATATAAAGAAGTGTAAGCATCTTTACTGCCTGATGCTTACCTTAATGTTGCCCTAAATCTAAACTCATATGCTTTAACTGAACTGATAAAAGGGACCTTAATACTTACATCTTTTAGCTGTTACTGTAACGTACAGAAGATTGAGCGACACTGGTGAATTTTGAACTCTAAAGAGAAGTACATAGCTCATGCAGCTTAAATAATTCATTTAGGTTGTCTTTTGAAAAGTTAGACAAAAGACTAACTTTTATTAGTTGTGCCTTACTAGAAATGTTTAGTAGATTTGCGATTTTCTGAATGTTGCTATATTTAGTGTACAGCAATAATCAATACATGCAGTAGCAGGATACTCCTTGAATTATCTGTCATTCTGGTGTTTTGCCTTCTTTTGTTTTCTAGGCTTTTGGTTATATACAGCTACATGTAATTTTTCCACAACCAGGGCTCACCCATCTGCTCAACTCATCACAAAAACAGGTCCAGATTCTGAAATGGCCTCAGAAATGTTGTTCATCCCGAGCTAGGAGTTAGGCTTATAAGTCAGCCCTTAGCCCTTATAGGCATTGCAATTAGAAGGACAGTTGATTACGGTGTTGCGCATTGTTTCTGGAGGGTGTTACAGATGAACATTTTGCTCAGCCTTTTTCTGACCTATTGGAAAGTTAGGTTTTGCATCCTTCTAGTAGGCGATCCACAAGGCGTCTGCTTGTCTACCAAGAGAAGCGATATGTTCCTCTGATTCTGGAGGTACATTATGATCTTGCAGTTCCTCTGTTTAAATCCTACTTTTGACCTTTAGAAAGATAGTTGTTATTTTGCTAGTATGCTTCTCAAATTTTCAAATTTTCTATTTGGTTACTAATAAAAATAAAATTAAAGTGTTAGAAAAGCCATTTCTGTCTTTTTACTATAAAATTAGGTTACATTGCTTTTTGTTACACAGTTATCTGAGGGATCTATAAAGGTCTTACAGGGAAAATTACATTTATGACTTCACAGGGACTGTCGCTGAGTACTAAGAAGTAGAATAGCAATGTATCTATGCTAATAGATGTGCAAGTGAAAACATTGCCTAAGCTGTTTCCCTTTAATATCTTGATGTTATAAAGCTACTTTGCATTTCTGTTCCTTCACAGTACCACTGTGCCAAACACAGAGAAGAGGACAATATTGATTAGGCTGAGTATACAGGGAAGACTAAAAAAAGGAAATGTACACATCAAATTTTCTATAACTCCTTGGCAAAGTAGATGACCTTTATAACCTTGAATGTACCCATTTTCTTTCTAGCCATTATTCCGTGCCTTTGCAGAACTAGACTTTGCAATTGATAGAACCATCTCTTTAAAGATGCAGCTTTCATGTTTAGACAAACTGCTGGCGTATTGCAGCTCAATAAAGCCTACGATCTTGATTGTCTATCTGATGTAACCATGGAAGCAAGTGAAGAAAAATCACCAGGGCAAAACATTTCATGGAAAAGAGAGATGAATTCTGTGTTTTCAATTCATCTGTAAGAGACATTTTAAGGAACTGAGAAACAAAACAGAAAAAAAATCCCAACAACAGTGAGCTGTGATACTCTGTGATACTCACAGAGTATTTTCAATCTATGTTTAATGTAATCATACTCTGATCATGTGACATTTCTGCCCCTAATGGGAGTAAGAATATTATTCCTCCTAGTGTTTCTATTGAAGTCTTCTCCGAAGTGGCTGTATTGAAGTCAACTGCAAGTTGACTCAACTAGAAGTGACGAGAGTCATGGAACATCTAATCAGAAAGACAGGATCTATAGAAAACAAATCTTTGCTTTGATATCTCTAATACGGCTGAGGTGTAATAGCTAGTCAATAACCTTTTGCACAGATTAAAAAAATGCTTTTGCAGTAAATAGTCTTCCTTTTTATTTAATCTTATCTTCTTAAATATTTTTCAGTTGAGGATTTGCCGTAAGTACTGAGGGGAGTGCCTACGGACTGTCACATACTTGGGTTGGATTAAATTGAGCGTTTTGGTTAAATATCAGATAGATGTATATAATGCTTTGTTTAAAGTCAGCATATCACTGAAAAAGTCATTGAGCAATCACACAGGTACACAGTGTAATCTCAGTTTAGGTAAATAAGAAGCCTCTGAAGGAAATGAAGATTGTCGGAAGTGTTATATACAATGAAATATAACCATAAGTTTTATTTCCTTGTGATTTTCTTTAGACATGTAAACATAACTGGGGAAGATACACAAGCAGGTATGTAACCTTAAGCTTATGAGTGACATCTTTTAATCAATTGGGATTTCTCTTCTGCAATCCTGTAGATGTCATTTTCTCAATTTACCTTCCAACCTAGCCATTAAAAAGTATACAGATGTGATAGAAGACTGGGATATTCCAAGGCATTGAGAAGTGAAAGTGTTTACTTTCTATATTAATTTGGGCAATTCATGTTCATTGAAAAAGGCAAAAGAGAACATTCAACACTTGTAGGAGAAATAGACAGAGAGGTTTGTTAAGGGCAAGTGCTGACAAGAAAAGAAAGTCTGGTGAAGATGTAATAACAAGACTGTTTCATACATATGTAGCAAACTCCTATGGAAGTCTAATATTTGGGGACCCAATTTCAAAGCCTTTCAGTGGAATGACTGAGGGATAATATGATGAAAAACTGATTTATGGGAACTAAAATATATTGGATTACCATATATGGCTTGTCTTGTTTCCATAACTACATACAGAACACACCCTTTTGTTTGTGTACCCCATAAAGTCTTGTTCACGCACACAATGAGACCATGGATTAGCAAAGTGGCCAATACTGAAAAAGAGAAATGATGAGAAACACGTATCAAACTATGTGGATTAGAGAACATAAAGAAATCCTTTTATATGCATGGGATGACCTTGTATATCTAGCAAACATATACCACAAGCTCGTCCTGTAAGTTCCATGTTTTCAGCCTTAATGTGTAATTAGCAACATTCCCATGTATGTGCAGATCCCTCTAGAATAAATATGGGATGCTTTAAAAACAAGGAAAAGGTTTATTTTCATATACCAGGCAGCTTTTATGCACATGGATCACATTTCTCTACTGCTTTGCTCCTGGAAATGTGCTCACTTCTTTTGCCCATGGAAATTTTCACAGTAGCAGCTTTCTGTAATTGCTGACTTTGGCTCCAGCATACAAAGCGCTAAAATACAGGCCTAGCTCCCACTACGAAGATACCAAGTATCTGTATTGAAAAATGGAGTCAAACAGGAAAACAAGTCATCCTTTCATTTATCTCCTAGATATTCAATGACTGTAATACACATTTCATGATTGTAAGCATTTAATTTACATGACCTTCAAAATAAAGCACACTTTTCGCTTCAAAAATGCTACATTTTCATTTTTGAAGTTGACAGGTCCTAGGACAGGTAGCATCTATGTTTGGAATTGCCATCTTATAAGTCTACAATCAACTTCGCAAAACAGCCATGCAGAAACGAGAAATCTGAGCTCTGGTTTTCGGTGATTATAAACTTAAATACATGAAGTTTGCTATAGGCTCCAAAGAAAGTTCCATGATTTGCTTTTCTAAAGAAATTCTTCAATAGACTAGCAAAACCTTAAAAGAAATATTAATCTGTAGAACCTGTGAAATGCAAAGATTAAGAATGTGACTTCATCTCAAAATAAATTCTGTATTCACCCATGCCTTATCTCTGTAGCCAGAAGACCTCAATACCGCAACTTACCAATGAACATTTTCACCCAAGGAATGACATGTTTTAAGTAGTTCTGAAACTCAAAGAGTAACTCATACTCCTCATTAGGTGGCAGACACCCTTTAAATTGGATTTTTATGGCCCACACCAAATTTATAGCTGGACACTGTGCAAAAGGTTATGTAATTTCTAACTTGGTTATTAGTTTATGTAAAATATGTATCTCATTATTTTGAAACAGGAGAAAACATGATCTTCAAAAAGCTGAAGAAGATAGATGTGACATGAATTTGTATATATGTATGTGTGTTTTGAAAAATAATGCATTTATATTTTCACAAATAATGATCTATGTTTACAGGAAAAAATGTGTGAAATGTACGAATTGAAGATTTCTAAAACAAAGTCTGAGTTCTTTTTTTAGGATTTTGAAATTTGATGGAAATCATGAATAATAACTCATTTTTACCTTTAGCAGTTTATAAGAAACTCACAAGTTAATTGCCAGCTTTCGATTAATGAACACTGTACTAAATAAATAAATTCTCTAGTCAGTAATTGTTGCATAAACAAAGAAATGCCATCTCTTGACTGGTTCTGGTAGTTATTTGCTTAATTGCCACTGTCTGTCTTAAAAAAGCTATATTTTCAGATAACGACAGGCATTTGCACAACCCGTGTAATTTCTGTTTCTGTCAGAGATTTATGTGAATGAAAGAAATCTTAAAGTCTTTTCAGGAAAAAGCCTCTATATTTAAATATAGTTAAAAGGTTCCTCTGTGATATCTCCAGAGTATTGGGGGAGAAAATGTAAAATTGTTTTCCAGCCACTCTGGTTTCTCCTTACCAGGACTATTTTTCCTGGGGACAAATAGCTGCATCACCTGTAACAGCCTGACCTTTATATAAGAGAGACCACCTTTCCCTGTTGTGACCGTCGGGGATTGAACCACAGAATCACAGAATCACAGAATTACCGGGGTTGGAAGGGACCTCTGGAGATCATCTAGTCCAACCCCCCTGCCACAGCAGGGTCATCTAGTGCAGGTTGCAGAGGATGGCGTCCAGGTGGGTTTTGAATGTCTCCAGAGATGGAGACTCCACCACGTCTCTGGGCAGCCTCTTCCAGTTCTCTGCCACCCTCAAAGTTCCTCCTCATGTTTAGATGGAACTTCCTGTGTTCAAGTTTGTGCCTGTTACCTCTTGTCCTATCACTGGGCATCACTGCAAAAAGACTGGTTCCATCCTCTTGGCACCCTCCCTTTAAGTATTTGTAAGCATTGATGAGATCCCCTCTGAGTCTTCTCTTCTCCAGAGTAAAAAGACCTAAGTCTCTCAGCCTTTCTTCATGAGAAAGATGTTCCAGCCCCTAATCATCTTCATAGCCCTAACACTGAAGATGTAGGTGTGCTTAGGCTACAGGCAGACAGTGTGGTGGAGCACAGCCCTGCTACTGGGTTAAGACACAAGATGTGCCTCCTCGTCTATATGCCTCCAAGACTGCTCCCTGGCAGATAAAAAGCCTGGGAGCCTGCAAATCTCATAACACCTTTCTGCATACTTCATTGGGTCCCTCTGGGAAGAAACACAGGTGGACTCCTCTACCATAGAAGAGTTAACTGATGTGTTTTGGCAGCCAGCACAGAAGGAGCTGGCCTTTGACCTGTGCACGTTCAAGGACTCTTTTGCTTAGGCTTGCTTAGAGCCTGGCATGAAGCCTGGGGTTGGATACAAACAAGGCAGAGAATTGTCAGCTCAGCTGTGTTTTAGATCATATTTCTAGTATATAGACTAGCCTTAGACATCTCATCTTCATCCATTTTCTGCTAGTGCAGAAATGATTCAGAAGCCACAGTAATGGAAATAGCAATGCTGTATCCCTAAGTAGCAAGCACATTCAGGCTGTTGGTTAAACTGGTATTAATGGCCATCTATTTTGTGATGTCATGCAAAGCAACCAATATATTCATGGTCTTGAACTTACCAAAATTAAGACTAGGAGAGGATTTAAGAACTCTTTCCTCAGGCAGGTTCAACGGTGTGCTTAGATATACTGCATCTGGAACAACAAATCCTTTGTCTATTTAGAGATTTTATAGCTACTATTCAAGAACTGTAATTTATTGACAAAGTGTGGTGATCCATAAATTGAATTTTACAAAAATAGTGTTTGTCTTGAGATACAGCAAAGAAAGTACTTACAAACTTCTAACCTGTAACCAGTTCTCTGGGTTTTCCTATGAATGCTTTTGACAGGTACAATATTGAGCCTGTAGTGATACAATTTTGTCAATAAATGCACATTTTAGTGCAAACTTGTTTTTCCCTTCTCTACCCATTGTATAAAGAGAATTCTTGTTTAGAAACCCATAACTCAGTATGTTCAATTAAAATAACACAGAAAAATTATTTTATTGGGTTGATACATTGACATGCTGTACTCCTTAGTTATTTAAAGCTTGGTAAGAAGTTAGAAGATTCAATAACACAAAGACAAGCATTCACAAGTGAAACAAACGCTTTCCACACTGCCACCATTCCAGAACTCTGAAATGCCCGGAGGAGCTCTTTTGTCCCCCATTTATTCAAGGACTTGCATATTTCCATATCATACTGTAAATGCCATGGTAAATGAGACACACTGAAGGTCAGAAAGAACTTAGTTCCAGGTCTAAGCCTTGCTAATGCAACCATATAGATCTGACTGATATTTTTTCAGGAAACACTGTTGTCAAGCCTGTCAGCATTTCACAGGAATAAAAGTGATAACATACTCTTTGTGTGACATGTTCCATGTACTAGGTGGAGGTTGGGACAGCCTTTTTCTTTCTTTCTTTTTTTTTGACGTTATCTTGTTATATCCAGAGCTTTCTATTTCTAGACAGATCTCCCATAATGCCACAAATACCCTTGAGGGAGCATGACATCAGGTTTTACATGATCTCCATTTTCTTGTCTGATATTTTGTGTCATTGGGAAGACTATTGCTATCCCAGTTTATTTTCACTATTAAGGTACTCAGGCCTAAACCTTGTCAGCTGAGTTCTTATCCAATTATCGAGACTTGAGGGGTTTTTTTTGAATGTTCGTAATTTATCTCACTGGAGACAGAGCTTCCAAACTGGGAATTGTATAAATTTGAGTCTTACTGAGTTACCTCCAGCTTTGCCGACTATCAAAATGAGAAAATATTTAGTAAGTTTGAGACAAAACAGACCCTTTTCTTCAGGATGCTAACCTATTTCCCATGACTCTTACCGTTAATTGATCTTGTCATATAAGTATTATGGTATTATAGTTTCTACGTGAAGGAACTAGGAGATATTTTTCATGACCTTGAAGAGGAAGCTGCTGATTTCCACCAATTCTTTTGGCCAATTCAGAAACATGTTGCTATTGTGCATAGTATTCCTTTTTTCACCACTTGTCGCTTCAAGTTCTACATGTTGTCTACTCATCTATTGTAATGAGTTGTTTTTTTCATTTAATACACACATTTTTACTAATGTCTGTAAATTACAAATATGAAATGACCGTTGTAAAAGATGTGGTAAAAAACCCCTCACTTCCGGAAAATATTTGAGTGGGAATATTTAACAGACAATTAAAAAACATGCTGTGAAGTTCATAAATACTTGATTTAAGCCTTGTTATCAAAAAAAAGCAGTAACAGTAACATTTATACTACATTGTGTTTAGATCAATTCCAGCATGTCAAACTCTTTTTCACACGTGATTTTATTTATTTGAAGATTGTTCTGCAGTGGAGTGGGGGGTGAGAAAGGGAGAGAGAGAGATGGTGCGGGGTTCTTTCTGGGTCTGAATAAGAAAAGCTCAACAAATGGCTTAAAAATAGTTGTTGTAATAAGGTAGAATAAAAAGAGTAATATAGGTAAGAAATAAATCTTACATCCCTTCAGATGTCAGGATCCCTGCTTTCATGCAGCATCAGACAGATCAGGGATGGACATTCCCATGGCAAACCTGTCCACAGAGGAAAGTTCCTCCTTTTTGGTTATTTGGGATATTACATGATTTTCTTCCAAGAAAACAACTCTATTAATAATTTCTACTGTCAAACAAAACCGCTGTTCATATGAGAACTTCTTGCTGCACTGTTACTAAGACAAGGCCACACAGGTGGCATAAAAGTCAGTACTAAGTGGGAGTTGTTTCTGGGCTCCTGCATTACAGTGAGCTGGCTGAGCTCATCCTGCGGCCAAGGATTTATGCAGCACAAGGCAGCCTGAAGGCCACACTGCACACAGTGCAATGCAGCACAATATACATTTACTTAGTTGTATCCCAGTCAGAATAACTACATCCCACCCCTTTATCCACATACAGCTTACTTTTCCAATGATATAATTGCAGATTACATAAATAACAGAGTTTCTCAAGCCCTATGTACAGGATTGAACGGCACACACATGACCTGTTTAAGGTCACTAACTCCTTGAATACAAGGTCTTCTGCATGGCTCCCAGTATCCTAGTGCAGCCTGATCTTTGTGTACTGTATTGCATCTCAGATCAGCTCAAAAAAAAAAAAAAAAGAAAAAAAAAATTACACTGGTTTTACTAATTGTTTATATGTTACAGGACAAGAGCCAAATTCTTACTATAGATTTACTGTAAATATAATGAATGATATGACTAATAAGAGCTGATTTAAATATAATTCTATTAAGGTCAGAGGCTCAATGCTGCAGTTCTTTGTCAGGCAACTCACTGAAATTAGTGGTACAAATGAACCTGGAGAACATTAATTAGAAATGATTCAGCATCTTAAAAGCGATACTTTAAGTTTATATTCAAACATAAATCTGAAATTAAAATATTTACAGCATTGAATTGTGTTACGGGACTACAGACCACCAAATTTTGTTCATACTCTGTTATTTCATTTTATTTTGTCCTTCTTCTTGTAAGTCACTTCCAGTCTCTTGACTTATTCTCTCTACAGCTATTTTCATGATCCCCTCATACCTTGTAAACAGGATGCTCTGCTCAAGCTGCACCTTTGCAAAGTTCACTGTCCTCTACAAGTTTTAGCAGCTTTGAACCAGACCATCAAATACACACATTTGAGTGAAACCAGCACAAAAATATCGTGTGTTTTCTTATAGTGGGTGAAACCAGTTGCAGTGCACAACGTTGTGGTGCTGTAAAATCACCAGGCTGTGTAGTATTAGAAATACTGACCGATGTACGCAAAAACAAGTCCATGTGGAAGTGAATTGGCAAGATAGGGGATGAGTAACTAAAAACAAAATACTAAGCTTCCAGATACCTTCTTTTTGAAATAAATCAAGCAAAAAATCTAGAGAAATGATGATTATATCATTAATGGTTAAGAGTAGCAATATCTGCCATAGATGTCACCTCTCTCTGCTACTTCTTCAGTGGCAGAAGCATATGGAGCAGGGAGCTGCGCAAGTAGATAATGGAAATTGGCTGTCTAGACTGTGCCTAGTATTGAAGTAGCCAATGACAAAGTAAGCACTGACAAGGTAGGGTATTTACTGCCTTGGCTTTTAGTAATGTGGGAGAAAAAAGTTCATCCTGATGAAAGAAATATATTAATCTCAAAATACTGAAATAAATCAAGGAAACTGTGATGTTACAAAAAATTATAACTTGTAAGTCTAGTTTATCTTCTTAGTTTCAATTATGTAAATTTGGAGTATATTCTCCAAGGACAGAGGAGTAACAATCACTGTGACTGAGAAAGAAATCTGGATCTGTATTCTAGGTCTGACTTTGTAAAATCAAAATGCTCAAAAAGCTAGACTGTAGGGTGGAAAAGTCACGTAGAATATTAGGAGTTATATGCCTTCTGAAATATTTCTTCAAAGATATCCAGCAATGTGTTAATTGCTTTCCTATGCAAACCTGTAATTCTGTCTTTTCTATGTATTAAATATCAAAGTGTAAGTGAAGTACTTAAAAGCATTCTACTCTGAATTCTATTATTTCTTGAACTGAATATATCCAATTGACAAATCTAATTTTTTACTCTCAAAACCCTAAATTACATATATATATTAAAAACTTGGTACAGAAAGTGAACTGCTGTAGTCAATGTAAGTGGTGTATATTTTAATCCAAATTCTGGTGATATAAGACTATTAATGATATGATTACAGGAATTCTGAATGATGGATTTGTTGAAGATGATGTATGAAGATACTTATAAAAGTAAGGAAAGTGCATGTGTGGGAAGAATGGAAAATATTCTTGAGAACTTGATAAAAAAAAATAAATTAACTAACCATTCAGTCTCCAAAATTGGCTAATTTCACAGAATATGTAAGGAAGACCAGGTGTGTAAAGCACATTATGGTTTTGGCACCATAAAAAGTTCAACTTACCAGTATGTTAGTCTGTCTTTTTAGAATTAGTGTTTTTGATATGCTTCAATGATTCACTATGTATCCCCCAATAATATTATAAAGTATACTGAGAAATTAAAAAAGGAAAATAAGAGAGAAAAAAAATAGGAAAATACATAAGTAAGTTAAAAAAGCAGATGATGAAGCGATAAGACATTACGTTGGATAAATAAATTTAAAGAAGTTACATTAGCAAGAGACAGATGAGAAATAGTAGTTGCAAAACATCAATATATACACACAGGTTTCAATTACATTTGATTATTTTTAAGTCAACTAACTTTCTCCTCCCAAGTCTAGGGGAGGTTTGTGACACCAGAAGAGGAGCAAATGCAGTCCAGAGGCAGCTGTAACCCTGAGACTACATTTCTGTTTGTAAACTAAGGAGTGTCAGCCTCCATCCTTTTATGTTGAAGCCAACTGGCATAGTCTTTGTCAAGTCTATAGTATTAAACTCCCTTATTCCCTGGAAAAGGCTGGTCTCTTGGGAATAACCACTGGTTCCTGCTAAGCCCTAAGTGATGCCTCAACATTTTTTGGGAAAACACTCTTTGGTCCAGGCCAAAACCAGGATATAGTATTTAATCCACAATATAACAAGATGACCAGTTGAGTTGTAGCACCTGGGCCTGGGTCCTAGCACTTTTTTACTTACTTGTATAGATGTAGCTCCTGTCTTTAATTATTAAATCCTCTGCAAAATACATTTTACCACACCTGAATGTTATTTAGCTTGTAGATGATTTCCATTTTAGAATAATTTATGTGATTTCTGGCTTGTTATAATGTTCCCGAAAAGTTGCTCGATAGCTGGAAATAACCACGTACATGTATGTGTATGCCCTAAAATCCAGGCTTATGGCTCAGTTTTCTTTCTTTATTGAAATATGTTAAGAAGAGAGAAAATGATTTATAAATAATAGGGGAACCATGAACAATAACATGAACTGTGAATGTAGTTGTAACAAAGCTGTAGTGAAAAAGAAGTGAGAAAAGGCTAAGTGAGTTAAAAATCTAAACCTATGTAAACACAGATAATATATTAGCAAAGGCACCAATTAAAATCCTGACAACACGGACAACTGATTGCATGTTTATTTCTTATCTGTAACCTGAGGATACATATTCTCTTGGGTTTTTTTCATCTTGAAGTCACCAAGCAAAAGACATTCAGACTTCATACATAAAGAGTTATCAATATCAGAAATAGACCTGGAACAAAAGGTCATTAAGGTCCAGCTTTCAGCAAGATTGTTTTTACTCTTGGTATGTTTTGATATTTATCTTCAGATACCGAGCAGAATTTTTGTTTATCTGAAAACACACCACTAAAATCAAAAACACCGATATACTTAATTTCTCATGTTGCACAAACTGCTAATAATATAGAAAGCCACAGTAAGCCATTATTATAATTGTTCTCATTTTTATTATTGATACGTGGATCCATATATTAGTAAGTATGAGGGAATCTCCAACAATCAATGAATTATTTAATTCCTTGAGCACTGAAAAGTTCTTTGGGAACAAATTCCTGAAGCTGAATTGTGTACGAGCTCTGTATTCTCCATACACACGTGGTGATCGTAAGACCACAACAAAATGTACCTCTATGAGCAGCGCACAGAAGTGAAAGAGATTTTGAGTATTGTAAAGTTCCAGCCAGGGTGATTTCAAGTAGCAGGATTTGACCTGCTGTTGGGCAGGTAGGAAAACAGACTGATGCTGTTTTAGCAGCAGGTTTTTCTGAAGCTCACAATCTTGAAAGTGGTAAGGGAAAGTAGAACCAGGGCAAGAGGTACTAACAGTGTCCATCTTTGCTACCAGGGTCTCACTATTAACACATAAACACAAATCACATACATTACACTAAATGCTTTTTGAAAATCAAGAGACTTTAAATTTCCTAAAGACAGAATTCATAATGAGACATTTTAAAAGAAGTGGGAAGTTTTAAAAGGAATAAAAAGAAAATGAAGAATCATGCAGTTACTTCTAATTTTTATTCCGATATAAGAAGGGCTCAAAGAAGAGCAATTTTTTTTTTTTTTAAATGGAAATCCTTTTGCTGTCATGCAGGCTTCACAATTATCTTTTCTTTATATCAGGGGAAAGTGAGACTGGACCGAGGTTTTGGGGCACAATGGGGAAGATGTGCATCATTTGTACAATATCTGCTGCTGGAGGATATATGTAAAGTTGATCAGCCTATCTGCCTCACCTCCTCCATGCACGTTTCTCAGTTCTCCAGCATTTTCTCCAATGGGGTCCCCTTGCTTCTTCTCCCTCTTTCTTCATTGGATAATACAGCATACTGAATATTTGCAGCTACTTTATGAATAAGGTTAAATCATCCATAGGCTTGGTTTAATCACTTAATAAGTATCTTTCTAAACCGCAAAAAGTAACTGAATGACAATGCTGCCATGCTAATCACAAGGCTGTCCATGCAGCTCTGCCCACTGCAATAAACAGCACAAATAATCAATTATTTTTCACCATTTCAGTTTTTCATCATAGTTGATAATTGCCGATGCACTGTTTCCTCTATAATACCCACATCCTCTGCAAAGTAAGTCTGCAACACTAGTTAACTTGCTGTACGTAAGGTTATGTAGAGGACCAATAGAGCTACAACAGTTCATAGGCTGTGGCAGCATCAGTAATGGTTGTTAGATGTCCACAAAGCAGGTGCAAATTACTTCATCCAAACCGTGTAAGATTTCTTTCAAAAGAAAGAAGCCTTACGTAAAGCCTTGCTTTTGTAAAAGATGAGTAGCATTATTCCCTTAGTCATTCAGAATGTTGTTTCTTCTAAGAAATTTTCACCTAAAGAAAATTGCAGAAGGGCAACTAGAAATATTTCAAGTAGATTTTCGTTATTTAAAATATGAATTTCCATTAGCAAGTCTGTGTTTCTATTTAACAGACATTTCCATTGTGAGCAAGAGTTTATATATAGTAGAAATAGGGTTGGCATATTTTAATGATTGTATTTATTTCAATATGACACTATTATGCAATGTACCAATCCAAATCTCTCTCCTATATGTATGTTAGAATTCAGACAATTTCACACCTGTGCTTTAATGAAAAATAATGTCTGATTTTTACATCCTAAACATTTCAAAGTGGCAATGTGACCTTTCGCTCAGTGCAATTTCAGTAAAACAATCACTTTTTAAACTACCCTGTTATTGAATCCTGAGAAAACAACTTCATCTAAATGATAGTAAAAGGATACTATATTTTCTTTGCCAAGACATTTGGTATATAGGAATAATGTTAATTTCATTGTAGACCAAGAAAACATTCATATAGAGCACTACAAAATAAATGAGGTGAAAACCACATAATAGCTATTAGATGCTTTTTGAGGTTATAAATTATAGATGGTTTCTATTAAAATTGATATTGGACTAAAGGTGTACTTCACACCATGCTAGGGTTTTTAACATGTTTTTAAACACAAAGACATTAATAATTTCTTCAAGAAACTGAAAGAAATAGAGGAATGGACTTTTATAATAAAAACGAAAAATACCATTTATTGACATCCTAGTGTTAAATTCAAATTGCTTGAAATACTTATTCCGTGTATTGAAACACTTATTCAATGAATATGTAAATGAAAGGAAAAAAAATATTAATCCCTTTCAGACTTCAGCTTTTGTGGAATCACAAAATACCATATTGTCCTTATCTATAAATGCTGTTCCTCAGTGCCCAACCTGAATCCTTGTCAATTATTTCACCCTTTAAATGATCCTCTTAGATGAACAACACATCTTTAAAATTTCACTTTTTTCCCTCCATCTTCTATTTCCCTCCAGCTTTAGATGAACATATAAAATAATGATTTGAATAGATTATTTTGATGTGTGTTTTTAAATTAAGAGGTATTATTCAATCTCTGTTGTAGTTAGTATATTAAAACAACACAGCACATTAGGAGGTATGTTGTTTTCATGCTATAATCAAATCCCAAAGGTTTTGTGAGGCAAAAAGCACAGCTGTTATGCAAGATGGGGAAAAAGGGAAAACTGAATCATTTCTCAACATTCAATTATTACCTAAGGACTCTAACATGGAGGAAATGAGACAATAATGTTTATTCCTCTGTTCTGGAAATAATAAATTTGAATATTTAGAATATGTTTTGATTAACATTCTAGAATGAGCTATGAAATTGGCATGCATTTATCTGAGAAACCAATGAGAAGTTATTTTCATCTTAAGTGGTTGTAGAAGGTGACTGAATGGTACTGTTAAAATGCTAAAAAATAAGACCAACATCACACGTAGGATTTTTTGCTGGTTTAGCTTCGTAGCTCTAAAAATGATCCACATAGTAAAGTTGCGGTGGTTTTTGATACTAATATGAACTATGTTGTTAATCTTGTTTCTGAATAGCCTGTGTGCTCAGTCAGTGATAAAAATTCCCTCAATCCTTGGAGAGGAAATATCTATTCAAATTTGGCTGAAGTCATGTTAATATTACTATTCCTCTATGGCAAACATGATTTTTTAGTATGTTTCCGCACAAGGAAAAGCTGTTTTTCAATTCCCTATTTAGGGATTTGGGTTTGCGATTAATACAGCTAACATCAGAGTTCAACACCATGCATCTGTGACTATGAGTGAATACAAGAAATTCACACAATGGGATCACTCCTTACCCTTTGCTCTCTGCCTCCTGACAAGCAGACCCATAAGGGTTATTCTTTGGGACACCATTCATCTCCACAAGGTTTCTTAATAATACACTTCCTGAACATTCACCCTTCCATTCTTACACCGTTACCTGGACTGATTCATTAAGATCTGAAGAAAACTATTGATACACTGGGTCAAATAAAGGAGTAAAGTTAGATTTTCCATTATGGCCCAACAATAGCCACTGCTGGGCCTGGGACCAGAGCACAATGTCATCTACTGATTTCCTTCTAAAGTTGGTGTAAGCTAAAAGATGTCACATATTTCTTGCTGTGCTTCCCATTGTAGATACCGGGAATGATTTTAGTGCATGGCAAAAGCTGTCATAGAAAGTCTTTCAGTTACACTGATCAGAAACCTTACTTGTTTCAGGCCTGATAGAATGTAGATCACCATTTGTTATAACCCTCCCCTGCAGAAATTAATAGATCAGGCAGAAATGGGTTTAGCCCTAGAAATTTCATTTGCTTCCCTGTTGCTTCTGTCAGACTTCCCTCTTCTGTGGGTGGGAAGGGAATGTAAGCAACACACTGTAGTTTAGAGAAAATTTTCACTGTGAATCTAATTCAGCAGCAATCCTTCCATCATGATCCTCATTTCAAAGAACCATATTGCACGTTCAGACTGCTGTCTGCTTCTTGCTAAGCAGATAAAGATCTTTTAAACTTATTTGGGACTCTGTTCTTTTTGATAAGATGCTGTAGGATTAACTTTCCTGAAAATCCGCTACCTTGCTGTGGCAACCTCACATGGAGCATACAAAACTGCAGAAATGCAATGCTCCTTTTAGAGTATTTTTTTGTTAAATGATTTTATATGTTTTATTTGGAGACCGATACAAACAAGATCTTTGAAGACACAATATGTGCAGCCCTGTGGCATCTCCTTAGCCACACAATAAGTTAAGAGGCCTCATATATGGAGCAGTGAGAGATGTGAACTCTGCTGCTGCAACAGTAAATAGGTTAACTCTGACAAAAATATGCACAAACTGCCCCTCTTGAGTCCTTTTGTCTCTGACACAAAGACAAAAACCACAGCACAGCTTCTAGTTAGTACTGAGAAAAAATTTGATACATTCTGAGAAGTATTGCTTTTGGAATAAGAAGTGAGTGACTCAGGATTTCTTAACTTGTATTTCTTGTTCTACACTGTCACCTATATACATTTTTTGGTAGAAATATTTAAATTAGTGCAATGTGTAATCTAATGAGCTGACTGCCAGAGAGTTGCATTATAGTGTTCTTCAAAAAAGAAGAGAGGCAATAATCACATTGAAGCTGCCCTGGATACCTAATAAAGGAGTTGACTTCATAATCACTGTTACTGTGTCTATGTTAGAACAGGACTGTCCTTTCTCTACAGTGTTTAAGTACAATGATATTGTGAAATACTTATGATATGTCATTTCTATGATGAATATTTTCCTTTTCTAAAAGGTACACTGGAGGCAATTAATTATGTCATCAGTTACACATTTTGCACAACATGAGGGAAGGACTGAAGGCTGTTTATTTATGTCTCTGAACTGAATGGTAAACAGCTGCCTTGGTTGTACACTTTATTCAGTGTGGAAGATATTGGCTCTTTGGGAACTCAGTGAGACTTGCTGGGGTTATCCTCCAGAAAACTTTTTATGGATGCAAGTTTCATACTTAAAGAAGGTTTCACCACATACTCAGAATGGCAATGGAATAATATGCAATGTCCATTTACCCCAAGGTTATTTCAGATTAGTCTGACATCTATCTTTTAAGACGATTTACTGAAATCAGTAAAACAAAAGCATTTAACCCAAAGTCTCTGAGATCTTTAGGGTGGCGAGGAGGGCACACAGTAAGCTTGCTACCCTGGACTTCAGGAGAGCAGACATTGGCCTCTTGAGGGATCTGCTTGGTAGGGTACTATGGGATAAAGCCCTGGAAGGAAGAGGGGCCCAAGGAAGATGGTTAATATTCAAGGACTACCTCCACCAAGCTCAGGAGTGATGCATCCCAACAAAGAGGAAGTCAGGCAAACACTAGGAGGCCTGTGTGGATGAACAAGGACATTCTGGACAATCTTAAACAGAAAAAGGAAGTCTACATATGGTGGAAGCAAGGACAGGTAGTCTGGGAGGAGTACAGACAAATTGTCTGGACAGCCAGGGATCAGGTTAGGAAAGCTAAATCCCAGATAGAGTTAAATCTGGCCAGGGACACCAGGGGCAACAAGAAAGCCTTCTATAGGTATATCAGGGACAAAAGGAAGACTAGGGAACATGTGGGCCCACTCAGGAAGGAAACAGGAGACCTGGTCACCTGGGACATGGAGAAGGCTGAGGTGCTCAACAACTTTTTTGCCTCAGTCTTCACTGGTAAAGGCTCTAACCACACTGCCCGAGTTGCGGAAAGGCGGGGACTGGGAGAATGAGGTACTGCCCACTGTAGGAGAAGACCAGGTCCAAGACCAACTGAGGAACCTGAATGTGCACAAGTCCATAGGACCTGAAGGCATTCCTCCTCAGGTCCTGAGAGAAGTGGCAGATGTAGATGCCAAGCCACTATCCATCACGTATGAGAAGTCAGGGCAGTCTGGTGAAGTTCCCACTCACTGGAAAAGAGGGAACATAACTCCCATTTTCAAAAAGGGTAAAAAAGATGACCTGCAGAACTACAGGCCGGTCAGTCTCACCTCTGTGCCTGGCAAGATCATGGAGCAGATCCTCCTGGAAACTCTGCTAAGGCACATGGAAAATAAGGAAGTGATTGGTGGCAGCCAACATGGCTTCACTAAGGGCAAATCGTGCCTGACAAACTTGGTGGCCTTCTACGACAGTGTTAACAGCATTTGTGGATAAAGGGAGAGCAACAGATGTCATCTGCCTGGACTTGTGCAAAGCATTTGACACTGTCCCACACGATATCCTGGTCTCTAAATTGGAGAGACATGGATTTGATGGGTGGACCACTCAGTGGATAAGGAATTGGCTGGATAGTCACACTCAAAAGAGTTGAAGTCAACGGGTCGATGTCCAAGCAGCGTGCAGTGACAAGTGGTGTTCCTCAGGGGTCGGTATTGGGACTGGTACTATTTAACATCTTTGTTGGTGACATGGATGTTGGGATTGAGTGCTCCCTCAGCAAGTTTGCTGACAACACCAAGCTGTATGAAGCGGTTAACAGGCTGGAGGGAAGGGATGCCATCCAGAGGGACCTGGCCAGGCTTGAGAGATGGCCCCAAGCAAACCTAACAAAGTTCAACAAGGCTAAATGCAAGGTCCTGCACATGGGTTGGGGTAATCCCATGTACAAATACAGGCTGGGCAGGGAATGGATTGAGAACAGCCCTGAGGAGAAGGACTTGCAGGTGTTGGTGGATGAGAAGCTCCACATAAACCAGCAATGTGCGCTCGCAGCCCAGAAAGCCAACTGCGTCCTGGGCTGCATCAAAAGAAATGTGACCAGCAGGTCGAGGGAGGTGATTCTGCCCCTCTACTCTGCTGTCATGAGACCCCACCTGCAATACTGCATCCAGCTCTGGAGCCCCCAACATAAGAAGGACATGGACCTGTTGGAGTGGGTCCAGAGGAGAACCACAAAGTTGATAAGAGGGTTAGAGCACCTCTGCTATGAGGACAGGCTGAGAGAGTTGGGGTTGTTCAGCCTGGAGAAGAGAAGGCTCTGGGGAGACCTTACAGCAGCCTTCCAGTATCTGCAGGGGGCCTACAGGAAAGCTGGAGAGGGACTTTTGACAAGGGCATGTAGTGATAGGATAAGGTGGTAATGACTTCAAACTGGAAGAGGGTAAATTTAGATTAGATCGCAGGAAGAAATTTTTCACTCTGAGGATGGTGAGGCACTGGAACAGGTGGATCGGAGAAGCTGTGGATGCCCCATCCCTGGAAGTGTTCAAGGCCAGGTTGGATGAGGCTTTGAGCAACCTGGTCTTAGTGGGAGGTGTCCTTGCCCATGGCAAGGAGTTGGAATGAGGTGATCTTTAAGGTCCCTTCCAACCTAAACCATTCTATGATTCTATGATTCTATGAATGGAAGTAGGCAGGAGAGTTCTCTATATAGTGAAGAAGGAGATCACATGCATGTCTTAAGGAATGAGGGGAAGGAGGATGTCTGAGCCAAACTCCCAAATTGGGTTTATATAAAATCTTACTTTTCTCATCTTTACTTGTTTAACTAAAACTTACATGAAACTGCTTCACAGCCTACAGTTTCTTCACAGACTTTGATACTAAACTAACTCCTGTGGATGAACACATCAGTGAAAGGTAGTAACTACCTTTTGCATAATAACCTGCTGTTTGTAGACCTGGCCCAGGAGGTAGGTCCTGGACAAGAGATCATTTATGCCATCTACGTTCATATCACTCTAAGGTAACCAGTAACAGTGGCCTCTGGAGCCTTTGATGACTCCTCTTCCAGCTATCTCACTGTACTGGGTTTTGAGCTTTGGTTTTGTTTTGTTTTGTTTTCTCTGGATATCTGAAGGCAGCACTCCTGGGAATTCACAGTAGCAAGTCTGAAGGCACTAAGCATGGTGAAAAGTTTAGATGCCAGCATTACAGATGCATGAAACCAGGCAAGCAGTGGCTTTCTGAACTGCTTTGTTAAGAACTGGGTACCTGTGTCTCACCTGCTAAGAAGTTTATGCTTCAGAATTCTTGTCACAGTATTTCTTAAATTTGAGCTAGCTTTTATTCATGAACTCTGAAAAACTCTTACTCCAAACTGTTGTAACACTTTGTTTCTACTGAAGGTTAGTTCTGCACCATTTGCATTGTTGTTATGTTTGCATAAAGGAAAATACTGTCTTGTGATTGCGTAAGATATGAATTTCAGTGTATAACATATCTTATGTCACTCCAGAAGATAGATACTGCCTTCCTAGTAAGCAGAGAACTTTATTTATTTTAAGTAAACAGTTTGTTTCCGGCCCCAGTCAAATACTGAGTCTTAGCATGTTTCAATCCTATTCAGTGAGTGATTTGTTTGTAGTCAAGTAGCTACTAGTCCTAGCTGAGTCCACACAACAGCTAGGAGTGCTTCAAAACCAGCTGTATATAACAGACATTGAAGCTGTGGCAATCACATCTCTACAGTAGTGACAGAGAAGACTATGGGAATCAGAGGACTATTGCAAATTTCTTGACAGCAGCAAAAACCATGCATCATCTCCGAAAGGATGCCACTGCCACATACCTTTCTTTGCAGCCTCAGATGGTCACTATGTTTACATACAGCAAGGCACTTCAAACACACTCAAAATCCATGGCAAAACATGTAGCATCTTCATAAGGCTGTTGCCACACCAGTTTGCAAGCTTCCTTTGTGGCAATGGCAGGAGTCTGGGTTGCATTTCAACAGCTGGCCTTTCTGCAATAAGCCCACTGGTTCTTTAAGGGCTTTGGAGCCATGAATTTTGCCCACTAGGAGGGGGCACAGAAGTTCCGGATTGAGTTGAACAAACAGAATAATTTCTTGGGTTGGAAAGTAACAGAAAGCTCCTAAGAGGGTATTTTTTGACAGAAATTGAAAGAAGGGCGGGTAAGTTATGAGTCCATTTATGGAAAACCAAGTTAAAGAATGGCTCTTATCTGAAGGTCCATAATTGAGACTGCAGGTTATGTCCATCATCCTGGGAATTAGCTGATTTTGAAAGTTTGCTACTAGAATGAAACTGTTTGCCTTCAATTCAAGTGAGAGTAAGTGTAGCTATAAGGTGCATAATTCTTTGTTTTTAAATCTCTTTCCCTTTCCTGAACATCAATTTGGAGCGTAAAAAAGTAATTTTACTTTTATCCTGGAGTTTTCCTAGGAACTAAAAATTATTTCATGCTGTCTGCATTTCCTTAAGGGTACAATTTCTCAGGCAATGATGAATTCCTTAAGAGAGTATGTCTCTGAGCTAAACACTCAACAAAAAGTTGGGATCCTCAGTGGAGGTACCTGTCCACAGAGCTGGAGAGGCCTTTCTGGGGCTAGTAACAGGACCAGAAAGGGAATGCTCCAATTAGCAGGTAGTTGTTTGGTTCATATCCAAACTGCAAATCAGGATTCTGGACATGTGTTTTCTTGTACTAATATGATTCCGTATTTGAATTGTTCCCTTTAGTGTGCCTGATTTGCATACTTTATTTTCACTAACAAACCCCCTCTTTTACTTGGAATAGAATGATTTACATTACTTGATTTCAACTGATTTTATTTCTTTTATTTTCTAGCATATTATAATTATCTAAAATTAAGTTTATTGTTTATTTTACATTGTTTTTCTAGAACAAATGTTTACGTTATCTGCTTATCAAAGACAGTATAACTGTGATTGGTTTCTATGCGCTATACCAGCATGGGCTGAGGATCTGACCCCTTTTTTACCACGGTCTTGTTGACAGTCATTAACCTATGAGCCAATAATATTGATCCTAGCACAACTGGGAAAGCCTCTGGACTGTGGTTCCAGAAAGCCAACTGCATCCTGGGCTGCATCAAAAGAAATGTGACCAGCAGGTCGAGGGAGGTGATTCTGCCCCTCTACTTCTCTCTCATGAGACCCCACCTGCAGTACTGCACCCAGCTCTGGGGCCCCCAACATAAGAAGGACATGGACCTGTTGGAGTGGGTCCAGAGGAGAACCACAAAGTTGATAAGAGGGTTAGAGCACCTCTGCTTTGAAGACAGGCTGAGAGAGTTGGGGTTGTTCAGCCTGGAGAAGAGAAAGCTCCAGTGTGTCCTTAGAGCCGCCTTCCAGTATCTGAAGGGGGCCTACAAGAAAGCTGGAGAGGGACTTTTGACAAGGGCGTGTAGTGATAGGACAAGGGGTAATGACTTCAAACTGGAAGAGGGTAAATTTAGATTAGATCGCAGGAAGAAATTTTTCACTCTGAGGATGGTGAGGCACTGGAACAGGTGGATCGGAGAAGCTGTGGATGCCCCATCCCTGGAAGTGTTCAAGGCCAGGTTGGATGAGGCTTTGAGCAATCTGGTCTAGTAGGAGGTGTCCTTGCCCATGGCAGGGGGTTGGAATGAGGTGATCTTTAAGGTCCTTTCCAACCTAAACCATTCTATGACACTATGATTCTATGAAATATGCCAATCTCCATGTGGTCATATAAAATCACTTATGTATGTGTACTGGTTTAGGCTGGCATACAGTTAATTTTCTTCGTAGTATCTTCTATGGTGTTATATTTTGGATTTGTGATGAAAATAGTGTTGATAACACAGGGATATTTTAGTTACTGCTAAAAGGAGCTTACACAGTTTCAAGGCCTTTTCTGCTCCTCACACCACCCCGCCCAGAGAGCAGGCTGGGGGTGGGCAAAAGTCTTGGAGGAGACACAGCCATAACAGCTGTCCCCAAATGACCAAAGGGATGTCCTAGACCATACGATTTCAAGCTCAGCAATAAAAGCTGTGGGGAAGAAAGAGGAAGGGGGGACATTTGGAATGATGGTGTTTATCTTCTCAAGTAACCGTTACCCATGCTGGAGGCCTGTTTTGCTGGAGATGACCGAACACCTGCCTGCTGATAGGAAGTAGTGAATTAATTCCTTATTTTTCTTTGCTTGTGCATGGGGCTTTTGCTTTACTTATTAAACTGTCTTTATCTTAACCCAAAAGTTTCCTGACTTCTACCCTTCTGACTCGCCTCCCCATCCCACTGGGGGCAGTGAGCAAGCAGCTGCATGGGGCCTAGTTGCCTACTGGGGTTAAACCACGGCAATATGTTGACAATGTCTTGAGTGTATCATGCGCTCACTCATGTTTTGTTTATATAGACTTTGCGAAAGTCTAGAAGCTTACCAAACACAGCAGGAAAAATTAATAAAAGGTTTTCCAAACAATATGAGAGGAAGCAACATATTTCTAAAAAGCAAAATACAGGTTTGTGTAGAGATAGTTTTGAATGAAGAAACACTGCTAACTGAATGAAGTAGCAAACCCACTTTTTAGTGTTCTGCCATGGCTTATTTATTCTATTTGTTTACAACTTCAATGTGGCTCTCCCATTTTAGAACAAGTATCTTCAAAGCTAGTTTGAGTCTGGCGATGCAGTCTTGCATCATATCAGCCCCCAAAAGCTTGCAAATGCACTTGTCCATGACAGTTATTTGTGAATGAAGCAAGTAATGTAACAAGGGAAATTAAAATACATAGTCTGAAGCTCAACTGACTTTTGTCACTAGGAAAGTTAGTGCTTAGAAATGTTAGACTCCTGTGATTTTTCTAAATGGTGGTACTGCTCTGAATTAGGAATAGCGTCTTGTAACACGATGATGTACTTTTGGTGACTTTCCCATAATGAGGTGATGAAGTAGTAGTGGTATTTAAGGTTGGGGAGAGGACACTTACTGCTATACTCATAAATATATTTATAGTGATATCTTTTTAATGTTTTTCAGTTATAAACCCTGATAGAATGACGCTGCATTGTGTAACAATGTATATGCTATTTAAATTCAATTTCTCCACCCTCTTTCTTATTCTCCTTTGAAATGCTACCACACAGCCCTTTGCCCACGGTATCCTCAGTGTTACTGTAACTACTTTTCATGCTGTCAGCAAGATGAACAGATCAGAGTCAGTGTTTTCTCTTTCTGTCTTCCTCATATGGGAAATTGGTGTTGCTTTTTGGGCTCAGGTGGAACACATACTGCACCAAATGTAGAGCTGCCATGAGAAAATTGCTTTTCTTTTGACTTTGTTGGTATTTCTCTACCCTCACTTTTTGGGAACAAAAACAGGATTGTGATTCTGAGCTCTATTTTTCTCCTTTTCTGATGATACCCTTCACTCAAGGCTTTGGCTAAATGCCAATATATAGCCCACAGTACACTGACATATTAGCTAGGTTTCTCTTAATTTTATTTTTAATCAAGCAACATATATTTCTGCCCTCTTCTGACCTACTTTCTATCAGTTACTGCAGCTATATCAAAGAAGTAATTTTTCCCTTTCTCTATATTGTCCTGGTAAAAATAATGTTTTTCTTCTTTATTGTGAATGTGGATAGAATGTAACTTATCCTGTTTCCTTGCTCTTGGAGAAATATTGACTTCATTTTGGTCTTCGTTTACTGGCCAGTAATATTGAAACAAACCACCTAACTAAAGAATCCCCAACAGACTGACTTCAAAAGAATATCTAAAAGAATAAAGATGAAAGACTGATACTGTATAGAGACATATTAAAAGTGAAAACATGTCCCCTGAACCAAATCCCATTTCTTATTGTGTGGACTAATATTCTATGAGTAATACTATTTTGAAAGATTATTAGGAGAATTTTGTAAAAGCTTTTTTTACAATAAGCAGAGATGACAACTGGAAAGATGATAATCTGAGTCAGAAGGATCACACACCTGTAAATTAGTTGTGCCCTGTCCTGACCTGCCATAATCTAAATCCTCAACCACTTTTCTTCACTCCAAATATTGCTGCACTAAGGCTCACAGAACATGAACAGCAACTGTGTAACTTGTAAATCAGAGATAGACAAGATGAAAGGGATCTTTGGAATACGAAAGGTTAACATAATCTGCAGGTCCGATATTTATTTACCAGCTCAATAAAATTCAACTTAAAATTCTACTTCTGTTCTCAGAGTTAAGCATAAGAATTAAAAGTAGCGTTCACCTTGAACTTCCACATTAAAATTTCATATCATAAAATAGATGCAAACAGGATGTATAGAGTTTCAGATATATTTGGTTACAAGTCTTTCCTTCTCAGGTTCTTTTCCAGAACTTTGTAATAATTTGTTTTTTCTTCTTATGCCCTGTCCGGCCCTGTAAATAGGTAAGTGAATAAGTAATTCGAGAGAACAGAGAAATAGGCACACTAACTGTGAGGATATCTTAGAAGTTTGCAAAGAAAGTTAGAAAAAAAAAAGAAAACGTAGTGTTGAATGAGCTACTAACAAAGATGGCATACAGAGATTAGTACTTATAGCCTAAACTTGACAAAAAATTTCTGAATGCGCAAATCTTGGCATTCTTTTCATGCTGTAATACTGACTATTTAATTTCTAATAATACTGCAGTGATAATGCAATCTGTTATAAACCGCTCACTTGTCTTTACATCTTCTAACTTGATAAATACTACAAAACAGGAAAGGCTCAGTTCTGGCTTCCTTATTCTTCATAATAATCAGAGAAATTATTGGTAGAACAAGCTTCTAGTAAATTTGAACAAAAGACCTTACCTGCAACATCAATATTGTATTGATCTCTGGCACACATATGAAAAACATGACTGTTACTAGTATTGTTTTTGTCTATTTTTCTTCATTGTTTGATAGAAAGACATTATGTTTTTGAAGATGGAACAGAACTTTAAAGGTCATATGTACACCTATGTTTTATCAAAGTACAGAAATATTTGAAAGTACTTGAATTCTGTGCTCTTTCTTAAAATAATGTAATATAATTTGTGTTTAAAAATTATTTTTCTGTATTTTTTATATCTTTGCACATGTTAAAATGACACCAATCATATAAAGTTTCAGTGGATATTGAAAGGTAGTTAACTGGTACAAATGAAAAGGAGGCAACAGATAAAACAACAAAAACCAACAGAAAACTATTGTGTATGATTGTACTGTAGTAAGATTTTGTACTCTGTCTGGTTTTCCCTACAGAGAAAATGCATGCCCAGACCCTCCTTAAGTTGTGTTAGTCTCATCTTGACACCAAGAACAATCATAAAACGTATGCTTCTCTTCCCAGATTAAAATGGGTAGTATAATTTACATTAGCTAATGAAAGTTTTCTGCTAGATTCATCTGAGTTTACATCAGCCAAATAAAATCCTGACACTTAATTTTAAGCTACACACATAGATCCTTTCTATAGTCATCAAAAAGAGATGTGAATCTTCAGGCAATTATCCATACCATCATAAGGCAGATGTCACACAGAGATGTCCTTCCAGTAACTCTGGAATGTATAGTTTAGATTAGACACTTGCTTTTTAGAAGAATAGATCAGGTGAGACAAATGCTGACCATCAAAAGCCTCATTTAGCAAATCTCCTACTTTTGTATTTAATTACACAGTTAAGTATTTCACTATATAAGAAACAAAGTGCAAAAAATAATAAAATTTAAAAAAAGGAGCAGTGAAAGCCAGGAGAATGACATCATCTTTGTACTTGGATTATTCACGATTTGTTTGGCATAGTACTTACCTGCAGCTCCTATTAACATCTGAACCACTTTGGTATCCTGGTGAGGATGGAGAAATATGCGAGACTTGTGGAACAGACTAATGAGAAATCTCAAAAGAATGAATGACTGGTACTTATTTCTCCCAGCTGCCATCCAATTATCTCCATCTCTTTACCATTATTTCTATAACACCTTTATTGACACTGAAAGTAGTTTTAGACACTAAAGAAAACATGTAAAACTTTTACTTGGTATTCAAAAGATTAAATGAATTAAAACTAGCCACCTTTTAAAAATTGTTGGAAGAGTAAAACATACTCCTGTGAATACCAAAATAAATGAAGATGTGTTTCCTATGGGTTTGCAACTTGAGAATAGATTCTTTCTAATAAAGTAAAAACTGACGAATGCTCTTCTTGCGTTTGGAGTGTTGGTGACTTCTGTGTATTATATCTAATGACAAACAGAAATACACTGCACTTTTCCATCAGGGGGTCATGGGTAATTTCTCTTGATTTTCATCAGGGCATTTGTTTTTACATAGTTTGTATTACCATGCAGTGTCTTTGTGATAACAACCCTATAGCAAAACATGAATAAAATTGCCTATGGGCTAGATAACAATAGACTTAACTGGACTCCATTGTTAAATGGAATCCTGTTAAAATTGCTTTGACTGTATCAGGGCTTAGTGGTCACAGCTACTGACCTTCACACAATCATTTGCTATGGCTGAATATTGATTTCAGAGACAACTACCTTCAAAAATTCAAGGAAAATGAACACATTTTGATATAACATCAAGGTGGGACACTAAAGCAGGAAAAAAGAAAACCTTCATATATTAGTTGTGGGTATGGCTGCATCATAAATCAAGGTGCAGAAAAAGAGGGTCAATACATTTGCAACTATCTAATATTTTATCTAAGGCACAGTATCCACTGCATTGTTTCAGCTCTTTTATGTCCTCTGACATCTTTAAATTCATTTGCTCATACTGTCCACCAGCTGGATGAATATTATTGTGGAATAAACCTCAAAGCACACCCTAACAGAAGCTGGTTCACTCAGAAGTCACATTTCCAATAGTCACACCACAATGCTGTAAAGAAATATCAAAGCTAGGATGCACTGGTCCTTGACAACTTTCTAGAACATTTACTAGCCCTACTGTACTCCATGACTGACAGGAGGGCTGCAGCCAAAAAACCCCAAAGGTTTAATAGTAGAAAATGCCCTAGAATCAAATGAGTGACATAAATTATTAAAAGAAGATGATAGTGAGGTCCTTATACCATGGCAAATTCTAAAACTTTGACTGTAAATTAATTGAAGCATCATCACTTTTTTCTGAACATTGAAAAATGTGCTTGTTAGAAAAGAGGTTAGAAGTAGATGCGTCATCAGAAGAATGAGATTTTTTTTCATGTGGGGTGCAATTTTAGGTATATGATCTGCATCTTCACAAACTAGTTACATCTTGTCATCTCACAGTCTAATTATGTTCTGTTTCCTTAGGTAGTTATCTTTGTACTAATATTACTGTAGATGTCCTGCCAGTATATATTACTTTGTAAGCATTTCTTTTAAATTAGAACAAAGCTGAATCTGAAGAATTCCTCTCTCGAAAGGTAATTGTACTGTATGGAAAGAAGTGAAGGAGGAAAAGGAGGACAAATAAAATAGCATGGCCTCATCTTTGTTTATAAGAACATTTACCCATCAGCTGTCTGTGGAGATATAATTTCCATTTTGCCTTAAAAATCAGTCAGACAACATTGCTTAACACATATTCTTTCTTGTCAAACATTTCACTGATGCTTCATTCTGTAGACAGCTTAATAAAAGGTATTTCACCCTTAGCATGTTGCTGAAGTTGTGTGTCATTTTCTTTCCATTTCAGATGACATTTGTGGAATCAAGAGACTCAGATACCTTATAAGTAGAATCACTATTAGGACTGTTAACTCCTTTCTTGCTGCAAATGTTACAGCACAGAGAAAAAGGAAACTGTACACAATGTTTTCTCTTGTGAAGATCATTTGTGATAGCTGAGCAGGTCTTGACAGCCAGTGATATTTAACAAATACGAAGCTGCAGATTCTCCTTCTGAGGGTAGCTCAGAGGGCCCCAAGACTCCAGTATGAGTTGTCTTGTTCCCTTGCATATGATTTTTTTTAACTACCATAGAAAAAGCAAACTGTATATACATAGTGTTTGTATACAATCTTGATAAACTACTTATTTCCAGTCACCTTTTGAAACTAGTTGTAAGAGTGTTTGGAAGCTCAGAGGAAGATGCTTCATTAAGATTATCCAAGAAAGGGCCTTTTCACTGCAAAGGGGATAATAAGTAAAGGGGAATGCAAAAAAAAAAAAAGCCCACCCAAAACCACATAGAGAGATACAAACCTAACAGATGAGGGATAATGGAGACAATGCCAAAAATCAAATGTCTCCAGTCACTAGTTAAGGAGTCATTAAGAAACTCCAGGCACAGCTCTGGAGAAGGTCAACCTGGACTTTGTTACTGATAAGAAGAGGGAAAGAGGAAGAAGATGAGGATTTGGCATATTTGAGGTGTGGGCTCCCTGGGCCTGTGGTGTCAACAATTGGAGGGAGTGGGATCTCAGTGCTGGACACTGGAGCAGGTGGGGGTCTTGGCCCAGCCATTGGGGTGGGAATGGATATGTCCGAAGTGTCAGCTGCTGGGAGGAACTGGGATGAGTGAGACAAGGGAGGAGTTCTGCCCTGGTGGTTGGAGAGGGATCATGGGTCACAGACCATGTGCCAGATGCTGGTGGGGGTGTGAGTGCCAGTATCTTCCCCAAACCCGGTGTGTATAGTTCATTCAAAAACCTCAAGCTGGACCAGGGACAAGTAGGATGCCCCAGGTCTAACAGGGGTATTGGGCAGACAGAGGTCCGTGCTGGTATTTGAGGGAGACCTGTGATTGTAGGCTGCCTATGAGATGAGTGTGTGAGTGTTTGCTAGCAACCGTCATGCTGGATCAGCTGGTGAGCAGGGGACCCATGGGGCCCGGCAAGCGACCCAAGACCTGGGCAGGTATGTTGGACAAGCAGAAGGGCCATGCTGGTACTTGGACAATCCATGAACGTGCTTGTGAATCTAGAGAGTGTCGTGTGTATGTTTTCACTAGTGGCCTTCAGTCTGGACCAGCCAAAGAGGAGGAGGGGCTGTCCATGCTTATGTTTTATGTCAGTCTTGTACGGGGGTGATGTTGAAGACAGCACTCCGTCTGCGGCTGGCTGTGTAGCTGGCACCTCCAGTGTCCTCTGTGTGTGTGTGAGAGAGACACGCTCTCAGCCTTACTAGCAGTTGAACTTTTAAACAGGAAAGCTGCTGTTACATGCCTCGGTCTGGGATGGAGACCCCAGCTACCCCCGGCTGGGCTTCAGTGGCCAGGCAGACGAAGCCCCCAGCCCCAGAGCTGCTGGAGGAAGCAGCCCTCATGTACCATTGAAGTATGTTTAAAGTTACTCTGTTTTTTGCTTTCCAGCAGCAAAAGATATCATGGTTGTTTAACTTTAAAAACTAAGTATGTGTTTAATAGTTTGTATACAATTCCTGGGCATTTTTGTTGTTCTGACTTCTTCTTAGATTCTTGAGTATTTCATCTTATCTCTTCTGAAGTTTCTTATCCCTTCATTCATACAATATATGATAAGATGTTCTTTTGTATACTTTAGCAACATTAATTCTTTTCCCCTCATAATCTTCCTCGCTTCCATTATGTCTTTCCATTTTGGGTTCTTATTCTATCTTATGCATAAATGATTATTTTCTTCTTCCCAAGATCTTGTCTTAATTTCCTGGTTCTCCTCTTAACTTTTTAACAGTTAATTGGGAAGGTATATAATGGGCCTCTTCCTTGACAAATATTTGTAAATATCTCTAGATGTTTTAGAAAACACAAACTACTCCAATCAACTTTATTATCTTTTTCTTTGCCCTTTTTCTTTCCCCTAGGAGCCTTATAAAAACTGTGTGAAATAGAGCTTTTTTGCAGTGCAGCTCCATTAAGTATGTGGAGGACACATCCATGCATGCTTGAAAGCCTGCAGCTCATGCCTTTGGAAGTAAATCCAGCTCCCTGCTAAAGAATGATGATGGAGAAATTCACTGAAGAAGGATTTATAATGATTTCCTCCCTTCAAGGTCTGACTACAAGTGAGAATGAGTTGAACCAATTACAATAACGTAATAATAGCAATGTAATTCTCTGTTTCAAGCAAATGACAAAACCAAAAAGGCTTAGAAAGTTGAAAGAAGATGAAAATTGTC
>VFFE01007609.1:1033544-1055634 GCA_008921705.1 Burhinus oedicnemus
AAAAAAAAAAAAAAAAACCCACCCAAAACCACACAGAGAGACACAAACCTAACAGATGAGGGATAATGGAGCAGCAAAAGATATCATGGTTGTTTAACTTTAAAAACTAAGTATGTGTTTAATAGTTTGTATACAATTCCTGGGCATTTTTGTTGTTCTGACTTCTTCATAGATTCTTGAGTATTTCATCTTATCTCTTATCTCTTCTGAAGTTTCTTATCCCTTCATTCATACAATATATGATAAGATGTTCTTTTGTATACTTTAGCAACATTAATTCTTTTCCCCTCATAATCTTCCTCGCTTCCATTATGTCTTTCCATTTTGGGTTCTTATTCTATCTTATGCATAAATGATTATTTTCTTCTTCCCAAGATTTTGTCTTAATTTCCTGGTTCTCCTCTTAACTTTTTAACAATTAATTGGGAAGGTATATAATGGGCCTCTTCCTTGACAAATATTTGTAAACATCTCTAGATGTTTTAGAAAACACGAACTACTCCAATCAACTTTATTATCTTTTTCTTTGCCCTTTTTCTTTCCCTTAGGAGCCTTATAAAAACTGTGTGAAATAGAGCTTTTTTGCAGTGCAGCTCCATTAAGTATGTGGAGGACACATCCATGTATGCTTGAAAGCCTGCAGCTCATGCCTTTGGAAGTAAATCCAGCTCCCTGCTAAAGAATGATGATGGAGAAATTCACTGAAGAAGGATTTATAATGATTTCCTCCCTTCAAAGTCTGACTACAAGTGAGAATGAGTTGAACCAATTACAATAACGTAATAATAGCAATGTAATTCTCTGTTTCAAGCAAATGACAAAACCAAAAAGGCTTAGAAAGTTGAAAGAAGATGAAAATTGTCACTTGTCCTGTGTGATAACTAACTAGAGAACAGTTGTTTTTGAGAAAATATTCCCTATAACTGTTACTTACAACAAATTTATACTTCTATCTCTAAATTAATGGCATAACATAACTGTTAATGGAAAGTATCATTAGGTGGATCTCATTTAAATGGAAAGTGAATATTCTATGTAATACATATACTATAACTCTCTATATGTACAGGAAGTTATTCAGGTACATAAAATAGCAAGAACCAGTCAGTAATGGATATAACATAAAATGAAAATGCAAAGGATGCAGAATGCAAAAACAGGGAAGCAATAAGTTTAGATTTACAAGACTTTTTAAACAACAAACAAAACAAAAAATGAAAAGACCATAAAAAACTGACAAAGTCCCTGGGGTTTGTAGGAATTAGTCTTTAAAGCCTTTGAAAAATCAGGGTTTAAAAAAACTTTTATCCATCCCACTCCTATGACGAAAACCTCACAGACGTTGACAAACAGAATCAGAACACAGAAGTCTGATCCTTATTTCTGGTTTGTTTCTTGGGGTTTTTTGTGGCTTTTTTGCCAGATTCCATACCAGCCTCTTTATAACTTTATTGATTTAAATTAAAAGATTGCATTCAAATAAATATATTTGAACCACAGTTTCTGTATTTTCATATGTGGCCATAGTATTTGTATTGTTACCTGCTTGATTTGATTTCATAAGTGTCATTTTCCATTTGCAAAATTTGCAAAACTCTCAGCAGCATCCTTTGAAAAACAAAACCAAGGAGTGACAAAAAAGAGCTAATGATAGGAACGATGTGGTATTTTAGAGGAAAGTCTCAGTCAAACTGTCATATTTTCATTGTCATTATTTATTTACATGTCAGTAGTGTTCAGAGGTGTCAACTCATATCAAAATCCAGAAGTGTCAATGATACTGCACTACAACCTATTCTCACAAGAATTTAAAATTGTAATAGTTAAAAGACAGGATAAAGAGAGAGTGGATTCATCCACAAAGATCTGAATCTGAAAATAAAAAGAAAGGTTTTCTTACCATGCAAATATAGGCATTTTGGATGACATGGACGTCTCCAAATGTAGTACATTACCCCTACACTCATCCAGGGAATGATCCAAGTAATGTAGCATGACCTGGGCCCACATTGCTTGGAGCTACATCTGCCTCAAGTGGAGGGATGTATTAATAATACAAGGCACCTGTCTCAGGTCTTCTCTAGCTCCCATGTGGTGCTCTGTGGCTCACACACAAAATAACTATTATTTTGTGCACACACACAAGATAACTATTGTTATGTGTTTTTTCTACTTCAAAGTGTTGTAATAATACACTATGAATTTGCTGAATCCAAGTTACAGAATGGGTTGCCTCAATTCCATCCAGTCTGCTACAATCAGACTCTCCATATGGCCAAAAGGAGCCCATTACACATGCAAAGGAGGAATTTATTGTTAGCCTACGTAAAGCTTTAATAATCTAATCAAATAATTTTTCTTAGACCAGTTATCATTATGCTAACACTTACATTTTATACAGGTAAGACGATATATCTGCTCAAGATTTCTAGAATCCATCCTGCTATTATGGTCATCCTTCCACTGCCCCTCTGGCACTTAAGATCAATGGTTTCAGTCTGGGCAGTAGGGCTATGGCAAACTTTTGACATCCTAGGTCCTTCATAGGGATGAGGATGATGTGCTGATGGTTTCTTTCCCCCCACTCCAGGATCTGCCTTGCATAATTTTTGCTGGCATGGTTTACTCTTTATTTATTGGCTTCCAAGTCCACAGTACATCCAAATTCACATCCACATTCATTATATATAATGTTTTATACAAGCTATATACTTGTTCTTTGCTCTTTGTTACCTCCAAAACTGATTTTACTCAGCCTCCAATGTTGCACTCTTTTCGTGACTGGTTAATTGGACATTGGCACGTAGTTCATTGCTCACGGGCCACCTGATTTCAGTGGAATTACATAGGGTTATTTTTGTTCCTGCTTTTATTTCACACATTTGGCTGTGTTCAATTTTTCTCCCTTAATAGACTACTTAAAAAATGCTTATCAGAGAATGTAGAAGTGCACAGAACAACATTTAAATGACTTAACCCATTTCTTCTTCTTCAGTAGCCTTGATTTTTGAGTGAAGTCCACCTCAAAATTAAAAGTGTTCAATGGCAACCCTCAGTTGTCTGAAAGCTATATTAACTCATTGGAGCAACCTGTTTTGGCAGATGTGCTCATCCAGAAAATAGATAACATAAAATTCAATGACTTTTTCCCACAGCATCAGACAAATTTAAGCCACTCATAACAACAATTGACAGAGAAGTGGCAGACTTATAAATTACTTTAGCTTTATAGGTAACACGAAGCAAACATATGGTGCAAGGTATTTGGAAAGGCGTTTATGAGTTCTGTAAAAATGCTATAATAAAGTTCTAAACAGTTTGTTCCAGGGTACTTTGTCAATGCTGATAGATGTTCCTAACTCTTGGGTCAACTTTCAAACACAATTCACTCGTATCAATGGATTTCTCAGATTTCTGAACTGTTTTTGTGCAGTCTTATTTTTATGTTTTGTTGATATTCAAATATTTTTTCAATTTTTAATTTTAAAAATTAAGTTAAGATGAATCTGTTATTAGCTACAGCAAAACTTTAAAAAATCACATTCTTAAAAATCTGTGAGTAGACTACGTAAAAAGCTTTACATTTTATAGGCTGTTTGCTACAGAATTAGACAAAGTAATATTTAGTGCCTATCCAGAACAGTAAATATATTGCTAAAAATAAATATGAGCAAAAAATCCCATCAACCCGTATTTTTTTGGTGGCAGATCTTTCCCTCTTACCACTGGTATTGTAGCCTGTTGCACTGCATGGGTCCTCGCTTTGCAGAGCTGCTGCTCACCCCACACTGTGGCCGTACCTTCACTGTTTAATCTGCAGCCTCACTCAGGAACACAACTCAGTTTTTCAGAGTTGTCACATAAGCTTCTTGCTTCAGGAAAATACAGTAAATGACAATCATAATATTGCATATGAGACAACAAACAGAACTCAGGATGTCTTAAGTGTCAGCTCCAATTACAACAAGTCTTGCAGGTTTCCTTAGCATTACATTAACCTTCATTCTCCCTCATGAAGTGACAGAATAGGTGAGGATTCTTGGTATTGGTGTGCGCTAAAGGATACATAGTTTGGTTTTTAGTATCCTCTTACTTAAACATAACTAATAATGATAGTACATTCCTAAACACCAACTCCTAAAAGGATTGTTTTGATAATTTATACAAGACAGAAACTTTTGATGATAATTTTTTTACTGAAGCCCTTAAGTACTATAGACCTATAGAATACCTTTGTGAATGTCTTGATTTAACAATGACACCTGTTAAAAATACATTGCATAGCTAGATACTTTTGCGCAAACTTCACTGAGTGAAATATGCATTTCCTTTAGAAAATCTTGCCCATCTCTGGATGTTTGTTTCTGTCCTTGTACTGCTTTTTGGGTTGATACAAGAATCTGTGGGGATGAACTGTAACTTACTGGCTTCTTTGGAGTTAGTTCACTAGTAGTATATAGCCGTTCTTCTTCATTTACTTCAGAATTAGATAACTAATCTTTCCATGATGTGGTTTGTTTATGAAAACTGGCACTCTGAATCTTTCCTTATGTCCTATTTTGAACTCTTAGTCTAAATCATGTTGAAAGTTGATGGGACAAAAGAATTTTTCCGTTCCACAAATTCAAAAATAAAACCACACACCGTAACAGCCACCACTTTTTAAATAGAAGCTTATGAAGATTAGTGAAGTCTTTCCATTATTCTTTCCATTCTAACCTGATTTCAGTCGCAATCTCCACATTAGCATAAACTCTGTTGTATTGTATATTACAATAACAATTGTTTCCAACGAACTTTGCAGAAATACAGTTTAACAACATGACACTTCAGTACAGCTTAAAAAGCAAAGGCAGAAAAAGTTTATTTCATGATAGGAACATAAGAACATCAATAACAATATGAGAGCAAAGGCCTGTCTGCTTGGTATTCTGTCTGTGAATGGGGTCAGGGTATATGGTACTTCCCCTAATACTCTTCCAGGTTCCATTATATTTGCAGTAGGATTCCTGAGGTAGGTATGTTTTGTGCAATGTATGTTTCACTTTTTAAAGAAGCAAAAACTTCTTGTTGAACTTCACAGAATCAGTTGAAGGATTTTGCCAGATGACCACCATTGCTGTTGTGTGAATGAAGGGATAATAGTTGATTTCACTTCTCAGCTTTTGAAAATCTCTACCTATGATTTTTAATTTATTGTAGAACTTTAAATTGAAAATTCCCTCCAAACAAGATTTTTCTGTAACTATTTTCTGCTTGAGGCTTAACTGATAAAAACCTGAAATATTTAATAAATTATTAGTAGTGCTTTTATAAATAAAACCTACAATATTTGGTATGTATTTTATGAATGGGAATGGTGAAGACAGGGTGGTATAACAAAAATTCGCCTCTGTATTCACTTGGTACTCTCTGCAATATTAAATGGTAGCTTATAGTAATTGCAGTAGAGTAAATGAGAAAATCAATTTAGGTTCAGTTGAAATACTTAATTGGTTCGCCTGTATCTCTTTGGCCTACCTTTGATAAATCCCCTCCTAACTATTTTTGTCCGTTCTTTCTCAAAAACTTTGTCAAAGTCCTGGGCTCTAAAAGAACTTTGCTCTTACTGAATGCTGAGTTGTCAACTTTTATGTTCATTTAGCTAGTTTTTTAAATTTAATTTATGCTTCCAGGATCCCTTACAAATGCCTTTTGTTTTACCAAATTCAGTGCATATATCAAAGAGGTGGTAGTATTGTGGAAGTAGATAGGGATTAAAAACATGAAAATGTCTGTAATTGTACAGGCTTAAAAAAAAGAAAAACAAAAACAGTATCTGAATTCTGCAAATCAGAAGTGCAGAACTTCCTGAAAGATTGGTGGTAACAAGTGTCCATGACACATGAACTGGCTGAGTACTTAGCTGGGTCACGGAGATCAATGCTGGAGAGCTATCTGTTGTTCACTCTGATGGCTCAAAATTACTATATTAGAGGTTAAGATCTCTTCTCATTCTAGTTATGCAATTCCATAAGACTAACTACTTCTCAATCTGACCTGACGTACCCAAATCTACCTTACCAATTTACCAGAAACTGTGTAGAAAATGTAACCTATTTGTGGTCTTTATGATGGCAATACTCATAAGGGTATTACCAGTTTGTCCCTTCTCCGAAGTGAAAAAGAGTCAAATCAAGAATCGAGGCTGCGCTTTCTTTAGCAGGACATGTGAAGCAGGATAAGATTTGTAAGGCATCTCTAAATAAAGCTTCTTCACATTTTGGAATAAAATGCAGAAATATGAAAGGAAAGATGAATAATTTAAGGCAGATACATCTAAAAGATGGAATGTCTTGCCTTAAAAGCCTCTTTGGGTTATTACAGCTGGAACTCTCATCAATCATCAAAACAAAAAGTGAGGCTGTAAAAGTAAGTACCCAAATCCAAGGAAAGAGAAGAAACGCTTCTCCATGGAGACGTGCATTTTTTTAACAGTGTGCAAAAAATCATGACAGAAACTGTTCAGGTTTTCTCTCTGTTGAACAGCTTTTGCCCCATCCCCTCTTTTTACTTTGATCAACAAAATTTACTCTTCTTCAGTGATGCATTTGAAGAGTGCAAAGTGAAAATTGCAGTAATTTTTGAGTTTTGAGTTTGATACTCAAAATTATGAAAAAGACCATGTGGCCTCTAAACACATACATTGAAATTAATTTACTTATACAGTCTCTATTTTTTCAACAATTTTAGAGAAATACAAACTTTCTTTGTTTTATAAATATGAATATTATTTAAGTGATACAGAGCAAAACAGACTTATTTGACAGACAGCAAAGGAAATAATATTTACTGTACTGAATTAGAAGTATTTATAGTGTAAGTACTGTCTATTGTAGGTCTGTACTGTCGACATAAAGCTGCCTGCTCTAGATAGCTGTGCGCTGTTGACAGAATATAAATATATTCATTGTAGTTCCATAAAAATGCTATTTGTATAATTTTATTGTTTATTTACGATCTTTAAAATGTTTCGTCTCTGGAAATGTCAGTCCTCAATGACATTAAAGATAGTGAAGAAGGAGTCTCTGTATACCTAATAACATAAAAGCAAGAGGATATAATTTTTTCCAGTGAACGTATTAAGACTGTGGAGTTCGTTGTCCAGGATGGTGTTGGGACACATGAAATGAGAAAGATTAAAAGGGATATTAAAAGCTTATAATGATACCGAGACTTTCCAGAATTAGAACACAGTATTATACCTGTTTCAAACTTTAAATTAAACCTAAATTGGGTTAAGACGAAAAAATCATGGGGATATATTTTGCCATAGTGTCCTGCTGGTTTTGGGTAGTGATGAGGGAGGATGTTTTTCTGAACTTTTTTTATTGCCCCTCAAAGGAGACAAGATATTGAATTAAACAGAGAGCAGGTAACCCAGCATAAAATCGTTTATCGAAGATGGTTTAAATTTGAAATTAATAAACTAAGTTGGTGAAGAGGTCTGCACCATGACACACTCTCAGGTGACATGAGTTACCTAGAGTGAAGTCCCACAGGTCTCAGCTCATGGAGGTGTTCTCACAGGCCTTCCCGCTATAGGAACTTGCTCTGGGGAACAGATTAATATCACTGAGCTCTGTACAAAAAAAAAAAAAAAAGCATTTATTCCCTTTCATGGCTCCAGAGACATAAATAAAAACATAAGATTTCCTAGCATGTGTTGTATGGAGAGAGAAAACCTGAAATATGCTCACAGCTCTCTTGTATGTGAGAAGTATTGCTAGATCATTCCATGAATTAAATTCCATAAAAAATTATTCATATTTAGCACGGTTCTGTTCATAAAGTCCATTAACATTATGCAAAAAGAATAGACACACATCCAGCCAGGTCTCACAGCCACTAATGTTTAATTAGCTATTTATTAGATAATCCATCTTTTATGGGATGTTCCCAATATTTAGATTTAACAGGCTATTATTCTAATGGTTAGTAGATTACTTTGACTATTAAGTTGTTTTCGAATTAAATTTAGGGTCTATCACTAATGGGTTTATATGATAAAGGGAGCAAGATACGCATATTTAAAGACTATTAAGCTAGAATGAAAGATTTGTCATTGCTTGGAGTACACCTTGGATCAGAACTTTGGAAAACAAGTTTATGTTGGTTTCAATAAGCAGGTGATAACGTAGGAAATCAAATATATCATGTTTGACACTTTTGACATTTCTGACATTGACATTATAATCTTACTATGTAGAATATTGTTCTATTGATGGAATTAACATCATTTTTCAGAAAAGGAAAAAGAAAGAAAAAGGGATTTAGGTGATATTTCAAGGTGTGCCAGTTCCAAGAAATAAGATGATATATCTCCTACCTGTTAGTTTCCTGCACCTCCCACTACACTGCAGTGCATCCTGTTGTGTGTTAGTATGAACAGTGTTAATCGCTACATACATTTTTCAGTAGAGGCGAGAATAACCTGTCACTGTCATATGCTGTGACATCTAATAATATGCCCAAATATGACTTTATTAACAAAAAAATAATATATTTTAACATAGGGGAGATAATGTCTATGGAGCCCAATAGGTGAGCAGGATGGAAACATGTCAGTTTCTGTTGTTAATGGAAAATAAAAGAGTGGTTTGGGTTACCACTTCTGGCTACTTTTGGCCACCTGTGATTGCCCATGTTACAGTTATGTAAAACTCTATAAACCAATGATAGCCTTCAGGTGGTTACAACATGATCTAAGTCAGATCATCGAGGTCAGATCATCTGCTGGCAAAGTTTTTTTAATGAATGCATTACTGCCCATTTTGCAATAAATAAAGTGAAAAACAAGGACATTTAATTTAAAAAGCATATTAAAGAATATCTCTGTTTTTTCCAGTCCATGAGTGAAGAAGCTGCATCCTAACAAAAGATTGAATGAAACTTAAAATAACTTTTCTGCATGTTTGTGAAACAAATTTCCTTCTGTTTCTTGAAACTGTTACCCATTTTTTTTCCTAGCTCTGTGTCTCCTAAGCTAAAGGAAAGTCACAATAACTCAATTAGCTATTAACAAGATCAGTATTGTAAGTGACTGCATTTTGTAGTCAACTAGTTATGACAATGTTAAGCATCACAAACAAAAGAACACACTAACGTTGTCCTTGGAAATAGGAAAAAAAGGCAAAACATGGAATTCATTATCATTCTCCTGGGGCAAGCAATGTTAATGCATCTGTCAATCATTTTAAAACTATGACCACTGTACAGTCTCCCTAGGCAAATTTTTAATTTATATGCAATTATATTACTGATGTATTTCCATATCTTACATAAATAAGTTGCTAATATCTCCCAAGATTTTTAACAAATTGCAGAAAAAATCTTTTATTAATTATTCTGTTATAATTTAATGGTTCTGCTTGTCATCAGGTCATACTTTTGGCTGTATTCCCTTAGGGAAGCAACGCTGTACAAATTCTAAGTAAATTAGTTTAAATGAAAACAAATTAACAGTGAATCACGCAAACTGACCTTTACCTGTTAGTTGTAATGCAAGATTGTTAACTGTAAGTCAGTAAATACTGCAGGATAAATGATTAATTTAAGCTTTATTCACATTAACGTGAAGTAAATTTTAATTCAACAAAATATCCTGGGTGGATCTCCTTGTATGAATATTATGAGTGGAAAGGAGACATATGAAAGTCAAGGAGTGAAGGAGGACATGTACTAGAAAACGTGGAAGAGATGTAGGGCAGAACAAAACTGCCACGCGCAAGTTCGCACAGGCATATATGATCTTTAGGGAACACGGATATGCACATCTAAAGATTCTATTCACAGACAATGAGTGGTTCTGTTACAATAACACCACACTGGATTAGCTAGCTACTACTATTGTCAGGCACTTTGTGACTACTCTGTCGAAGATGGCATACCCTAAGAATCACAGGCATTTCTGACTTTGAAATATGCCCCTAGAAGCTGTGGGTCCTAAACGCGGCAGACAGACAATGTGCTTTGTTGGTTAACTGCCATCCAGTGATTTGTGCCTCTGGATGACAATAACAGTTATCAGTGGTACATGAAAAATACAGGAAGATTTTAGATACTGGACATATGTCTTTTTGAAAAGAAAATAACCGTGAAGTGAAAGGCACAGAGACATTTAAATAATAAAAAAACTAAGCCACGTTCACTACAGCTTATTAATGTTTTATATCATTGACAACAGGAGAGTCCTGGTGTGGAAGACATGAGTTTGGATTGCAGCAAGTGGGATGAGCTGGGGTTTGGCTGGAAAGCAGGGCTTAAGCTCAGCAGTTTTGGGTGGCAGTTTTTGGTGCAGCTAAACAAGTGGGGCCATCTTTTCATGTCCTGTCTTAGTGTGCAAAGAGGATGAGAGCTTGTCTCTGCTTAGATGCGTTAGAAAAACTACTACTTCTATGGAACATTAGCTTTTGATGTTTTGTGCTTGCATAGTGCTCTACAAGTCAGAGACCTCATTATGAGGAAGGTCCATAGGTGTTACGATAAATAATAAACAAACAGTAATAGCAGAAAGAATGATGATAATATAATATCAAAAAGATATTTTCTTCTAGGATTTAGGAGAGCGTGTAACTTCATATCTGTCAGTAAAGAAGATGGTTTTTCATAACAAATAACTCTATTGTAATGAAAATTTGCCTTTGTGCCAGGTAAATTTTCTTCTGTGCTACTTGATGTGCTGTTGTAGTCTATTAGGCTGTCAATGCTGAGTAAATTTATGATGTTCCTGAGAGAATTGATTTGTTATTCAAACACACTTAAGACTTCCTTTTCTGTGATTTTAGGATTACAAGGTGTTCTTCAAAATGGATCTTGGAATAGTTCTTAAAAAAAAAATAAGGCAAAGAAAGAAGATATTTATTTCATTTTTCTAGTGTATGCATTTGTTCTGCCAGTAGAGTCAGGATAAGTTCTTCTCTTAGTCTAAATGTCCATACTACTGACATATTCACTGTTTTTTCTAGGGAGACTTCCGTGATATTTTTTGTCTTCACCTGATCATGACTTTTCTATTTTTCATCTGGGACTGCCTTTTTTACATTTGATTCATGCTCAAACTCCAAAGACCTCTTAAGTAAGATCTCTTACAATATCTGCATTCAATAGAGCACACATCATTGTGCTATTCCCTAAAAATTAGTGCTGATTAACCTGGTCATATTTGCATGTCTGCCTATTTCTCCAGATATAATTCTAACTATAGTTCTTCAAAATAACTGAGAAAACCTGCCTTTCATTTCCTCTATAGTACTTAGCAGGTTAGACTCAAGGTCCAAAGACTGCCATTTACCGGATCAGACCAAAAGACAGTGGTTATTTAAATCATATTTTGCTTAATAACTGAGAATTTTTGAGTTCATCCCATCTCAAAACATAAGAATATTTCCCTATGTGGTCTTTTAGTCAATAACAGTGGATAGGTATTTCAACATCAGAAGCTTTAGAAATGTTTTGTGTATGTCCAGACCACAACTGTGGCTATGCAGCCTTTTCAGTTATACTTCTTTGGACAAAGATGTATGCTATATATTCCTGATTCATGTTCATCCCCACACATATGCATGACATCTACACAATGTATGTAAAAAGAGTACCTTATAAAAACCTTGGCTTGGAAAAGTATGTCTGAACAGCAGGCATTTTGTTACAATAAGATGGAGAGCTGACCTCTCAAACATAGCAAGTACCTGGTCCTGTTTTGTCCATTATGAAATTTGTGTTGAGAATAATTTGGACAATCTGACAGTTGCCTATTCTTAATCCTTCTAGGATTCATTTAACAGACAGCATTTGTAATGGAACAAACAGGTCCAGGAATTTGCTGATTGACATGTCAGCTGTCACCCTTCACATATGATTGGTCACTTATACTCATTATTAGCTTTCAGCTGCTATGATGAAAAAACAGATATGAAGGTCTGTTATAGTTCTGCCCTTGCCTTATTTAATTTTACAAAGTCACAGGACTAAATAATTGAAAGTTTGCTCTGTAGTACTTTTTATGTGCTTCAAGTAAGTGGAAAACATAATTTCATAGTTCCTGAGACTCCATAAAAACCAAACAGAATAGATTCCTCCAAGCACCTGAATATTTTCATGTTAGGCAGATCAAGTCACCACGTGATCTTACATCAGCCTAAGACACTGCAATGAGATATTTTACAAGATGATTCAGCAAACTATGAGAGATAACACTTACTTTTCCATCCCCTGATTGTTGTCCACAAGACATTTTCATAAGACGGACTGTATTAACTTTTGTGCTAACTTTTTCTTTCTTCTAACAACTCTAACCTCAACACTACTGCTCCTGGATTACATAACGTCAAACAAGTCTAATACAAATTATTAGCAATTCATCTTTACCAACATACTTCAAATGGGTCTAAAGTAATGCTAGATGACAGCAAGATGTTGATAGTACTGATTGGGATACACAGCTGGTATTCAAAGACTTGAAACCAGATAATGTGATTTTATCCCACTCCTTATTCCCTTTCCTTCCTAAGAAAGAAATTATTCCTCTCAGAAAATGATGAAGTGTATCTGCAGCATTGCTATTTCTTTAGTTACAACGATATCTCCAAACTATGCAGTCTATACTTGTGTGAATTCAATTCATTATCATTAAGCTAAATGCCCTTGCTTTCTAAACTCCTTATTTTCCAACTGGCATGCCCATATATTCCCTTAAAAATCCATTTATTGTTATTGTAGAAGCCTAAATACAGTCTGAACAAATAATTGAATATCTGTCCCTGTTTTTCAGATAACCTGCCAGACTAAGGTTTAATTAATTTCATATGATTCACAGCAGCCTTTTTCCACTTGAATTCCTAAGCTGGCAAGACAGCTTTCTCAAACACTGACAATGTGTATCAGGGTGCAGGGAGGGCTGGTGGATCCCCATGGGCTAGGTTCTGGGAGTTGCAGGATCTGCCTGTGGGGCAGGCAGGGACTGATGGCCCCAGACCGAGTTAAAATGGGTTCCTGGGCTATGGAGAGGAGTGGGAGAAGTCTCAGGGAAGGCTCTAGGGGAGGCTGGACCCCAAAGGCCTAAATAAAAAGTCTGTTTTACTCAACTACTTTTGTCCCAAGGTGGCTAGAACACTGACCCCAAAAATGGAAAAATTAGTGTTACTCTCATTTCTGACAGCAGAGATTTTAGACTCATTTCATGAAAGTAGCAGAATGCATTGTGGTTTCAAGTGCAGACTGATATAGTATTATCCATAGCGCCAGATACCATAGATGACCTCTTCTGCCAATGGTTCTTTTCAGTATTACACTGATGTTTCCCCTTGTCAAATGTGTATAGTGGATTCACTCCAAATGTGTTAACAGTTCTGGTAACAAAACCAGTAATTTTCATGGAGTCAGTTTTCCCTCAGGAAGTCTACCAAGTTTTCATTCTATTCTTTTGTTTCTTAGCAATGACATACAATACAGATGTATCTTGTATTCTGGTGCCATAATCACGTGTCAGTATGTTTGACTTCAGAAGGCTCAGAAACCTCTAGTAAATATTTTTAGATTCTCACTGTAAATGAATGGAAGTCAGAGTAAGTAATCTTACTGACAGCAATGATCCATGAATCCACTTCTAGAAGGAAAGATAAGGTTTTGTTTTTCTTCTCATTTTTTCTTAGACACATTAATAGGTTAAGCATATTTGAATTATTCATGGATTAATGAGTAAACAATCAAATTATATAAAGGGATAAATAATGGGTTTTTTCTGAATGCTTATATGGCTGATATGTATATGATGAGTATCTGCTTAGAAATAAATTCAAGAGGAAATTTGAGCAATTTTCAAAACTTATTGAAGCACTCTATATCCTTAATCTTCATTATTTTCTGTTAATTCTTTTTTTGTTTTCTTTATTTCTTACAGACAACTTCACTTAGTGACTGAAAACAGTAAAAGAAAGAAGCCCAAAGTAAAGAAAAATATTGTAGTTAATTTCTTCTAAGACAGTACAGTTTTCATGTTAACACTACAAAGTTATACAGGAAAATAACTATTGTCTCAATCTGAATTCATATCTACTGGTATAAAACTGCATTAGTACTCTTTTCTGTAATGATTACATTGACTCTGGGTGGGGAGAAATTTGTATTTTTCTATTTTTGTCAATCTAAAGCTTTCACAAGTTTATGTCAGAAGACTGTAAATGAATGTCAGACAATGAGAGGCTGTGGAAAATAAAAGACAGTTTTATGGCAGCCTTCATTTTCTTTCAAGCTTTCATTATATTTCCGTGTCTCTGTTACTTCATAGAATTATAGAATCATAGAATGGAAGGGACCCTTAAAGATCGTCTAGTTCCTACCTCACTGCTGTGGACAGAAACATCTTTCACTAGATCGGGTTGTTCAAAGCCACATCCAACCTGACCTTGAATGTTTTCAGGGATCGGGCATCCACAGTTTCTCCGGGCAACTTGTTCCAGTGTCTCACCACCCTCATCGTAAAAAATGTCTTCCTTCTGTCTAGTCTAAATCTTCCCTCTTTTAGTTTAAATCATTACTCTTTGTCCTATCACTACAGGCCCTGGTAAAAAATTTATCTCCGTCTTTCCTTTAAGCCCCTTTAAATATTGAAAGGCCACAGTAAGGTCTCCCCAGAACCTTCTCTTCTCCAGGCTGAACAATGCCAACTCTCTCTGCTTGTCTCCATAGGAGAGGTGTTCCACTCCTCTGATCATCTTTGTGGCCCTCCTCTGGACCTGCTCTAACAGGTCCATGTCTTTCTTGTGCTGGGGACCCAAGACCTTTGTCTGGTAGTCCTTGGAGTTCAGTGCCACGGGGCCCTAATATTTCTTCTTGCAGCGCCTTCAATACTCTGGTTCTTGTTCCCTCTCCCTAATACAGTGTAACCTGCTGAATTCCTCCTGCAGCTCCTCCACCTGCTGCCTGAGTGACTGCACCACAACACACCTTGCACAGGTAGACCTTCCACCCTCCTTCACCCAGGAGTGTGGAGCAAGGAGTTTACAGCCCTACACCAGGACAGCAACTTCCCTGATAGGAAGCTCTGTCTGGGTGGCCACCTACACTTGTCCCAGGCTAGCCTGGCTAGGTAGATGGTTCCCAGCTGTTTCAGAGCACAGCCCTCGTTTGGTCTCTGCCGCTGTGCTTTTGATGATCTCAAAGTTCTTCCTAGCTTTCTAATTCCTTGGAGACCTCAAGATGCTGGGTAGGTTTGCATCAGCAACAGCTAGCTGGGGTGGCCATCAGGGCAGCAGCCTAAACCTGCAGGTGAGCAGAGCTGGCAATAGCCTGGCAACAGGAAAAGAGCTCTGCCCTTCTCACACCTTCCTGCAAAACCTGCTGTGCTGCTCCCCTCAGGCTCTGCTCCCTGTTTGCTCTCCCTGCTCACAGAGCTCCCTAGGAGCTGGTTGTATGCGGCTTCCTGTGGCTTGAAGTGGAATGGCCAGTACCTTCCAACTGTCCCCTGCCTCTCTCATGGGACCCATTGCCTGCTATCTGGTCCTTCCATACACACAGTCCAAGGGTGCTGGGCGGCCAGAAACCCCCTCAGACACTCCCCGGGGACTCTTCTTAGCATGTGGCAACAACTGCTGCTGCCACTGCTCATGTTGGCTTCCCTGCACCATAACCTGTGTATTTCACATTAATGCCTCTTAATTAACATTAATGCATCTGATAGGCTCCCTGTGCAGAAATTAACTTGTTTTATTTTGGCATCAATTGTGGGGATGCTTGAAAATGTCTATTATGACTTGTTGACTTGCTTCTGACCTTTCAGTAGTCTCTTACTTGCTGGAAGCCTGAACTCGTGTTGATTCTTACGAGCCTCTGTCCCAGGTGCTGAGTCACAAATGGAAAGGGGGCTCTTTTCACCAGGAAAGACTATTTTTAAAAAAAAATTGATATATTTTATCAACATTTTTCCCCAGTAACATGTAGGGAACCTAGACCATGAACTGTGTTGAACTAGACTGAGTAAGAGCAGAGAAGAAAGACAATTCATAACCAAAAACGTGGATAGATTGTGGTGTCTGAAATTGGAGTATATTTTTACACACTTCTCGGGGCTGAGAGTAATGCCTTTTAATGTAGTTCTTTTGTATGTTATGGGGACTTGACTCTGATCTGTGTCCCCAGGGCAACCATTAGGCAGACAATAAATCCCAGCCAGCATAAGTTTGGCTATTTCTGCTCCGTGGCTTCGTTTTCTATGTTTTAGTATTAATTCATTTCTTGTAATCAAGTTATTTTCAAATGAGAGTTGGAGAGGGAGTGCTAATGTGGATTTTGTATGTAATGAAACATCTGAATCAACATTATAACAAGGTCACATCTGGGCTCTGACACAAATAATGAGGTTTGTCTTATTTGACAGTCTTTCTGGCTCTTCTCCATGTTCTGGCCTTATTATGAAATGTGTAGTATTTTGCAACTGTGTTTTTTAACAAAAGCAGGGGTAAAGTATATGAATCTTCTCGATAGATAAAATTTTACCATTTCTGACCAACAGCTGGAAGCTGTTGATTAAAATAGAGTCACTTTTCAGTGTTAATTCAGCTGAGATTGCACTGTATAACAGACTTCGGCTTTAGAAAGGCTTTATACTGAAGTAGATTTTGGACACTGCATTTTTCATTACTGTATAATTGAATCTATAAATTACTGCCTCAAAATGCAGAACAGTTCCCAAAAAAGAATAATAAATTTACTATCTTATACTCAATACTTGTGAGGAGGAAACAAGTGCTTGTCACATTTTTCTAAAACTTTGTTAGGTTCCTTTTTCATTTTCCACAAGAGGAATGAGGAGATGGAGTCAGCAGAGGATATTTAGTTTGTATGTACTTTCATATCCTACCACTGTGCACATCTGAGTTTTCATTTGGTTAATATATAGTTCTTCTCAGCTCTTTAGGAAAATGTTCTGAAGAATCACTTTTAATGAAAAATTATTGATTGTGGCAATACTAAACCATGAAAATATATGTCTATGATACTGTAATTTAAACATGTCAAAGATCTCTCTATCTGAGAAGAAGAATTTTTAAGGTGCTGAGGGAGCTATAGAATCCAACTACTAACCTGTTGCTTCTTTTTTTTTTCTGAAAGGAAATCTTGTATCTTAACTTTGTAGAATAGAAAATTATGCTCAGGTTTAAGCTTTAAGAAAGTATAAATGCTGTAGATGAATATGATAATTCATTTGCAAGTTCTGCATGGAAAAATTCTCTAAGTGAACTCTATTATACCTTCTTCCCTTTCAGGTGATACCATCCTTAGTGGATGCAAAGGAGTGAACATCAGCTTATGGCCTAGCATAGTTTTATTAAGCAATATTTTTATGAAATTCTGTCCTCAACTAACCTGGAACAGTGCTATTTTTGCTGTAATTACACTTTCACTTTCTTTCCATTGACACCTATCAGATAGGAGGAATTATTTTGTTAAGGTGGTTATGTTAAACATCTGGACAAATGAATGACATGGCCTACAAAACCTGTTACACTTGAAAAGAGATCTAAAAGACCCTCTCATAGATGGTGGGCCATAATCCTACTTCCAGATAAATATTTAATTGTGAAGCACAGAGGGAATCTTAGGGGAAATTTATAATGACAATGCCTGAAAACCTAAATGAAACTCCTTGCTTACAGCATATTAGTCAGAACTTCGAGTAAGATAATTGGTTTAATTCTACTGTACTTAATGAACCTGTGTTGATTTATACCATCTCTGAAGAACAAAGTCTGGAGAAACTAAGAGATTTATTCTGAATGTGAGGGTTGATAACTTAGCTGAAATGTTCTACACCATGACAAATACCTTTGGTACTCTAAAAAAAAAGAACTATAAATTAAAACTGTTTCACCTAGATGTCTAAAAAACTGTATCCAACCACGAATCTCAGCTTTATGGTTCTATTTCTTTTCCTAAACCATACTATAAAAATCAGCAAATTTGAGTATAAGGGAAAAAAAAAAGTTTATTTTACTGTACAGAATAAGTAATTACAACTATTATTAAATGTTAATTGATTATTTCAATCAGACAAATATGAATATTTTTTCTATTTTAACTTAGCTGTAAATATTTACAAATTACAATTTGGTGAAAAATTATCATGACATTTTTCACACCCACAGTATTATGGTTCATGTCATATCAAAACATGTTAAATTATATTTTTCTGAGATCCCAGAGAAAATCTGGTAATGGAATTACCATAGTAATCTTTCAATAATTTTTGTGTAGAGCTTCTTATCTGAAAAAGAATGTCATCGAGAGAGCAAGTGCGCCAAGAGAACTGCAAAGCTGAATGGTTCCAAGGTGAAACCGAAAATGAGATGAGGTACTTATCAGATAAAAGTCACCTACATTTCTGCTTATAAATGTATTGCACATCATTTCAAGTGCAAATTTATAAAATAAGGGTTTAGGGTCTGATTTTTAAGAGTGATCAATCTTTTTGTAGACATGCGGTGCGAAAGTACTTTGGCATCACGCAAAACCTTTAAACATTTGAACAGAAATGCAGGAAAATTCCCACATTACGATGTTTAGCTCACCTGAGAGATGAACAATGAGGATTCAGAAACCTTTTCTAATTAATTTTTATGTATATAAAGAACAGTTTGATGTGGAGAAACACTGCCAGTGGAATAACTAATGGTATGATAAGCTCACTCAAATGGATTGTGAAATACACAGATTCTGAATGAAAGAGTACAAAACCTTGTTCTCTGTGCATGCTAGAGGAATATTAGAACCATTGCCTTGTCCACTTTTGACCAAATTCTAGCCTGAAAACTTATCCATAGGTTTATTTATCTGTATGTATGCTTTTATACATATATGTAAACATAATTCCACACAAATATTCATTTTGTTCAATAAAAAAAAAAGGTTCCATGAATCCTACCCTATTTTCTGAACTAAAATTGTCATTAAATCTTGAAAATTTTCTGAAGAAGAAATAAACAAAGGAATGGATGCTGAATCTTTGGACACATTCATCCTTCCATTCTTCTTGTTTCTAGCCCTGGGCTCTTTGTAACTTGAACAATACCTGTAGGGTACACGCTTGCTTCCAGGCAGTTTACACTGATAAGGTTTGAATGTGTTAAGCAACCTCTTCCACCAGTACTCTCGAGACCTAAATTGTCAAAGTGGAAAAAAAATCAATAATGAAAGTAGGCTGAAATAAGCTGTATAATTGTATTTCATATGGAATTTGATTTACATCTTTCATGAAAGAAGAATTTGAGAGGTTTAAATTAGTCATGGATTTTTGTGTGTGTTGAAAATTACATCAAGTATTTAAACTGACTAGAACACCTGGGGCTAAACCTACAGAAGGACAGAAGTGTCATGATACTCAGCAATGCAGCAAGTATTTAAGCTAGATACACAGCACTTATGAGTCACATAAAGGAACTAACAGCAAACATAGTATTGAATGAATAGCCACTAACACAGATTATAAAAAATGCCAAGTGGAGGACTTTGGCTCAGCCTCTGACACTCTTGTGGATGTAGATGACTCACTCTACAGAGCAGAGAGGGAAACATCATCTTGAAGCGAGAGGTGAAGTTCCCAGTTAAAAGAAGACTTATCACCAGCACAATAGGTCAATGCACTAGACTTACTGCAGACGTGCTGCTCAGTTACACTCCATACTCAGAACAGTCTCACTTAATTACATGCCCTGAGTGCACCAGGGAGTTATGTCTTCAGATGTAAAGTAGAGCTGCCCTGCAAATAACTTGACAGATTGAGGAGAAACAGTTGTCTCTAATCAAGATACAAAAATCCAAACTCTCTTCTTTCTTTAATCATGTGTGTTTCAATAGCTTCATGTTAAGGCACAAGGCAAGGAGAGAGAGGAGAAATGGCAATAACTGCCTCTTCTAGCAGCAAAGATTTGAAATCACGTCCCTTCTGTGAATTTTATTACTGCACTTTAAGGTATTCTGAATACCTTCCTGAAGATAGCTATACATTGCACGCAATAGTACAACACTCTCTGGACCAGGGAATATGAACATGACTTTAGACTACATTTAAGAAAATCGCTTGGGAATAGTCTGGTTCTACATCTGGCCCCTGCTCCATTAAATACTTCAGATAAAAATATAGGTCTTTGGAATCAGGAATGGGATTCAGGTTTTCTTCTCTTAGGCAAGTGCTCTGTTGACTAGGCTAAAACAATGCATGCTCATTCTTTGACCTGTTGAATAAATATACATATAATACCCTGGTTTATCTAAAAAGAGTAAGCTAAAATTGCTTCAGGTGGAGTAAGGAACTGAAAGGAGGTGCCCTACATCCTAAAGCAATGTCCTAGCCCCTGAGATGCTGTTTAATTAAACTTTCTCCTCGCTGAAAAAGTAGTACCCCTTCCTTGATTTTGAATAAAAAAGGAATTGTTTAAACCTAACAGAAAGACACTAAAAGGGGTGTGAAAAATACATTATTTTTCTTAGCCTTTCTTTGTTCCTAGTTTAACGTACTGAGCTGTGCAATGGCTTTTGTGGCTCCCATTCCTAAAACTCCTTGTGTATTTCATAAAGAAGCTACTGCCTAATCTGACCGTTGTAAAAGTTAGGTGCTGTAGAACTTTGTGATGTAATGTCTCTGTTCCCTTTATAGACCTACAGGTAAAATGTGTAGGCATCGCGGGTATCCTAACGTAGATGGATCTAAAGAGTGATTGAACCAGATGGGAGACATTCTCCATTTCTTCTCAGAGAGGAAATTGATTCCAGGCTCCCAAATCATTCATGAAGTTTTATCTACTCAGGTGTTGGGTTATATGGGACTTTATTGCCTTTTGCTGTTGTGCTGTGTTGAAGATCTATTTCATTTATTATTTGAATCTATGCACACTTAAACCCCCTCCCACAGTTTTTTACAGTGATGAAAGTTTAATTATAAAGTTATGGAAAAGCAAAGTAGACAAACTTTCACATATTTATGTTCAATGTAAATCAGTTGCTAAACTAGCCACAAAGCAGACAATTGTGATCTAATTGCGTACTGATTCAGTTAAATAAAAAGTATAAAGTATCATCAGAATAATTTAAAAAATAATTGTGTCACATATATTTGTAATTATAATCATTTTAAATTGTAAAAAATTTTGGACAGTAAAACTGAAGGTATGGGAAAGCTGAAAATTAAAGAGAATATTTAGTGCCTGAAGGAACTCTTTAAAGTGGGTTAAAAGTTGACAGAAGTGAAGAGAGTATGACTATGAAATACTAGGTCTTGTGTATTTCATTATGGAGCTGAGCAGGCAGATGTGAGATCAATTATTTCAATAGACTTTGGATCAGGGCATAGATAATTTTAAAATAAATTATTTGAATGAATTACTCCTGAAATATTTATTTATAATTTATTCCTTTTCTGGAGTGGGTAAGACAACTTAATATGTATGGTTTCTTTAAAGTTTTGGTATAATATATTCGTGAATAATTTTTCCATTGTTCACATTCCTCTACCAGTACAGCTTGAAATTTATCATACTGACTGCATAAAGTACTTCTGCACAACTTATCTGACTTCAAGAGTTAGTAAATTAATGTCAGACTTCTTTGGAAAAAAATAATCCTGAAGTACACTGGATTTCTACTATGCTTCTGAAAGGAAAAAAATGAAATGTCTTTTTTCATGAGTGAAAATGACAGCATATGGGAGAGTAAGATTTTACAGAGTAACAATAAAGAGAATATCCCACAGAATACTTTCTAAAAGGAAAATAATATAGAATAAGCCTTTTTCAACCTATCGACCCCATTATTCTACTATAATAAAATATATTTATGGAAAGAAATGGAAGGGCATGTGGGCTATGGGTCAAGATTGACTCTCTGCAAGAGAAACAGGCTATATCCCCAAGCTAAGGTGAATGCAGGTTAGAACTACATCAATAGAAAAGATTTTGAAAAAAATTTACTTTTAATAAGCAAGACTGTGAACTATGAGTTGAAATACCCACAATAAATCTTTCTCTTTCTCTTCTCTTCTTTTTTTTTTTTTTTTTTTTTT
>VFFE01007610.1:0-38321 GCA_008921705.1 Burhinus oedicnemus
CGGGGGGGGGGGGGCGCGGCGGGCGCTGCCGGCGGGGCCCTGGGGATGCCCTGCCTCCCCCCGCCATGCCGGAGCGGCGCGGGGGCCTCGCCTTCCCTTTGGCCCACCGCCCCCCGGCACTCCTCCCCCGCCCCAAGGAGGCCAGCTCGCCGGGCGGCGCCGTGCCAGAGCTGCCCGCGCCGCCCCGGGGCCGGGCGGGACCGCAGCGCCGCGCCGGGGCCCCGGGCCGGCCGCCCCATGCACCCGCCCGGCGCCCTGCTCGCCATGGCCGAGGGCGCCTTCTCGCTGTCCGCTCAGGCGGCGCGGAGCCCCGGGGGGAACCCGTCGAGGCTGCACAGCATCGAGGCCATCCTGGGGTTCACCAAGGAGGACGGCCTGCTGGGCCCCTTCCCGCCCGACGGCAGCGCCGGCAGCGCCAAGGAGGCGGACCGGCGGGGGGCCCGGCACTGCCTCCCCAAGATGCCCGGGGAGCCGCCGCCGGCCGAGCCCCAGGGCCGCGCCGAGCGCTTCCAAGGTGAGCGCGGCGGGCGAGAGGCGCCGGGTCGCGGGCGGGCGCCTTCTCCTCCGCGCCCCCGGGCGAGCCCGGCGGGGAGATCGCCCTCCCGGTGACCGCCTGTCTTCCCCTCCCAGAGCCGTACTGCCCCGGCAGCGCCAGCCCCGAGCTGCCCGCCGGCAGCGGCGGCGAGGGGAAGCCGTCGGAGGAGGAGCAGCCCAAGAAGAAGCACCGGCGGAACCGCACCACCTTCACCACGTACCAGCTCCACGAGCTGGAGCGCGCCTTCGAGAAGTCCCACTACCCCGACGTGTACAGCCGCGAGGAGCTCGCCATGAAGGTCAACCTCCCCGAGGTCCGCGTACAGGTAACGCCCGCCGCGCCGCCCCGGCCCCGCGCTCCGGCAGCCCCGGCGCCGGGACCACCCCCCCCCCCGCCTTCGTCCCCAGCACGACGCGGCCCCGCGTTCCCGGCGGCCGGGGCAGCACCGCCCCGGCGCGCCGACGGCCCCGCTGCCCCGGCCCGCGGGGCCCGTGAACCCAGCCCGGCACCGGCATCGCTGACCCCGGCCGGTGCGCGGCTGAGCCGGCCCCGCGGGGCACCGCCGGAGCGCCGGGCGTCTCTGCAGCTGGCGCCGTCCGCATGGCCCCGACGCGGCGGCCCCGGCCCGGCCCGACACCGCGGAGCCCGGGGCCGTTTTCCGTTCGGCAGCCGCGGGGTCGGGCCGCGGCCCGACCCCTCCGCCCAGCCCGGCCGCTGGCCGCGTCGTCAGCGCCGCTGCCCTTTGACTGGCGTGGCCCGGCCCGGGGCAGCCGAAGCCGCTGTGCGCCGGGGCGGCGGGCAGCGGGCGGGCAGCGGGCGGGCAGCGGGCGGGCAGGCGAGCCGGGCGGGCCGGCAGGGCGGGCCGGCTCTGCCGCGGGGCTCTGGCCGCGCTGCTCCCCCCGCGGCGCCGCTCTGCGCCGAGCCCGGGGCTGCCGAGCCCGCGGGGGTGGCGCGGCGGAACCCGCTCCTGCCCCAGCTGGGCATGGCGCATCGTCTGCAGCTCCGTCGTTTCACTGGCTCCATTTCGCGTGTGCCGCTGCACCCAGGGGAGAGCCTCTGCCCTGCGTGGCACGGCACTGACGTGCCGCCCTAACGCGGCTGTGCTTGCAGGTGTGGTTTCAGAACAGACGGGCCAAGTGGAGGCGGCAGGAGAAGCTGGAGGTGACCTCCATGAAGCTGCAGGACTCACCCATCCTCTCCTTCAACCGCTCACCACAGGCAACACCCATGGGTCCTCTCAGCAGCAACCTGCCCCTGGAGACGTGGCTCAGCCCGCCTGTGCCCAGCAGCACGGCCCTGCAGACCCTGCCCGGCTTTGTGGCCTCGCCACAGAGCCTGCCCGGCAGCTACACGCCACCGCCCTTCCTGAACTCTCCAGCAGTGACCCATGCGCTGCAGCCCCTGGGGGCCATGGGGCCACCGCCGCCTTACCAGTGCGGGGCCACCTTTGTGGACAAGTTCCCCTTGGACGAGGCAGACCCACGCAACACCAGCATTGCCGCCTTGCGGATGAAAGCCAAGGAGCACATCCAGTCCATTGGCAAACCTTGGCAGACAATCTGAACTCCCTCTTCAGCACCTGGGAGAAACCCACGGGGAACGCTGGTCCTGGGACGACCAAGGGATGCCCTTGCCCTGCTCTGGCTCCCCTGGACAGCCAGGCACGGGAGGGCTGTCCCTTGCACCAGCCTTTCCCCCATGCCTTGACTTGCTTTGTATTTTGCGGTCCTTTTAATTCCTTTTTCCACATGGCCTGCAGAGTTAGGGGCCTGATCATAGCTTAGGAAAAAAAAAAAAAAAATCTCTTTTGCGCTCCCTCCTTGGCTGGACGCTGTAGTTGCAATAAAAGCTGCAGTAGGGCGAAGAGCTGTGTAAGGTGGCTGGGAACCGAGGCCTGCATTACCCGGGGAGGGTTTTCTCCTTTTGCACCATTAAATGGCACGACCTGCGTGAAGGCTGTGCATTGTGTTTCTGCACCCGAATGGGCTGCTCAGGCTGGACCCTCTGCCGCCTGCGAGGCGCAGGGGGGTGGCACAGGCCGGGCTGTGGGCCCTGCTCCCTCCCGCTCCAGCAGCAGGACCCTGTCCCTGGACCCTCTGCCGCCTGCGAGGCGCAGGGGGGTGGCACAGGCCGGGCTGTGGGCCCTGCTCCCTCCCGCTCCAGCAGCAGGACCCTGTCCGAACTGGCTGTGAGCAGCGGGGGCTGCAGCCCCGCGGCGGGGAGCGCGCCCGGCCAGGGGCTCCACACTCGGCAAGGAAGGGCCTGGGCCCTGGCAGCCTGTGGACCTCCCGCAGCTGCCCTTGTGGGGCAGCCCCAGGTTCGGGTGGGCTTTGCCCACCCCTGCCCCAGCAGGACGGGGTCGGTGCCAGTACCCTGGCCCTTGCTGCCTCCTCGGAGAAGGGGACTGGCAGGTGCTGCAGGGCCCCATGCCCCCGTGCAGGAGGGGACGGGCACTGGACACCTGGATGGGTGGCCGGAGGGTGGGGGCCCGCTGGGTGCGTCCTGCCCGGCGCAGCCCCCAGAGGCTGGCACGGCGCTGGGCTGTGCTCGGTCTGCCGCCCACCCGGTGCCCATCGCCAAGCTGCCGAAACTAAAACTGCGGCATCTTTATTTTCCATTATCTCCGTTACTGCCTGTAATGGGGCTGAGAAGCTGTAATGAAACACCCCTTCTCCTCCACTGGGCACGGGGTGCTCTACACACTCTGGAGGTTGTGGCAATTAACATTTCTCATTAGGGGAGAGAGAAGGATGCACAAGCGCCCTCATTGTGTCCTGGGGATGATTCAATGCAGACTGGGAGACCTCTCCTTTCACCATTTCCCACTCGTTGTGGCCAGACAAAGGCTGGCATCTAATTATATTTTCACAATCTGTGCGTATCTTTTAAGAGTCCTGTCAGAAACAAGTATGTCAGCTTTGTTCAGCTTCACTTCAGAGAGCTTTTTAACCTTAGACAGCAGTTTCTAAACATCCCTTCACAGCCTTGTCCACAGCAGCCCCCATCTATTGTCTGGAGAGCTTTTTTTACAGATAATAATAGGAATTCCTCTATTTTGAAACCCGTTTTCCTCTCTCCCCAGCCTCCCTGCAGACCCAACCTGCCTCTCTGGACTAGCGGCCACGCTGTGCCCAGGCCCCCCGGCTTCCCTTCCCTGAGCCGTGCTGGTCCAGGAGGGCGCAGGGAGGCCCGGTGAATGGTCACCACTGAATTCAGGGGGGATGTGGCTCCTGCTGGGCTCCGGACCTGTCAGTGCCGCTCTACGTGTGTCCGTGGCGGTGCCCAGCACACAGCTCTGCTGCCTTGGCAGAGAAAGTGCCGTGCTGTCAGGAAAACAAAGTGCTGTCGCTGTCGGGATGAGGGAAATATTTTGCTAACTTCTATAAGGAGACCTGAGTAAGCTGCTGGGGGGAGGAGAACAAAAACTGTATTGCTTCAGTTTTTAGGTCTTATTCCAGCGGTCCTTTCACAGGTGAGCTTTGTTTGCATCACCAAGGACGCTGGGCTTGCGAGGCGGCACGTCTCCGCTGGTGGCCGGCAGGTAAGGATGTCTCTTGGTGTGCTTGAGAAGTGCCTGCGCGCCACGGGCTGTGTCAGTAAGGGACCGCGCGGGCTCCGCACGCTCTTCCTCCTGGGGCGCAGGAACAATCCCACTTGTCACTACTTGGCTGCGGTCCAGCTGCAGCCCTGGTGCTGAAAACCCTCCTGCGTGTGAGCACATTTAGCGGTTGCCCAAAAGCTCTTACCTGTGCTTATTGCTCATGATTAACAAGCAACTCCTCGAGATGTCAGTGGTGCTCTTCCACATTTTGACACTATTGTTGCCTCCAGTTCTTCTGTATCCTGTAAAGCCACTGGAAAGACCCCTCACGACTTTCTGATCAGCGCTGTAGCCAGCACGGACGCTCGGTTACTTGAGAGAGTCGAAGACTAAGAGCAGGTAACAGCACAATGACGGGACAGCCGAAACAGCAGCTGAAGACATCTGTCCACTTCTGTTAAGCTCTTGTTCCAACACCTGCGAGCAAAAAATGAAAGATTATGTCAAGCTATGGTGATTGTTTTATTGACATATTAAGTGGGTCTTTTGTTATACGTTGTACATGTGAACCCTGTAATGGACAAACTGTGTGCGGTCGTGTCCTTCAAGGAAAGCCATGAGTTTATTGCTAAAAATAAATATTTTAACCAGCTAAACATAAGTGGGCACAGACAGGTAAATATTTTTCAAACAAATAAAGGGACAGAAGCATATGCAAACTCGTATCTTTCTTGTTCCCTGTCTAGTTTTCTGTGTTCCTACACTTTCTTTCAAATTGTCCCATTCCATTTTAAAAGCTCATTTGTTCATTTTGTTGTAAATATCTTCTTCTTAATTGGGTGCTGAGTCTAATAATCCTGCCTCGGCTTGTTAACTGTACAATAGCAGTCAGAGTTAATGACCCATTAGTGATTAATTCCTTAAACAGCATCTAATTGCTCACTGTAAAACCTTTTCTTAAAACTGGATTAAATCATCTAGATCCTTAACCACTTCTTTACTCTAACTTTGCTAAGGCTATTAGCCCGGCCTTTTCTGAGTGATCTATTTCTTCTTTTGCTTAAACTGTATTAGCAAGATAGTATTTTTAGTGTCTACATTTGACTTCTTTGCAACATCTGAAGTTCTAAGGAAGAATATTACCGATAAAAGACTGCCAGTGAAAATATTAAGAAATTTACTCCTTTGCAATGAGGCAATTGCAGACCGTGAGTGTTGTTACGCTAACCACGGCGTACCACCTTTTGGGAGAGGTGGACTTGTAGGACAGGGTTTGTGAGCGGTTGCGGCTACTCACGGAGGTGTGTAGGCTTTGGCGGGTGAAGCTGTAAATGCTTCTTAGAGTTTTCCCAAAAGTAACTTGGGCTTTGCTCAGTGTCCTGAATACGGGGCAGTCGGCAAGGGCTGCCCCAAGAGACTCCTGGGGGGGGATTGCTACACGGAGATGAATCCTTGCTACCCTTCACGGGCCCAGAACGCTGCTCCTGGGGTACCACACCTCCCTTCTCAGCACAGGGCAAATGACTAGTGAGGAGGGGCAAACCTCGCTGGGAATGGGAGGCAAGACAAGTTGTGTCTGCTGCCGGTCAAACTGGACTCTCCCATCGTCGAACGGGCCTTGAGGAGGGCAGCCAGCGTCAGAACTTGAGGATGTCTTTCCCCTTTCCTTTCCTATTGCACTTCACTGGGTGAACAGGCTGAACTAGGGCCTTAGCTGTGTCTAGAAAGCCCAGGTCATTCCCAGGTAAATCCCACAGGACCAGTGTGAGCTTCCTGTTTTTTAATTGGGAAGAGGATGGATGGATATACATTTCTTTATATTATGCAAACTATTAAATTGTGCACTTTGCATTTGCTCCACAGTTCTGGAAAAGTAAAATCAAATCACCATCTCTGCATCTGCTTCATCTGCAGCAATGTCTTCACTGGCAAACGAGGTTAATCCTGGGTGATTTCTCATTAAGTTGTGAAATGCAGAGAGGTAGACTGTTTTTCATGAGAGGTCTTTCCATTAGGCCTGGCTGTCTTTGCCCAGCCCAGAAATCCCAGGCTTAACACGCAGAAGTGTAAAGTTTTGCACAGGTCAGTAGCATGAGCTATGCAGGAGAGAAGGCAATTAATATAGAGAGCTTTGAAGATCTCTGAATTAATAATTATGAGGAAAATGCCATCATGAAACTCAGTCTCAATGGCACCATTTCTCAGTGGAAAGAGTATTCTAATCTCTCTTCCTTCCCACCCCTGTTTAAAATCCTGTCAGTATTCAAGAAAACTAGCAAAGACACCTGACCTATTTAAGCCAAGGAGAGTTTTGGCATGGAGTTCAGCTCAGTTGCTTTCCAGTGGAGCAAGACGGGCTCTCTGTCCAGGACTGACCCTCAGTCCCTGCTGGATGGGGTCAGGAGAAGCTGTCATCCCCTCTGGAGCCACGGGCCGGCTGTTGTGTTTGCTCCCCGGCCACGCCGGCGCACAGCCCCTGTGAGATGAAAACACATAGAACTCGGTCACAGTTTGAATTTCTGTTATGAGCTGTTGGGGTTGAAGGCAATACTGTTCCCTTCCTCCGGTGAGGACATGTCAATGTCTGCAAGCGAGATGGAGAGCTGAAGGATCTTCTTTCCATCTGCCTCAGTTACATCTGACAGGGATTTCAAGTAAGAACATTCAGTTACTTACTATTGAAAAATCTCAAGTATCCCTGCAAAGCTCCTGACTACATCTTGCTTCAGTCTGTTGGGACACACTATGAAGTCCAACTCCAGCAGACATTAATTCAAGGTGTGTCCCTTCAACTACAGTGTTTTTGGGCTGGACACTCAGGTTCATTCTTCTATGCAGTCAGCATCTTCCTGTGTCACTGATGCCATGGGTTATAAACCTTGGGACTTTAGCAACTTCCTTCAGTAGTTTGTCAACCACAGAATACCCATTTACAAAATCATATCATAGGAGAAAATGGAGGAATAAAACAAACAAAAGAGAGCAGAAAGAAAAGCTGATTAGGCAAGGATGCTGGTCACTGATAACATTACCATTCTTTCTGGTGGAATGAATAGCGTGTCCTCTCTCTGAGCATCTGTGTGTTCTGCCAATGCATGATGTGAAAATTGGCTGACATTTGGTAGTCATCCCTCTGTCATATGACATTTGTGCCCCACTAAGAACTGTGAAATCGGCTCTGAAATGTTTGGTTCTGTGTAGAAGCGGAGTTAAAGTCAGCTAGGCAAGGCATTCAGGAGGGAGTTTAAATGGAGGCAGCAGAAATTCAGATGAAGGCAACAAGAGAGAAGAACTGAAGCTTTGGCCACCGATACGGAAGGGAGTGTTGAGGTGAACGAAGAGGATGGTGTTCCAGCTGCTGACCAGTGCAGGCAGGTCAGATACCCCTCCGTTGACCCCATCTCAGCAAAGAGGCAGATGCAGGGAGTAAAAGGCAGGCATCCGGGTGAATCCAGAATGTGGATTTTTGTGCTGCCCCTCTTATTTCGCTCAGCTCCTTCCTCCACACTGCCTTCATCACTGCCAAGGCTGGGCAGGGGAAGGTTGATTCAAACGTGTGAGCAAAGCTTCCCAGGGACGGCCGAGTATCCCTGAGGGTACGTGGTGCTGGCTGAGCTGCTGCACGGTTTGTGTAACGTGGGTAATCTGTACCTCGCTGGGAAACTGGGCGCCTGCCCTCCACTCTGCCCCAGGAAGAGCTGTCTCCCGCTTCTCCTCCTCTTGGAGGGATTCCTCCTACCTATTGTCTTTCCGAGCAGCTTTCCTTCCGGGTGTCCTGGCGAAGCACTTCGGTATAGCTGTCCCAGTCTGGCCCCGCATTGAGCCAGAATGAAACTGCTTGATGGCAGAACTGCAGTTGCACATGAGCTTTCTCACATGGCCTTTTTCACAGGTCCTTCCTCCGGGAGGGAAGAGGGCCTTGGCGGGAGGGAAGGAAAGACTGGCATACCACATGAGCAGAGGGATTTTTCTGTAGCGCTAATCCTAACTCCTGGCAAGACTTCGCATTGTCTTTGGGCAGTGTGGCAAACAGGGACAGAAAGAGAAAGGCAAAATTGAAAGAGAGAAGCATTTTTAAGTTATAAAAATCCTGGGACAGCAATTAAATACACTGAGTATTCCCTTTGGCTGGTATAGGTTGGGATGTCCACTGAGATACATCAGATTTATCCTGGAACTCAGACTATCTAAGATGAAGCATGCAGGTAAACACCAGTGGCCTGATTGACTTTATACCCAATTAGCACTACAGTGCCTTTTTCTCCAGTTTTGTCTGAGAGGACCTGCAGGGTTGAAGCAAAGTGCTACAGAGGATGTATTTGGACACCGATTAGTCCTCGCCTCGGTTTACTGCTGCCGTGGGAGTACGTCAGGGCGGCACTGCTACCAGCGGAAACGAAAACTGGAATTAGAATTGCGCAGCTGGGCACAGACGAGAGATCAAAGAGACGAGCGTTACGTGCCGGTGCCATCCGCGCACCGGGGCAGCAGCCGCTCACCGAATACACCCGCTACGCTACCAATTCGGGCAAGAAGAGGCGCGCGGTGAAGTTCGAAACCTGCCGCTCCCCGCTGCCCGGGGCAGCCCCCGCGCTCCCCGCAACGCCCGCCCCGCCCCGCCGCAGCAGCGGCGGCTGCTGCCCCGGTGCGCCCGGGCGGCGGCGGCGGAGGGGCCGCGCACCGGCCCCGCTGTCCCGCCCGAGCGCCCAGCTCCCCCCGCAGCTGCGGGCACCGGCACCGCCCGCGTCACATCGGACACCGGCACAAACCGGCGCGGCCCCGGGGCTCCCCTTGCAGCCCAGCGCTCCTCCAGCCCGGCGCACCGGGCCGGGGGCCGGGCTGCGGCGCAGGGCTCCGGGCGGCCCCCGGGACCGGGACAACCGGGAGGAGGTCGAGCTGTGCGGGCCGCCCGGCCCCGCCGCAGCCCCTCCCGACCGCTCCCGCCCCGGCCCCGCCCCGGCCCCGCCGCCCCGGCCCGGTCCCGGCCCGCCCCGGCCCGGGGTCGCCCATCCACGGGCCGAGGGCGCCGCCTGCTGGAGGCGGACGGAGCTCCACGGCCCCGCCGCCGGGGTCGGGAGCTGCCCGGTCGGGCTGGTGGCCCTGCTCGGTGGGGTTCACGGACCTTCAGCTCATCTGGGACCTTTAGCGCCTCTGTGACGACCCTAATCCATCTCTGCTTCATAGAACGGTTGAGGTTGGCAGGGACCTCTGGAGGTCACCTTATCCGACCCCCTGGTCAAGCAGGGTCACCTACGACCAGCTGCCCAGGACCATGTCCAGATGGCTTTTGAATATCTCCAAGGGGGAGACTCCACCGCCTCTCTGGGCAGCAGCGGAGTCTTAGACTTGGCCAGCGGTAAAGTCACCCTCAGTGAAAAAGTGTTTCCTGATGTCCAGAGGCGCCCATTGCCTCCGGTCCCGTCACTGGGTATCACCGGCAAGAGCCTGGCCCTCCCCGCTTTACACCCTCCCTCCAGGTATTTATACACACTGGTAACACCCCTGAGCCGTCACTTCTCCAGCTGAACAGCTGCAGCCTTTCCTCCGAGGAGAGATGCTCCAGCCCTGTCATCACCTTTCGTGACTCTTTCCAGTTTGTCCACGTCCCCCTTGTACTGGGATGCTCAGAAGTGGACACAGCACTGTAGGGGTGGCCTCACCACTGCTGAGCAGTGTCACCTCTTTACCCAGACCTGCTCCTCCGGGTCTGTGTTGAACCGTGTATGTCGTCCCTGTGTGGTCTGTGAGTGCTCTCCTTTGCGGAAAGCTGGCAGCTCCTTACCTCCCTGTCTGCCTCTCATGGCGTGACTGCCCAGCCCAGAGAGCTACGGCTGAGCGAGGAGCACTGCTGAGCTACGGTGTGCTGTAGCCCCACAAGAGATGTCACGAGCTTGTTCTGCCGGGAGGCAATGTTCTTCCTGTAGCCTCATGCGGACACACAGAGGTACTGGACCTGCTAACGTGGTCAGGGGTGCGCGGTGGGAGCACGCTGAACGGCCGCATCACCGGGAGGCAGCGCATCTTTCAGCAGATCTCCCTGCGGGTGGAAGTCCGTCACACGCTCTGGACTTGTCCCATCCACACCTTGGGAAGGCAGCGTCAGCTTCCCTCTACTGAAAAAAAGTTACAGACCAGGGAGCAATTCAAGAAGAAGAGCTTCAGTGGAAAACGGATCATTCTGTTGTTTGTTTGTTACTAGCTGTGGCACAGCCCGTTTCCATTTTATTAACTCAAATAAAAGTATAAACTCAGCCTTTTTATTAGTACTATTTATTGTGAATCTTGAAGTGTCATGTAGTTTTGAACTAAGAGATGAACTGATTAGATAGGTAAGTCATATAATTAATTGGAAGACCCTTCCGTGACAATTATATATATCAAAGCCATTCAGGTGAGAAAAATGCAACTTTGAAAATGAAGTAGAGAGTTTAGTCATTGCTGAAACATACAAGAATATGTGTATTTCGATATTTTACACAAAGGAAATCTTGTTTACAGAAACCTTGTTGATAATCTGATACAATCAAGTGCTTGTGAAATATAGTCTCTTACGGAAAGTATTCAATTTCTTCATGATTTAGAGACCTTCTTTCAGCTTGGACTGCTCTCCTTCATATTCACAACTTGAAGCAGATAGTCCATCATCTATTAAAAAGAGAAAAATATTATTTATATTCCAGTCCTGCAGAAAGTAATTCACTAAGTTAATAAGCCTAATATATATCTCCTCTGTGTATTCACATAACAAACACATTCCTAATAATCTTTCCAAAACAGACCTCATTTGTCTTGGTTAGCGTAATAACCAACTGCCAAAGTACGAGGACAGTCATTCTCCCAAATAATTCTGTCTGCCATCTCATTTATATAGTGTCTCATTAGTGTTAAAAAGCCAAGACATAGAAATAATTTAAAGCTTATTTTCCAACTTACTTTTACACTTAGGCCAAATTGCAGGAGAGATTTCCCTTCTGATCTTTAACCACTTTAACTGTAATTTATTCACAGAATAAAGAGCAGGCAAGATCTTCATTTGCCTGGTATTAACTGAAAACAGAAGGAAACAACCCAAGTGCACCACCCTAAGCCTAATTCCCAGAACTACTGTGCTCATCTCTTTGGCTTTTTTGACTATTTGTGTGTTACACCACTTTCCCTAGGCTGGGTGAGTCTTTGAGAAAGAATTTTTCTATTCTTGAGAAATGTACGGCACAGTGTGCGCATTAGTGGTGAATAATGCACTGAATGAATGTGAGCGAACAAGCAAGACCCTGAATTGAGTTACCTGAAGTACCTATCTGTATTTACTTCTGCAGCCTTTAGATTTGGGGATTTCTGATCTTAAATTTAAAATTCAAGTTTTAAATTAAATCAGCTAAATTTGCAAAAGTCCATGAAACAACGTCCTCATGGTACACTTCTTCCCACCAGAGCCTGTCTTGGCCTATGTTGAGAAGACGGGAACGCGGGGCTGCACACACAGAGGCAGACTCCCCGTGGTCTGCATCTCGGCAAGCGCACACTCAGTCTACGGCAACTACAGCCCCCTCGATGGCGATATGGTCCTGGGACAGCTATTCCATCAGCTGACAGTAGGGTTCAGGATTTACCTTTTTTTGGTCACATTTCAATACCTCAATCCAACAGGCCATTTCACAGCGAACAGTAACCCGCTGTAAATACGGTGACTGGCTCCTCCTAGAATTAGTTTCTAGTTCAAACTCAAACACAATACGGCTGGAAAAGTATTTAATGCCAAGTACAAACATCTTGTATGCACTGCCCCGTCACTGTCAATTTACGCTACCTGGCCAGCTTCCACCAAGGCAGGTAGCTACGTTCATCGTTCCTGTACCTTCATTAGCTGTGGTACAGCAGCACCTTAAAGGAAGGTGTTGTCTAACCAAAGTTTGTGCAACATGGAACCTCTCATGTCCAGAAAAATCTACAGAATCAAAATCCAAAGGTCATTTATGCTCTTGTATCACGTATGACTGCATTTCGTACGTATACCAGAATTCCACCTTTATAAATAAACAAGGTGTCCTTAATTAAAAATAACGATTATCATTATTTGAATGTTTAGGAAATGATCACAACCCTCAAAAAACTAAAGCACATCCCTTTCGATCTTCAGGTCTTCTTCATCAGGAAGGCAGATCTCAAAAAGATACACAGCTTAATTTCAGATGCTGGGTTTTTTACTTTCTGAAGCCAAAGGAAAAACAATACATCATATCTTATCCAGGCTGCATACAACCAGGTATTTGTGTCCAACAGTAGGAAAGCACAGGTTCCATATTACTGTCACGATTATGTTTTACTTCAAGATGGAGACAAAGTAACTGCTGAATGCTGGAAATCAAAGGTTCTATAGCAAAATGAGGTTCTGGAAGTTGTCATATATCTTAGTCACATGAAAGACATGATTTTTTTGCTAATCATTGGAGAAATCTGGACATCTAAGGCAATAATCTCATTATTCCACGTGTATGTTCAATGTCTGACCACAAAAATGTGGATATTCATTTAGGGTAAAAGTACACACGTATGGATATGATTCAACTTACTGGAGGCAACTTTCAGCCTTTGTAAATATGATTTATTACCAGATACTTTTAGAAGTCAAAACATTTCCCTCTTTACATGGCATAATGGAATTTGTTCATCTAATTTGATTATAAAGTTGCACACTGCAGAGCTGAAAATGAGGTAAATAGTTTTCTTTTTGGATAGCATTAATCACAGCTATCATAAGCAACACTATCATAAAGCCACAGCCAGAAAGGAACCTGTGGACAGCGTTTGTATCAGCGGTGTAAGAGACTTAAATCGTGGCTTAATTTAATGGGTAATTTTTTACCCATATTCAAGTCAAAACTGAAGTATTCACCAACTTCACTGCACCAGGATTTCAGGAGATACACTGGGCTGAAGTTAGCCCAGGAATATTAATTACACCATATCGCACTAGAATATGGGAAGAAAAAAACCCTTCCAATTAATGTTTTTAAGGGGATGTATTAATCTTTTTATTCTATTTCAACGTCACCCAAAAGAATTCTGCAGCTGTACCAACGTTACTGTACCTGATGCATTATAAAGAAAGATTTCTAGTAAATTCTGCAATTTACATTATGTTATTTAGACCCAGGTTACTTTCTGTAAAACCTCACTGATATCCTTCCAAGTGCATTTCACAGGATTTTCCAAAAGAATAGGGGCGAATCTGTTGTTATTTTGCGAAATAGTGCTAGTAAGTACACTAACCTGGGGAAGTAAGAGGTGGGTCCTAGGCACGCATTATAGCTTGTCAGTAGCCCCAGACTCCTTTTCCAAGACCACAAATGACCACAGCAGTGGTCAGCACCACCAGCTGGGGGAGGAAGACTGGCACGAGGCAAGGACAGAGCTGGGAACAGAAGAAACTCCCCAACCCAGCTGCTCTGTCCACTGACGGGCAGCACCTCACAAGCCAGACAGGATAATGACAGCCAGAACGGCAGCCGAGAGAGACAGGCAACGCGATGTGGCTTTATACACAACACGCTTTGCCTTCTTCCTGCCCTCTCTATTGTATTCACACCCGTTTTTCACGCTGGCTTGTTCGAGCTGGATTAATACAGAACTCGGTGCTGATGCGGCCATCTGAGCATGAAGTGCAAGAAAAGAAAAGAATGCAATGACCAAGCAACTTGAAGGGAATTCAGGCACTAAAACCTGCTTCATGCTTGCTGAGTTGATGCCCAGTAGCCAATTAATTCATAAAAAATACTGTCTGTGAGCGACAATCTCTAATCAAGAGTACAGTCTTACTTTACCGAATGACTAGCGTGAGAGATGCATTTCTGCTGTTTTTCTGGCCAATCCACAAATTAGGGGAAGCTGATATGTTACCGTAAATCGGAATTTGAATATATGGAGTGTTTTTACAGTTTTTATCTTACTTACATCTTTCCAGCTGCTATTGTCATCTGTCTCCCATGTGTTCCTGGTATACCAGGGAAGCCCTCCTTTTAAAAAGTGAGCACTTTTATTTTCATTCCCTTCCAGCAGCCGTAGCAAATATTTTGAGATTTCTTCCCACTGCAGATAGTCTTCCAGCTGCTTGATATTTTCAGGCAATGCTGAAAACGGGGTCTTGTTTTCATCTTCATAAACATAAGGAAAATCTCCAGTGCTCTTTTTCCCCATTAAATGTCCTGTAAGAACAATGATGGTAGCATGAAATTAACCAAAATGGGTACAGATTTGATTGTTCAAACATCGGATGGAAGTTGTTACTGACTGATATTATGGAGGGAAGGGATGGGGTTAGATGATGTCAAAGTTGAATCACACCTGGTACCGGAGGTTTTGTCAGAGTGTCACACACAATTAATTTCCTCTGTCTCTTACGCTACATTGTCAGAGAAAATGTTGCTGAGAACAGGACAGAGATAACCAGGCACCTGTTAAGATTTGCTGGAATAAGAAGTGGATGGAGAAGCCGTAGGTTTTAGACTTTCTCTGCCTTGACATGCGATGTGGGAACTGTAGCGTAAGCCTACGTTCCAGTGCCTTTCTAGGAGCTAAACTGGATGCGCTTTTGATATACCAGGCTTTACGGTCATCAAAACGAAATCATAGCTGGCTCTGGGATGCCAAGGAGGCTACTGGGAAGGGGAGGGGGAAAGGCAGCACCAGAGGAGCCTCCTCCATCCAGGCTGAGAGCCCCGGGGCCCCGGCTGGCACCAGGGCTCCCCGAGGTGCTGGCTGCGCCCTGGGGTGCTGGGGAGCTCGGGCTCGGGTTTGGGCTCCTGCACGGCTGAAGAAAGGCGGCGGTAGGAGACACAACCGCCGAACAAACGCGGCAGCGGTAGCGGGGAAATACCGGCGCCACCCCGCACCCTCTGCCCCGCACGACTGCGGGCTGCTGGGGCGGAGGCCGAAGCCTGCCCGGGACGCAGGCTGCCTCCGCGGCAGCGCGGCTCCGCGCCCCATGCTCAGGGGCGGGAGGCCGCCGCCGGCGGGCCGGCTCTCGCAGCGGGGCTGCCGGCCCTGGAGGAGCGCTGCGCTCCCCGCGCGGCCGCGGCCGCCTCCGGGCAAGCGGGCAGCGCCCGGCGGCGCTGGCAGGCACCGGGCAGCGCCCGTCGGGGCCGCGCTCGCACCGCGCCGTCGGCGCCAGCAGGACACGACCCGCGGCGCGGAGCCCAGCGGGGCCGCCGGGGCGCCCAGCACCGGGAGGCGGCCGGCGCCGGCCGCGGCTCCGCACGCCCCGCGGAAGCCCAGGAGCCGCGGCGCCGGTGCAGAACGGAGACCGCCGGCGGGGCCAGCGGCCGCTCCTCCTCTGGCGCCGGTGCTCTCGCCGCCGCCCCCCGCCCCGTCCCGGCACCGGGGCCCCTGCCGGCAGCAGCCCGCCGCGGCCACGGCGGGGACGGCGCAGCCGGGTCTCCCGGGCCGTCGCAACCCTGTCCCCCCGCCCCCGGGTGCCGCTGTCTCCGGAGGCACGGAGAGCCGTCGGGGCGGCGGAGCGCCGGCCGCGGGCGAGGCGCGGACGGGAGCGGGCGGAGGGAGGGTCGGTCCGCTCCGGTGGCGGGAGCGGCCAGCCGGGGTGGGGAGGGGGCGGGCGGGCTGCCGGGCAGCGGCGGTCGGGACGGAGACTTACCCACAGCCCAGTGGCTGCCGCGGGGGTAGATCTTGGTGAGCGCGGGGGAGCCGCCGGGCTGCAGCGGGGCCGCGCCGCCCTGCGCCGCCAGCAGCGCCAGCGCCAGCAGCGGCAGAGCGCCGGGCCGCCGGGGGCCGCCGCCGCCGCCCATCGTGCCGGTGCCGCTGCCGGTGCCGCCGCCGCCGCCGAGCCGCCCTCCGCTGCGGGCCGGCTCCGTCTGGGCGAAGCGCTGCCGCCGCCGCTGCCGCCGCCCCCCATTTATACGGAACCGGGACCGGGCGAGAGCGGAGCTCCCGCGCCTGACGCCTCCTCACGGGGCCGGGGCTGCGGCCGCCCCCGGCCCCCCGTGCCTCCGTCCTGCCTCCGGCGGGGGCGGGGGCTGCTTCCCGCAGCCCCGGCCCCCCCCCGCCCGCCTCCCCGCCCCGGCAGGCTGCCGCCGGGGGAGGGGGGGGCGGACCCGGGGCTCAGCCCTCCGCGGCGCCGGGCTGCCCTCCCCCGCCGCCGCCGTTGCAGGTAGCGCAGCCCGGCGCCGCGGAGAGCTGAGCCCCGGGGCCGCCCCCCGCTCGACGGGCTTCCCCGGGTGGCCCCGCCGTTGGCCACTGGTCCCGTCCGGGCATGGCTCTGCCCCGACCGACCCCCGGGGCTGGTTCCCCCGTCTGCCGTTCCCCGTGCCAGGCCGCAGGTCCCTGAGAGCGGCCGAGGTTTCCCCGGGGGTTTATTTTTCTCCATTATGTTCGAAAACCCGAAGTTTGCTTTCCCCTCACCTCCATTCGTCTTCCGCGGTGCTCTGAGGTGGCCCGGGTGGCTGCGAGGGGCCTCAGAGCGTGCGGGGTGGATGCTGCTGGTGGTGGCCAGCGTGACCCGCCAGCCCGGAGCCTCCTCGCCCTGTGCGGGGTCAGCAGCATCGGCAGCCACCGCACAGGCGCTGGTGGCCAGGGGTGGCCCTGCTGGCCAGGGACGGCGCTGGTGGCCAGGGGTGGCCCTGCTGGCCAGGGGTGGCCCTGCTGCGGGAGGCTGCGGTGTGCGGGCAGACACGAGGGGCTTTGGCAAATGCCGAGCAGGCGGTGAGGGAATGCCGGTGACACGGAGCGGTTTTGCCCGCTGCCGTGCGGGACTGTGCGCACTCGTGCTGAGCTTTACTTGGGGCACAGGGATTCACGCTGTTGCCACAGGCTGCTGGACCAGGGAGCCAGGGCGACACGGTTACACTTCTGGTACAGAACTGGTTTTCTGAAGAAGAAGCTTCTGTTAAAATGAATCTATCTTCTTTGCAGAAAGCGTGACAATGTTCACAGAAGTGGTTTGCTGCTCTAAAGTGACTGAAGACGTTGAAAAATTTTTACAAGAGCTTGTGAAAAAAAAAAAAAAAGCTCCAGCATTTTTTAAGAAGGAGGAATGTCTGTAAAATGACCAAACTCAAAGGACAACGTCACTTGAAGCTCATTGAAATAGAAGATCTTGTGCAAAGAATTTCTTTTAATTTCCAATATTATGTAAATTTAGCATCACAGGTGACAGTGAGGTGCCTCACAGATTTACAGGACTTTCTTCTTTCCTTGCACAGAGACCCTGTAAACTTTCCAGCGCTCTAAGGCACCTGGAACTGGCCAACTTTGTAATAATTAATGGATGACAAGATTTTCATCCTGCAGAGGCAGCGCAGAGGAAAGAATGGATGAATCACCAAAAGAGACAATATACGACTGTGAAGGCCATGAAGAAGTGGACCGCTTAAACGCATACTCAACTTCAGGCATGTAAGTAGTTTCACCGAAGTGAAGGTGGATGAGTGCCAGAGGGGTGTCGAGTCCTGATGCGCTGTTTGTCCCGGAGGAGAACGACAGCGACAGGGATGAAGTCATGTGCAACTGGTACAGTTTATGTGATGATTTTGCTGTCTAGAGAACTACGTCAGGGAGTGGGATACACGGCTAACAGAGATGACTGTAAGAAACTTGCCAGATCCTTCAGCTAATCCTGCACGACTGGAACTCAGCTATACCCAATGGAAACTCCCATGGATGTGAATTAACATAATTACTGGGCAAACTATTTAGTACAATCACTTTTGAAGGCAATTGTGTATCCTACTGTATGAGCTAAATTGTTCCCTTGTTTAGTCTTAGTTTATTGCATCTTCTCTTACTGATTAATGTGATTCATTCTTTTATTTTGGTTATTAATTATGCATTCTTGTTTAATTTACAATGGTGTTCTCATACCTCAATCACGAGTTTCACTGTGCGGCCTGCAGTAGGGCTACAGACAACACGTGCTCTCTGCTGAGTGACAGCTCATCAAATGCAATATTGCCATCCGTGGGACGTTCTAATTGTTCATTGCAATTCAAGACAGGAAATTGAAAATTCAGGAAACTGTCCATTTTCGGACACGCCGGCTGTGCTGGAAGCCCTCGGACTGTCCTTGCCTACCCAGGCTGTTGTGCTGGACCCACCTCTGCGCTGGGGCCTCATCAGCCCTGGGCTACTGCCGCCAGCCCTCCGTGTGGCCGCCGGGACAGTGGTGCACAGCACGGTGCGACACCGCACGCCCTCCGCACAGCGCGGCTGCGGTTGCCCTTGCTTCAGCCCTGGTCGCTCCAGAAGCCACCGACACGAGTTCCCTCAGACCCTGCTCCAGCAGGCAGCTGAGCGCAGGGGGAGCCATCAGCAGGTCGTCTCCCCAAAACTACCACATTTGCACAAATTAACTTAGGAAGCCGGTTGTTTCCTGGTACTAGTTCGACACAGTGCTTTTGTTGCTTTCAGCTGTTTCTGGTGTTTTTGCTTCTGTTGCTTTATGTAGGGCTTACTGGGGATTAACAACATAAAGCAATATTGAAACCTTCTGGTCGATAGTCATATATAGCTGCGTGTAACACCTACGCTGTTAGCAAGCTCTGGCTAGTAATGCCAAACCATGAATTCTTGCTCTGTTCCTTGTTGCCCAGTAGTCCTAAGTCTCTTTTACCACAAACACTATGCAAACAAATAAACCTTTCTCATATTTTGTAAATATACTACGCCTTTATACATGGAAAGGGCTTCACATTAAATCTCATTTTGCACCGCCTTGAGCTAATTTCATTTGAGATTGTTCCTCATACACTCCCATTTTCATACCTTGTATTATGGACTTCATGAAAGTTTAAATTAGCTTGACCTTTAGGTGATTAAAGTCACAGTGAGAAATACTGATTTAGAAAGTTGATCAAATTTGAGTTTGAATTTTCTTTTTAATTAGGATTAGCTTTTTGAGTGGCGGGATATTTTTGCCAAGAAAGACACATTTTCAGGGTTTTGTCATAAAACAAATGAACGTAAATTAAATGAACAAAAATCTGTTTAACTCCTTCAAACAATCAAACTGGGTTATTTGAAGCAAGCCACCAACCAAAACTCAGTTTGAGGATTTTCTATTTTTCTGAAAAAGAAAAACAATAATTTTCCCAAGCTAGAGCAACCTTACAGGCCTATTTATCTCTTTAGTTTTACCTTTGCTTTTATACTGACAGCTGTCATGGGAGCCTTCTCTCTTCATTGAGTATGTTCAATAGAAGTTTATTCTTACTGTTCGCAGAAGAAACAGACCTTAGTAAAATCTTTAAGCCCATAATTTGCACGTCTCTTGATTTACACATACACAGAACTGTCGCCCATAATAACGGACCTGAAATATTGAGCCCTCAGCAGGCTCCCAAACCTGTCTGTAGGAGTGCTACATGCAGGCTCGTATTCTTCCAAAGTAGCCTAGGCTGCACGACTTACGCTTTCCCCAAAATATATTGCATTATTTGTAATACATGCTGGACATATCACGAATTCTGCTTCACTTATTTGCAAAATATAGCTGGGGCTTTCTTCTGCCTGGTGAAATGCTCGTGTGGCTTTTGGGATCAAAATGTCTATCAGGGCATTCTTAGGACCTTCCTCATCCTCTGTCAGAACAGAGAAATCCCTGGGCAGCGATACCCTTGTGATCCACACGCTTCCTGCACGTGCTGTCCAAGTGTCTTTCAGTCCAACAGTGATTTTTGGTCTGGGGTCTTCTAACATTTAATTGGGTTCTTTTCTGGGTCCAGGCAGGCGGGCTCCTATCTTGTCGGTTTGCAGTTTCAGCGGAGGGCGGGAGCTTCCTTATCTCCGGGTTTACACCCCTTGTGCACCTGCGCTTGCTGGCAGAACATGCGGAACTGAAGAGTCCCAGACTTGGGAAAAACACCACTGAAACACCAGTGTGACAGCAGAACACTTTCCCGAACCAAAAGACTAAACACAGCCCTGCACCAGCTGCTAGGAAAATTACTGAGAAAAATAACTATTGCGGCCTAAAGGCTTCAGCAAATCTAGCTGCTCATGCTAAGTAAGGCTAGGCAAACAGCACAGATCACACCATATTATAATCCTCAGTAATTTATTCTAATTAAGAGTTACTTATTTACGCTAAACAGCTAATATCCCTCAGCAGCTGTACCCACACCGGGATGCGGAGCCTTGGGGCTGGCGGGCACAGCGCGTGCTGATGGCAGCGAGAGGCGGGGGCATCGGCCGGGGCTGGCACGGGGACGCTGCTGCGGTTGTCACCAGCTCCCACGGGCTGTGCCAGCGGCTGCTGGCGGCAGGAGCCGCAGGCGCCCGGTCCGGAGCGCTGTCAGCTGTGCTGCTGCGAGGAGGATGCCTTAATGGCGGTGGAGGACATGCTTGAGAAATGCTGCTTGCTCGTGGCCTTACGGGAATTAGGCGGGTACGTTAATTAAATTAACCAGCTGAATCTCTTCAATAAATACTCCTGTGGCTCGACACCACCCCTGTGCCCCTTCAGGCCCTTAGTGGCTTTTGTTGAGCAGAAGAAAATGTATAAAATGCTTTTTAAATGGACAGAACATCTGTGCTCCTTGGCCTGTGGTGAGCGTGACAGGACCGGGCCTCTGCCCCCAGCTTCCCTGGTGAGACCCCTGGGGCCGTCGGCGCCATCCCAGGCCCAATTGCCGGCCCACAGGGGTCTTCTGCTTGCCGCAGACGATGGCTCTTGGGAGCAGCTGGAGCTGTGAAGGAAGGAGCCACTCCTTGACATTATTATGCCGTGATCACTGGGACCCGTAGGTCTTGGTGACTTTCCATAGGCAGGATTATCGTCTGCGTCCCATGGCTCATGGCCCCTACAACTACAGGCATTCACTTGGCCCGGGCTGGCAGCTGCGCTTTCTGTCCTGTGCCCTTCCCTGCTTGCACCTCTGGACTAACGGGGCATGAATTAGCGCATTGTGCACCTCTGGACTAACGGGGCATGAATTAGCGCATCGTGCACCTCTGGACTAACGGGGCATGAATTAGCCCATCGTGCACCTCTGGACTAACGGGGCATGAATTAGCCCATCGTGTACCCTGGCGTGTCTTCTCTGGGGTCACAGCTAGAACTGGGCTGCAAACAGTTCCGCAAAGGGAAACCTGACTGGAAAAAGAACTCACCACTGAAGCAGAATAACCCAATCCCTGATAAATAAAACCAAACCATCTATTTAAAACTAAGCCAAACTTCTGCAAAGATGGTGCAATATTCCGCTATGTCGATGTAGAAAGTGGCAAGAGCAGCAAATCTGACACCGCGGAGGCTGAGAGCCCCACCAACAGAGCAGTGAGAAACCAGGTAAAACAGCACCTGCGACAAAGCTCCGGTCAGAGCAGAGCAGAGAGACGCCACCTGCACCCGCCGTGCGCAGGACCCCAGCCCAGCCTCACTCAGCGGTGAACGTGGCCTGCGCCAGGCAGGAGAAGCGTTATCACACACCCCGTCCCTTCCCGGGGAACCGGGAGCAAATAAAGCAGATCGACGGGAGGTCTCGTGCCCCTCCATCGGCAGTGCCCTCTTGGATGAAGAGGCTCACGCAGGAAAACCTCTGCTAAGGAGGCGGCGGGGCAGTGCGAGGGGTCCCCCCTGCAGCCAGGGAGCCGGTGGTACAAAGGTCTGCACGGGCACGGGCACGGAAGGGGCTGTCAGGGCTCCCATGGATTGGACCACACGTAGGCTGGTGAACGCCTGGTCTGTGCTCATCAGGTTACTCGGGTGCTGGGCAGCCAGGTCTGAACAGGGCAGGACAGCAGGGATGGGCCCGAAGAGCCATCCTTTCTCCTCAGCCTCATCACCTCTTCCTCAGCCCAGCTGAGGATCCAGCCCACTCTTTGAACACGTTTGTGCATTATCAGTATGTATTTATTTACTTGTTCATAAGCATAAAAAAGGCAACATGGATTTATTCTAATTCTTATTTTTATTAACCTTTTCAGAAAAATAATAATTTTGTAATACACAGAAATACTATACGGGACCCCCCAACAGAAAAGGATCCAGGTACAATAAAAGCATGTTATCAGCTGAGTCACTCATTCATTTGAGACAACTTTTCCTTCTCTAAGAAGAAAGCCGATAACACAAATTTGTGTTTGAACATCAAGAAACACCTCTCTCCATTTTAAAATACCTTTCTACTTTTCATATATCCCATGGCAAAGTGAACTATTGTTGCAGTCCATGGCAGGAAAACATTCATGGGTTTTAAATGCTATTACCACAATAACACTCTGATTTCCTTCCTTTACATTTTAGACAACTATGATTGTTCTATCAGCAAGGCAGATTTTCTGGAAATAAAAAGGGATAAAAGAAAAATGGTGTGCCTTTCATCATTTTCTTTGTAGTGATCCTGACGTTAGAGACAGCTATAATGTATGTACAGAACAAACAAAGGTTTAAGCGTATCACCAATGTAATAACAGGGCACAGTCGCTAAGGAATACTTTGTAAATGTTGGAGGTGCTGAATAGACTAATCTCTAGCACTTCAAACCTGTAGTCAGGGCAGGCGTTCTGCAAATAACCCGAAAATTGACTCTCTGCAGTAACAGATCCCTGAAGAACTGAAGACATTTTTCAGAAAAGAGCTCCACAACTTTACACAGGCTGAACAATACGAAATAATAAACATTTATTTAATAAAGCACAGTTTAAGATATTTGATACTTTTTGTGCTGCGTTTTAGGAAGTCCTCGGCCGAGACAGCTGAAGCTCAACTGAAGCAATTGCTTATTGCACGCTCCGTGTATGTCAGTGTGCTGCGTGAGCCGTCACATTTGTTGTTTTTGTGATTTTTGTGGTGGAGGGGTCCAATAGTTTGAGAATTCAAATGGGAAGCATTTATGTTTCTGAATTCTCGGGAACTGTTGCTGTATCTGTATCGTTTTCATTTCAGCATTTGGAGAAATAAGGTGTTACAGGCACTTCCCAAGTGTCCAGATCAGATGCAGTTGCATTCCATGATTATTTTTTCACATTGACGTCCCTACTATGAAATACAGACTTTTGGGCTGTGCTCAGGGTTGTGACGCCGTGGCCTGGACACACACATGAATCAGAACAGTCGCTGTCATGAAACAGGTTTGTTTTGCTGCGGCAAACCAGTGCCCTGCACCGTGCTTCCTGGGCAATTCCCCACTCTGCGTTGGCTTCAACACGTGCCCTGTCTTCGTCTGCAAACACAAGGCAACGGCGTGAAGAGCTCTGGCAAGCCACGGCTTCTGCTGAACGCCACGCTGGGAAGGGCTCGGGGAGCAGGTCACGCGTGGGGTCCATGGTAAGGGGCAAGGGCTCATTTTCCCCGGACAGACCGAGCCGTTTCAGCAGGATTTCCACACGAGCTGGGGCTGGGATACTGCAGCCACCAGCAGGTGACTAATTTGCCAATTTGTTAGTTTGCAACTAAAGCTATGGAAAATAACCACCCAGGAAAATTAAAACTGCAAGTTTTGTTTCTCAAATGTCACCTTTCTTCCACGTATAGGTGTTGCTGCTGGATTTATAAACATTGTGTGTGTTGGAGGAAATAGAGCTGAGGAACCTGCGTGACAAGCCCAGAGAGCGAGCAAACGGCAGGATGAGTGCAGGTGACAGAAAGGACCGGCACTAGCAACCCACAGGGCTACCGGGGGTCCCGGACCGCTGTCACAAGGAGCGAAGCAGGAAAACAGCACCGCATCCAGTAGCTGGCAGAAAGGTCACTGTCCCTTGGAAGCAGGGAGCTGCCGTGGCCAGCGCAGAGCCCCTGGGCCACAGTCAGGTGCCCAGCCCAGCCCTGGCAGCGCTGCGACCACGTCACACAGTGCCTCCTTCGCAGGGAACACCAAAACCCCAGGGAGCTTCCTCTCCTCCTCCTCCTCCTCCTCCTGGCTCGCCCCCAGCCCGCAGTGGAAGCGCAGCTCCTGCCCTCGGGGGCTCGCAGGGAGCTGGGGCGCCAGCGCGCGCTCCCAGTGCCAGCCCTTCTGGCCATCAGGTTTTTCACATATACCCCTCGGTTTAGTTCTAGCAAACGGGGTCATCAGCACTAGAAACTGATGTTGTAATACGATTGTGAAAGAAACAAATCTTTGTCCACAGCTGCTTTATTTGTAAAACTCAAATCCAGACAGAGGTTCATAATTCAAACAGCTTCAAAATTCAAGTGGTAGTCATGCCCACGTCAGATTTCCATATACCTACACATAGACACAGACTACACATAGCATATGTATATACAGTTTCTGCTGACAGCATATTCACACACAAACGACAGAGAAGCAGACTTGGTTCTATATACAAAAGCAGTGTACTGGAGCATAAATGATGATAGAAGAGATGAAATATACTTATTTAAGCCAAGCTATGTAGCAGAGAAACATACAGAATTTTTGTCATGTGGGTGGCTTATGTTTTGTTTGCTTTTGACCCCCAAGATGTTCAAAGATAAAATCCATGCACGCAGAGGAAAACGCGCTTTTCACCACTGTTGCTCACCATCTTGATTAAACATAGAGAGAAATGACTTGCTAAACAAGGCTTAAACCGGAGCTCTCTCTCCAGTTACTCCACGTACTCATTTTGTCTCCGCCAATGCGGGCGGCAGCTCAGCCTGAACGGCTGGCAGGGAGGACTCGGACACCTCCGGTGCTGCCCTGCCAGAAGCGCTGCGAGGAGCAGACGGACACGCAGCCGGCAGAGCTGGCGCTGCCCCGCACAGCCCAGCCGCTGTCACCGCGACCTCAAACACCAAAGCGCTGAGAAGAGAGAAGCGGAGGAGACCGAACAAAGCCCATCTCCCATTCAGCCCTTTCCTGCGAGCACACCACCGTCCATGGCCATGGGGGCCAGCCCCTGCCCTCACCCCCAGGCCTGTCCCTCACTCATGGCCCCAGTCTGGGGGTCCCCACGGGCCCCTTCCACACGCGCCGCAGCCTGCACGGCTCTGGGTGCACAGGGGCAGTTTTTAAGCCAAGCTGTGAAAAGACAGCTAACCAGAAAGAAAAAACAAAGACCCTCCATCAAAGTCTGAGCTTCTCCTACTCCCAACTGCTCAGTCAAAACCAAACTGCTTGTGCCTGTAGCATCTTGATCTTTCTCAAAAAAAAAAAAAAATTGTCCAGAGGCCTTGTTAGGATGGAGGCATTTGCTTTAAAATGCTCTTTTCTATTCTCCAGTGATACAACGTACAGTATTTCACACCAATAGCCAGGCTAGCTGTTCTTCCCGGAGGGTATTGATGTCTAAGCAGCATGTGAGCTGAGGGAAACCAGTTACCACAGCTTCAAGGATCAATGGAGCGCTCTGCCTCCAGTTAATGAGTCAGTAGATCTGCCAGTTACATCCTTGATCTGTCCTGACTTCAAAGAGAAGCTGCAGCCTAGAAGCAGAGCAGGCAATTGAAGAAAGAAGTTGTATTTGTAGAAAAGGGAAAGCACCTTGATGCATCAAATACGTAGGATCTTAACCCACTTCTTTTTCTTAGCCAGCCCCATCTATAATCTGCTGAAATATATGCACAAGCACAGTTTGTCCCTCCCCTAAGAACCAGAAATTTAGATTCTGGGCAAAACTTCTGGCAATCCTTTCCTGCCTGACTTCTACTCTAAGGAAATTAATAAGCAGTACTATCTAACGAGATCATCAGAAATGGAAATGGTTGGCTTAAAGTAGCTCAGACAGTTACGGGAATGAAAGTCAAGAACAGAATCAAGAGCAACCCAATCCAGCAGGTCGTGAGTAGTCTCCAAGCATTCACAGGCAGCCAACCAAACCACCCTGAACAGAGTAGCCACCAGTTAGTAAACTAACGTATTTCTTCATAGAAGAGGTAAGCTCGCTAGTGATCAACAGAAATACTATGAGAAATTTTTTTAGAAACAATTATGAGATTCCTAAATCGGGGGGGGGGGGGGGGGGGAAGTCTTTTATCCTACGTAAGAATAGCTGTACCGTGTTTGAGTTGTTTCATCATGTTTTTAGCCTGTTTTAGTGTTCAACCACCTGCACAGTAAAAATTTTTTTTTAATGTGCAGATGGAATTGTCTCTTGCCTCGTCACTAAGTACCACTGAGAAGAGTCCAGCTCCATTTCTTTATACCCTTCCTATGCAGGCAGGAACTTTTCATATTTATGTAAGATTTATCATTACAGCATCTGTCCTACTAGCTGGAAAAAAGCTATTGTTTATCACAAAAGAGAAAGCAGATTACTTATATAGTTGAACAAGTTATTGTATGTGGCTTTGGTGGATGCAGCTGGCAGATCTCTAGGCATCCAGCTAAAACCAGGAAGATAAACCGGGCCCGCACTGTCGTCCAACATTTCACTAAAGAGCAGATATGGCAATGCTGACAACCACATTTCACTCCATTGTGCAAGTGAATTCTGCAGGCTAAGATTTATCAAGAAGAGTTAAAACAAGACACAGGATATCATACCCAAGAAATACAACCTTTTTTTCTGAGCACGAACCTGCATATTTAGATGTTATCCTTGTGCCATTTTACTAATCCATGTTTCCTCAACACATGAATAAATTCCTATAACAATGTGTCAAATTTGTCATTTGGGTTATGTCCAAAATCCCACTCTCAAAGTTAGAGCTGACTGTGATTGCACTGGGGGAGGTGGATAGGAATAAACTGATTTCAGCAATACTGGGCGGGGGGGGCAATCATACTACACATACACTGTCTCCAAAAATTAAATTATTTTTTCTTAACTGTGATGGTACACTTCTGGGAAGACAGCATTAAGGATACCTAAATTATTCTGACATGTCATTTATTATACTCAGTTTTATGTCTACACAATCTGACACAAAAAAGCGCCATTTTTATAATACAGTTTCCCATGAAAACTGCTTAGTAGGACACAAAAGAAGTAATATTACTTGGAAAAATTCAGCAGTTGTCTGCCTTTCAGCACTAGCATTTACAACAGAAGAGGTGCCATTATTGTATAATAGTATATTTTTGTAGCGGTAAGGGATTATAGAATAAACAAAACTCCATAGGAAAAAAGCATCATGCTGTTCCTTATCAAAGCTACAAAACCAAAGCAAGCGAGGAAAACAAGTTCTGCTTTGTTGAAGGTACAACAGTGACATTTGAAGCCAAGAAAAGAAAAATCCAGAATTTCATATAAGACAGTTATCAGGTAAGTTTTAAAAGGAAAAAAATCAATTTTATGTTTAACATTATTCAGGTATCATATGATAGAAGAGAACAATATATTCTCAAAACTGGAATGTGATTTATGTCTTATTGATAATATTACTTAAGTACACTACTGTGCCATTCATTCAGTAATTTATAAGTGTTAATAAAGCCCCATAGAATCTTTTTATAAGGTTTGTTTCATAGCTAGGGACATAAAGGCAGAATGGTTAACAGCCTGAATTCTAGAAACATACAGAGTCCCTAAAAATCAGGCCTCTAAAAATCAGGCCATTAGGTTTTTTTGTCCCTACACCACAAAGGAGCAGGTTTCAAATTCAGGGAAAAAGCTCCAAGTTTCTATATCTTAGTTCTTAGTCAGAATGAAAAACCCTTTCTTGTCTATTTTTGTCAGACCGAATCTAGACAACTTTCTTTAAGCATAAGTTTGACTAAACTTCTACAACTCGCTACCTGTTCCAGCCCATATGCTATGTCCTACAAATACTGATAAAAACAGTTGGTATGGTCATGAAAAGAGGGCGCTGACAGAGATTAAAAATAATCAAGCAAAGAAAATGAAGAAACAGGAGGGAGAAAGTGGGTTCAGATGGAGTACCACTGAAGAAAAACGACACAGCATGTCAAGGAGTGCCAAAAGCTGCTTTAGCACATGACAGTCAGCGTCTTCCAAACAAGCAAACGGCTAACTGAAAGCAGCATCTATTTAACGTAGTAAACATGCCATTACGTAATTAACCAACAGCCAAGAGCCTTACTCATTAGTTGTACAGTTTATTTAGACAAGACAAAAGCTTGTACAGTTTCTTAACTGTATACAGAAATGAAAACATCTGAAATATATTAGGTTTTTTCCCCCCCTGTATATTTAACTTTGTTCTTGGAAAAGTGTCTTTTTTTTTTATTTTAGGATTCACGTTTCAGCAGTACATATGCTCCCATTACTGCCAGAAGAGCATACTGCAAGAGAAAATAAGAGAATAAAGTCTGATTATGATTTATCTTCATAGAAGCTGTGAAGTGACAAATAGTTCAAAGTGTGCCCTCTCCAACATTACACCTTCTAGCGGAGTACACAGTTATAGAGTTGTGTTGCTATAGAATTACAGGAATATCTTAAGGTGACCATATTCATTATAAATAGGCATCACAACTACATGCACTTAATTTACGACATTCCTACAAATTAAATGTTTTCAAATGATTACACGTACTAAGTTCTACTGGATAACAGACAAGCTAAAATCAGCAAGAAAACACAGCTCATTTTACATTAGGTACCAAACCACAGAAACATGCATTCTTATATGCAAGACTTTACTTGCTATTTTATAGTTTTAAATGTAAGTATTCAAACTGTCTGTATACATACCTTAAATTTTGGATAGTCATTCATTATTATAGTTACCATACCAACATAAGGCAAAAATCTATAATTGACAAAACAGATGAATGTAAAATTAACCCTCAAATATTACACAGAAATCTTTCAATGTTACTCAGTCTTGAATATTTTAGACAATGGACTTCAGAGGAAAAAAACCAGACAGACAGCAAGAGCTTTAAAGACAACATGTACTTAATGAAAATTTGGAAGCAAGATCTCTCAGATTTCCCTCTCCTCCCATGCTTCATCTTGCTGCATATTATTCATAGCATTAAAAATATACATGGATCCAGAAACGGCAAGTAAATATCATTGTAATGAGGGGTACTCACAAAAGCCTAACATACTACAACACAGCTTTTTAGGGTCTGCTGTTGTTCTGCAGCTATAAAAGCTGTATAATCTAACACAGAAAGGGTTTCAAACTAATACAGAAAGTATTTTAAATTAGCATTTAACCTAGTCTACCAGCATTAAAGGTTTAGAGGGGCACTTGTTCTGTTTCTGGTTATTTAATTTGAAGGCAGAATCTAAAAAAAGAAATATCAAGCAAATATTCTTGCAGAAAAGTATTTCATACTGTTATGCAAGTTAACCTTATATTTATGACAACTTACGGAACTCTTAAATTAGGGAAGAAAATAGACAAGTACATAATGTGATACAAGAAGTCCTACTTCCCACTGGGTTTGGCCTGTGACATTAATCTTAGCCTACTGGACACAGCAGAACTCCCATCAAGCTTCTCATGCCATCACTGAGACTCTCATAGCCCAAACGATATTTTGCCACAGGCTGTAAGCAAAAGCATTCTCAATAACAAGTGTAAAACAATCATTTACACTTGTCGCTAATGCATATCTGAATGCAATTTTTTTTTCCTTAGATATAAATTTAATCAAGTTATTTGAGAAAAATCTTAAGAGATTTCATCTCAACTGGGGAAGGGAACGAAGTCAAAAACTCAAACCTTGCATAAAATTCCTGTGGGATGTGGAAATAATTTCCTAGTACTTTCTAGCAATTACAAGGATAAGTTGCTTAATTTTGTTTTTACTGTTGAATTATTTGTTAAATGTCCCATTTTAAAAAAAAATTAATTTCCACTCTCCACATCAGTGACAGGATTACAGAAAGCAACTTTTCCAGGTAAAGTAGGTTTTTTTTATTACCATTTTATTTAAGAAATTAAAAAAATACCATATCAGATCTAGTCTGTATCAACAGCGGAACAGATTTAAATTCTAAATTTTCTATTTTAGTTACAAAGGACATAGACATTTTGCATTACTTACCCTCTTGCTCTTCCAACAACATCTTTCTTCTCTAACCAGTTCTGACCTTCTTTGTATAAGCCTCTATCATCAACTTCATTATTATCACCTTTAGTCAGAAATTTGATGTTCCCATTTTCTCTAGAAGGCAATGAGGTGATGAACTAAATACCACTTAATTTTGAAACCTCAATTAACATCTACAAAGCACAATGAAGATGAAAACTGCTACAAGATTAGATAAGACTATTTACTTCCAGTCCTGCAAATTTAACAAACACCATTAAATCATTAACATTACAGACTTTACTGACAGAGTCAACAGAAATTTAACAAGAAATGTTTTTTTTAAAACACTCCTAGACTGTCATCTGATGTAATCAATTACACAATGAACATGAAAGGGATACTGTCCACCCAGAGCAGGCAGTAAGCTTCCTCAACAAAAGCAATATGTGCGCATTTGGGAAAAAAACCCAAAACCTCTTCAATTTCAACAGAACAGAAATTTAACTCTGAAATACTGAATAATACCCTACTAAGAAGGGGTTTTTGGTTTTGTGGGTTTTGTTTGTTTGGTTTTTTTTTTAAATTGAGGAACAAGATCCTATGAAGTCATCACACATTAGAGAATGAATTTAACTGAATTTGAATCACAAATTTCAGATGTGGCAGACCTTAAAAATCTTCCCTTAGGAAAGTGGTATAAAAATGGTATAATAATATAAGGTTTTAGGCAATCTTCTAAATTCTATACACTTGTTTAGCTCTTAGTAATCATATTTATGTCAAAATGAAGCTTTGCCATCCTTTTGATGGAAATTAATATTAAAGAGCCTCTAAAGTAGCTGCAAATGTGCATCAAATTTAGTATTTTGTCACTAATGCTGCAATGCCGTTTTAGGTCACTCATTAATTGTTAAACAATATAGTGGGTTCCAGGCAAAACCTCACTTACATTTGATATTTATCAATAAAGAAGTACATGTAATCAGTCTTTAAATAACATAATGTGGACAAAACATTATGTGGGGTTTTTAGGAGCCCGTATGGAGAAACCCAAGCCATAGGAACCCTTCCCTCGGAAGCGCTCTTCCCCACTGGACACCTGCAGAGCTCGAGTGCCGGGCTGCTCCCCTGGGCCAGGGCTAACGCCCTGAGCTCTGCTGGCCATTGCAGAGGCTCAGTCCTTTTTGTAGGACTAGAAGTTTAAAACCCTGAACGCACCTACATCATAACCTTTCCCTACTGTTTCAAATGAACGAAATATTTTACACTATGTTTTGAACGTGACATAATTTAACCCCTGCTGTTAGAAAACTTGCCACGTTTCACTCCCTTCCAAGCACTACGCATACGTGCAGGTGATACACGCAAGACTTCGGTTCAACACTCTCATTTAAATAAAGTTATTAAGTTTACAGTCTTTTAAATTATTTTGCTCAAGAAGCTGGTAATTGCAAGTAATGATATTGAGAAATAAGGAGTTTTTATGAAGACAAATTAGGTATTAAAAAAAAGAAGAGGTAATTCTTGGATATACAAATTTGTTTCAAAAAAGCATTGAAGAACAGATACTACTCAAAAGAAACACCTTCAGTTCCTGGCCAGGACTTCCTGAGGAGTAAATATGTCAATGTTTGCCACCTCCAGGTCAGCTTTTTGCTGTGCAGAATTAGAAACAGAATTGCCTCTCTTTTGTTTGAGAAGGAACTGTTTATCATACCAGGCATATGCAGTAAAGGTAAAAACAAGTAATCCACCTGTTGCTTTTCAGCATGAATTGTTGTTGGCATTGTGACTAACAGACACAAAAAGAATAAGAATCTCTTCTTTCATTCTGAGTCAAATCTCTTTTCTGGGAAACTTCAGTTAGCAAAGATCACATACTCGTCAGACTTCATCTATAGTTCTGATCCTGAATCTTCACCTTCTTTCAGAGATTTGCTTTTAGAAGTAGCTATTTCTCGTAACCAAAAATCCCAGTTCTACAAGAGTCAGTACAGAAGTGGACTCTGCTCCCACACGTATTGCTACTGCTGGCAAAATGCCTATAGCTCGTGTTACCGGACTCCTCTTTAGCACAGGTTTAGCTACTTCGAACCTGAGCAACAGGAGTCAGGGTTTCAAGAAGTGTGCCACAGAATTGGGGACAAAAGTGGATCATATCCTAGAGATGAATTTTATCTTACAGCATATCCTCACTTGCTTTTTTCACAAAATACTACCAAATTAAAATATAAGTGAAAGTCACAGCAAAGGAAACTGTGTTTAGAAACAAGGAAAATGCCAAGTTGCATTACTTTTCATGTATTTTGATTACTCTGTGAACTATTGGAATGTCTCTGCCTTCAACTTTAAAAACAACTATTTCACCAGCTCTGATTGGGTCATCATGGAAATTTGTTAAGAACAACAGATCTCCCCTGTGAAAAGCTGGTTCCATGCTGCCACTACAAACAAAAAGAAAGAGAGAGTTTATTAGCATTATGGTAAATGAAAGACCAACCACAAAAACAAAGAACGTTTAATTCTTACAGATAAACTCACAGTTTTAACTGAAATCTATAGCTTCAGCCATGCAGTAACACTATACAGACATTTAACACAACCCAAACCTCAGCAAGTCCCAAGCTGAGCCAGCCTATAGATTTCCTTACTGCCTCAGTGAAACAAAGAAATAAGCAGTATAGAAAAGTAACTGCATTGTAGCTATGATGAAGGAACAAAACGAGCCATTCTGGTTACAAGAACCAATCCATTACTGAAAAGCCAAAAAATGCTTCCCAGTACAACAGGAAGTACGTCTCTACATAGACAGAGTTTAATTAACACGAGCAAGCATTACGCTTTCATCAGTGATTTATGATCAGAAAAAAACATGCCTTTTTTCAAAGCCAGCCATAGTATCTTTTGGTAACAACCTTTAAAGTAGGATTCCAGATCCCATAACTAATAATGTGAACAGAGAATTACTATTAAAATACTGTTATTTACTGCATACATTCCTTGCTGACACACATGCAATTTCTGTAAGGCTGAATCTTCCATTCTTCCATGAACATATGTTTAACTTCATGTATGTGATCAGCACTCAGGGGCCTGGCTGTAAAGACTGGCTTTTTATATACCAGAGGTGACAGCACTGAGAGAGAAGCAACACACAAGTATAATTTACTCAGAAAAAAAGTTTTACTGTAATACAATTTTAAAATAAATACAGATATGGTAAAAAAAAAAAAAAGAGAACTTAACAAATACACCAAAACCTGTTCAATGGCTTCTGGAAGTGCAACACATTCACTTATTTTCTTCAGGAGACAACAGAAACTTCATAGGATTACATGTATTTATATGAAAGCAGAATTAATTTTTCAGAGTCCTAACACCTACACAGTGATTACTACCCCTAGGTAGCAATATGTATATGTAAGTAATCTTGAGTAGTTTATCTGTTAATTAAGTGAACAAAACTAGATTTTCAAAGGTTTCCTGTATCTACTGCTTCTCCAAACTTCAATAAAAACTAGGTTGCAATTACAAAAGCAGCCTTTGCCAAGTGTCCAAAACCAGAGTTAGTAGAAAATATGTGTTTGAGTACTTCTTAACGTAGGTAAGATTTCAAATTCCAAATCTATCCAAGGGGGAAGGGGAGGAGACAAAGGACAAAACAGTATTTGGACTTTAACAAAAAAGCCTTTACATTGACTTACCTGAGCACCACAACAATAGGGCTTTCACTTCCAGTAATGACGATCAGCCCTTTCCATATCATAAGGGCAGAAGACACTATCATAGCAAAATTTAAGACTTGGTAATACAGCTATATGAAACAAGAAAATTGTTTTTAAAAGTTACTGTGTTGTATTTAGAAGCACAACATAGAATTTAAACCCACATGCACAACTGAATCACACTCCGGACACGTGGACTTTTATGCTAAAACCATATTCCAACAGAAGCCTCATGGAACAGACTGCCGTATCAGCAATCCAACCATCCAAACCATACTGCAACATGAAGTTTTAATCCATTGTGTCCTCAGTCTTGGCTTAGTACATCTGTGCAATACTCCCATTCGTTAGTGCTAGAAGCTAGTGAGCTCACTAGCGAAGACTTCCAAATTATAGAAAGCTATATGGCAAATGATCAAATCTATTTTGATCACACCCCCCTGACTCCTAGCTGAGCTCATAAGTATTCAAAACACACATAAGAAATATCGTAACATAACATTTTTGTTTAAAAAGAGGAGCTGTGGACATAGAATAGATGACAAGGACTGATTTCCTGCTATTGTCAGGCAAAAATTTCTGACATGGAAAAATCTTTTATTGATTTGACTAACTTTCTGCCCCCAAATTCTACTGCTTCACCAGCCATTACAGCAGTGGATATGTTTTCTTCCCACTACCTTGTTGTTTTTTTCCTCTTCTTAGCAGCATACAAAGATGCTCTGGTGGAAAACGACCCTGCCCATCTCCATTTATCGCGTGGCTCACTCATGTAAAGTATGGAACCAGAAAATTCCCGACCATCATTCTAGTTTGAAAACATGTATGCTAGGATTTTCAGGTATATCACCCACTTAACTTAGCATTGGTCAAGCTCCAACATCTGCTCTGAAGTTGTTTTTTTTTAAATGATTGATTGATAGATATTAAAAAAGCTCCACAACAAGGAACCTTCATAGCCTGGAAATCTCAAAGTTTGTCACCAGTCTTACAGTCTCCCTTCCAACCAGCTATTTGCATAACCACATAGTAAAGATAAAATACTAAGTTAAAATATTTTGAACTACAAGAGCTCAAAAACACCCATTTGCTTCCACACGCTGCACCTCCAGAACGCAGCTGGTTACCGACAGGAATGTAAAAATACGGTTTCTCAGCTTTAAGCCCAAGGCCTGACGGCCCCCGGCAGCCGCCGCCTCCGGCCCCGCGACTGCCGCTCAACGCCTCCAGGGCGCCGGGAAGCACAAACGAGAGCGCGGGTGGGCGAACCCCCCCGAGGGGACACTGCCCAGCCGGCGGCGGAGCGGCCACCCACCGACAGCAGGCCCGGAAAGCGCGGCCGGCCCCAGCGCGCCGCACGGCTCCGGACCCCCGGGCGACGCCGAAGCTCCGGAACCTCCGAGCGTCCTCCGCATCCCGACCCAGCCCTCGGCCCGCACGCCCGGGGGCCCCGCTCCGGGCCGGCACCGGCACGCCCCGGCCGCTACCTGCCGCTTGTTCATGCGCCGCAGGTCCCCGAAGAGATCCATGGCGGGGCCGCACACAGCCGGCGGCGGGAGCTACCGGCGCCCTCGCGGGCGGCTCCTCAGAGCGGGGCGCGGCGGAGGCCGCTGGCACCACGAACCCCAGCGCTGACCGCGAGCCGCGACTCCCGCCGGCCCGGGGAAAGGGCGGCGCGGGCCGCCCCTCTGCTCCCCGGGAGTTGTAGTCTCCCTCCGCCCGCCGCCCCGCTCACGCTCCGCGGGCTTTGCGGCCGCCGGGACTACAATTCCCAGCATGCACCGCGGCAAGGGGCCCTGAGGGCGAGGCCCCCCGCCTCCTGCCCCCGGAGGTGCCCGACCAATTTGCTGCCCGAGGGGGCTTTCAGTGGGCGCTGAGACCCCGCGATACGGCGGAACGAGCCCGACTCGTCTGCGGAGCAGCAGAACGGCGGCACCGGCCTCCCCAGCCATCATCTCTTTTGGATCAGGCGGCTGCCGGAGAGCGCTCGCTGCCGCCGGCCTGCGTGTGCGCCGCTCATTGGCGGGCCGAGACGGGGCGGGGGCGGGGTCAAGCGGGGAGGGGTGGGGCCAGCGGGGCGGGGCCGGGTGCGGCGGCTGAGGGTCTGTGGTGGCTGGGGGCTGTCTGTGCAGCTGGCCCGTGCTGGGCCCTCCGCCGTGCTGAGGCCCCCGCCGTGCTGGGCCCTCCGCCGTGCTGGGCCCTCCGCCGTGCTGAGGCCCCCGCCGTGCTGAGGCCCCCGCCGTGCTGGGCCCTCCGCCGTGCTGAGGCCCGCCGCCGTGCTGGGCCCCCGCCGTGCTGGGCCCCCGCCGTGCTGGGCCCCCGCCGTGCTGGGCCCGCCGCCGTGCTGCCAGAGTGGGCGCAGGCGTCTGGGATGAGATCTGCCTCAGCAGCATGGCCGTCTGTCTCGCTGGCTGCGGGAGGGATGAAGATCGTCTGGTTTCAGCAGCTAACACTCACCTCAGCGTTTGTTCAGGGGCTGCTGCACGGGCCTTGAAAAGAGAAAAACACAAAGTCCCGGAAAAAGCTGTGCTTTTATGTGGCAGCAGCTCAGTCCTTCCCACAGTCGTGGCAGTTTGTGCTAGTCAGAAAATGGCTGGCTGCAGCTGGGGTCCTCCACGGCAGGGCAGGGCGAGTTCATACACGCAGCCATCAACCACAGTCTTCCCTTTGTCCTTCATCGCACAGGAAGGGATGTTTATAAAAAATGTGACCTCTCAGATGGTGGTGAGGCAGCTGGGTTGGGTTTGGGGGTGATTTCGCAGATGCTTCTCTCAGCAGGAAAGCCAGGTGACGGAGTTTTCCCCATCGTTGGGCCACTTGTCCCTGCAGCGCTGCTGTGGCTGCGCTCTTAAAACTGTACGACTGCAGCGAACTGAGTTTTCAACTGATCCATGTAAAAATACTTCCAGGTTAAAACGATGGGGGTCGTGAAGAGTGGGGTATTTTTAAACTACATTTTCTCCCAAATTCAGTTCATTGCCACAAACAGACCAACATGTTTTGGAATCTGTGCAGAAGGGCTGACCGGACGATCTCTGGACGCCTCTTCCAGTTCTGCATTTGAATGATTGCATAAGCCTGAAGCAACGACTGGCCAAATAGGTGCAGGTCACTGCCCAGAGCTTGTTGATTTGCTGGGAATCAAATGAACCAAACTAAGTAAGGTTTTCATCGAGTTCACAATTAGCTCTTGAAGAGCGGGAATGACAATATAGGAGAACAAAGAACACAGGGAAATGCTACTAAGATAAACGGAAGCAAATAGTTTGTCCGAAGGAGCATTGGAAACGTGTTTCCACAGTTTGCCAGAAATTGCTTGAGACTTTCTGTTAGCAAACAGTTGGAAAATAGTGAGTAAAAGAGGCAGAACTGGCATTAGATCACAGAGGAACGTGTAATGATGTCATGAATGGACAGAAGTGGCAAATGGACACTGGAAAGAAAACTCCAAGGACAGTAGCTGGGCATTATCTTGATAAGATCCTTCATCTTCTCACCTGATTATTCTTTCAGTGACACCAGTATTCCTTTACTTACTACACAGGCGTTCCTCTAAGTTTACATTATTTCAGGTTAGTTTTCTCTGATACCCTTTAAATACTCAAAAGAGAAAATCATCTTGAAATTGATTTTCTGTTAACCATATCCCCAGGGCGCCCATTAAGGGTTGTGTGAGGAATTCGGACGAGAAGAGGCTGAGAGAGCTGAGGTTGTTCATCCTTGGAGGAAAGAAGGCTCCGGTGGGATCTTATCAATGTATATAAATACCCGATGGGACAGAGTAAACACAGAGCCAGACTGTTCTTGCTAGTACCCAGTGACAGGACAGGAGGCAATAGGCACAAAATGAAACACGGGATATTCCATTTAAGCCTAAGAAAAACCTTTTTTACTGTGAAGGTGGTCAAACACTGGAACGGGTTGCTCAGAGGGTTTGTGGAGTCACCTTGGAGATACTCAAAACCTGCCTGGACAAGGCCCTGGTTGTGGGTCCTGGGGACAACCGTCTTACCAGGAGCCCTCGGCAGCGGCGGCAGCGCTGGAAAGAGTGCATCATAGCTGCGGCACCCTGCGCTCGTATGTCAAAAGACCCAGATGACCTTCGTCCGTCCAAGCTTCGGCAGTACGCTGCAGCCAAAGCGCGCTTGTTTTGATGGTTCTGTAGACAGGGTTACATCTGGCTGCCGTGTCTGCTCAGCCTGAGTCACACAGCTGTCCTTTCAAACTGAGCTTCAGCATTTCCACGCGACATGGATGATGCACGTCCCTGGGGCCACAACAGAATACGTGATACAATTTGTCATTATCCCTCTTTGAGCAGATGTAGTATTCAGAAGTAATTACTGAGACGGACATGGAGAAGAAAAATACACAAGAGCAAACTCAAAGGTGGCTAGAAGATTTCTGAATTTGCTTTGTGTAATTAAGTTTTTAATTAAAAAGGTGTGGAACAGTTATCTATTCTTTAAGAGTGGGATCTGCCCACTGAAATGTTTGATGGATTCTTGCACAGCAAAAGGTTTTCTACAATTCCCCTGAAGTAGGTCTTTCATACCATGCTACCTAGATTTTTTTTAAAAAATAGAAGTTTTCTTCTTTGTGAGATCTGCTTGCCTTTTTTTTTTTTTTTTTTTTAATGACAAAGATTAAAAATGGTGATTTGGACAAAATGATCAGGAAGTACAATCAGTTTAAGA
>VFFE01007610.1:48448-97536 GCA_008921705.1 Burhinus oedicnemus
CCTCCCCACTCTCCTCCAAGCACTGCCTTCTGATGCACTTCCATCAGCTAAACTTTCTTTCAGAAGCATTCCAATAAGAAACAGTTTAAGAGAACCTAAGGAACTGCCCCAGCATTCAGAACTCTGTTTTAAAGAAACTTACTAGAAAAAAAAAAAACAGAAACAAAACAGAAAAACCCAAACTTTCCACTAGATACCAATACAAACACATAACAAAGAGTATAAAAGTTATTAGTTTAAATATATACAAACTCTTTCAACTCAAATACTGCTTCAATGGTTTTGAGGGTATAGACAATGAGGTGAAGGGGACACTTTTATGCAGAATATATTGCAACAGCCTGAACAGTACTGTTAACACTATTATACCTTGAACTTTCTGTAGCAAAAATGTCATTTGTATTCCAATGTGGAGAGAGATTTCTGCGTCCCAAATGATCTGATCACTTTTCAGCTGAACTCATTCTTTTTGACTTAATGAAGGCCATGCCATGTGTTCTCATGTGAGTGTTTAAGGCCGCTTCAGTTTCAAAAGTCTTTGCACACACTTTGCATCTTCTATCTGATGCCATACTGTCAGATGATTCATCCTCATGATTGGGTTTATTTTCTTGCTGATTATCCTCCCCAGACCCATTTTGTTTTGATACTGGCTGAGGCTCCTTCAGCTTATGTACAATGAAGAGATGTCTGGAGAGGGACACGTGAGATGTGTAACAGAGTCCACATTCCCTGCACTGGTACGAAGAGCCATCAGATTTATGCTGAGGAATATGTTCATGGAACTGGAGAAGATTTTCCGTTGTAAAGCCACAAACAGCACACTTGTGAACTTTAAAAACATTTATCTTTAGCTTCTTCAATGGCTGAGTGATTGCACCTCGTGGAGGCCTGAACTCCAGTATAGGTTCTTCCAATTTACGCTTCGGACTAGGAACCTAAAAAATGCCATAAATGGTATATCATGTAAGCATAAATATGCAGTTCTTTTCATAACTATTTGTGGCTTGCAAACTTCAAAAACCTTCCTTTGGTAGGTTCCAGTACAACTTTGATACATACAATATTTGAAATAATAAAAGCAATTATATGCTGTACATGTTGGAAAACTAGGGGGTTTCTTTACTATAAATTGCACATACAATTTGTTTTGTCAGCTCTGATAGAGCTACAGTATCTAATACACTGTATAAACTTGAATAAATATTTGCCAGTGTAACTGCGTCCAAGTACACACACCAATGAGACTTCAATTGCGTACAGATTGTAGAATATCAGTCTAGGAACCTTTCAGCACTACCTTCTGGAACTCCATTTTAATTACTTAGTATTATTTCACGCCTGAAATTTGAGTTGACAGATTATCTGCTGGTTGTTAGTAGCCAAACTAACATATTGCCAAAGGATGAATCAACATGCACAATTTTTTAAAATAATTAAAGTGATCATTTTTTATATTCTCCTTGTTATTCTTCTGACATGAATATTCCTCAAGAATCCTCTGCATCCTATGAAGCTCAGATACGCTCCATGATGTTTATCAAGACAATGTTTATAGCTGCCGTATTTTCAACACTTAAATAAGAAGACAGTATGTTGGGCTGAAAGAGAGTCATGTGAAGGACAATAGTGCATTTTAAAAAACAGGTATGCTGCTGTCTCCGCTGTCAGCTTTGGACATGCCATCACAAGTGAAATTCTTTATCATATAGAGCCCAAAACACTTAAACAATGTTGTTATTCTCTGCATGTAACAAGTCTTTGGACAGCGCTGTCATCTTACTTTTGCTTTCCTCCTAACGCTCATCAGCAATAGAAGAACAGAACAGAGTATTTCAGCTGGAAAGGACCTACAGCCATCGACTAGTCCAACTGCCTGACCACTTCAGGGCTGACCAGAAGTTAAAGCACGTTGTTAAGGGCATTGTCCAAATGCCTCTTCAACACTGCCAGGCTTGGGGCATCGACCACCTCTCTAGGAAGCCTGTTGCAGGGTCTGACCACCCTCTCGGTAAAGAAGTGCTTCCTAATGTCCAGTCTGAACCTCCCCTGGTGCAGCTCTGAACCATTCCAAGCAGTCCTGTCCCTGGATACTGAGGAGAAGAGCTCAGCACCTCCCTCTCCATGTCCCCTCCTCAGGAAGCTGCAGAGAGCGATGAGGTGGCCCCTCAGCATCCTTTTCTCCAATCTAGACAAACCCAGAGCCCTCAGCCACTCCTCACAGGATGTGCCTTCCAGCCCCTTCACGGCTTTGTTGTCCTCCTCTGGACACATTTGAGTACCTTCAAATCCTTCTTAAATGGTGGGGCCAAGAACTGCACACAGTACTCCAGGTGAGGCCACACCAACGCCAAGTACAGTGGGAGACCCTGCTGTACTTCAATCATCAGATTGAAAGCAGCTTCACTGTAAAATTTGTATCAAATAAGCTCAAGTCTTGGTATTTGGACGAAGGTCACATTGCTTCTACATAGAATCACAGAATTGTTTAGGTTGGAAAAGACGTTTAAGATCATCAAGTCCAACCATTAACCTAACAATCCCAAACCCACCACTAAACCGTGTCCCTCAGCAGCACATCTACACGTCTTTTAAATACCACCAGGGATGGCGATGCCACCACTTCCCTGGGCAGCCTGCTTCAAAGCTTGATAACCCTTTCTGTGAAGAAATTTTTCCTAATACCCATCCTAAATCTCCCCTGGCACAACTTGAGGCCATTTCCTCTCATCTTATCGCCTGTTACTTGGGAGACCGACCCCCCCACCTCGCTACAACCTCCTTTCAGTTAGTTGTAGAGAGTGAGAAGGTCTCCCCTCAGCCTCCTCTTCTCCAGGCTGAACACCCCCAGGTCCCTCAGCCGCCCCTCGTAAGATTTGTGCTCTAGAACAAGTAATCTGTAGCTTTTTTACAGCTATGAGAGGACTCGGTTGCAGAGGTTTTGAAAGGTGCTCTTAAAACAAACCACTAAGGGGTAAGTTATATTCATCGTCATTCAGTGATCAAACCAAACAGAAAGTCCAAAAACATGTTCTAGTTCAAGCATGACAGAATTCTTTGCAGGAACCTTTGAGACATTTTTTTGGCTCTACTTGACAGAAAATCACATTTATGGGATCAAAATACCTGCATCTATTTAAAGATGTATACCCACAAAAAATTCACTCTCAGTGACTGAATGAATCTTGTAAGTGATTACCTTTGTGTCTTCTTTTACTTCCCTTTCTTCCATATTGGTTGATTCAGTCATTTCTTTCACATCAGGGTCTTTAATGCCATGCATCAACTGAATATGTTTTTCCAACATCAACCGCTTGGTAAAAGTACGTCTTGAATCTGGGCAGTGCCTACATAAACACAAAGCAGATATGCACAGATTCAAATTTCATGCCTAACAAAACCTGCAGCATTCTGATGAATATACACAGGACTAGTAAATAAATCCAGACTAGAGTACAATCTATTAAAGTGGCAACAATATTTTTCCAACCAATTGCACAGGTAAGTATTATAAGAAAATGAGCATAATTACAAAATAAAACTAGAAATGTTTGAGCAATTTATATTCAGAGCAAATGAGAAGTTCTCTGAAGATAATATCCAAAATGGTACAAAGTGCGAGTCAGAATAAAACCTGGGAGCACCTGAGTTTGTTTCTTGGACCTCTGCTAACATCACCAAACCATACATTCTATCAGACACTTTCCCCAGTTCTCCTTAATTTAAATTTCATAGGGAAAGCAATCACCTTCCACGTAGGATGAATACTAGCTCCAAATGACATGTAATTCTGCATTCAAATCCAAATACTTGGATAGTAGTATTGGATACTACTTTGAAGTAGTAATTCCTCCTCAGCTCCCTTTCCAACCTCAAACTAACCAGCAGAACAAACGTGTCTTTCACAATCTGTGCTTTATTCTCCCACACAGAACCAGCTGCATCACTTCTAAACCTCTCACGTGCTTTGGGAAGTGTGTTTCTCCTGAACTCCAATGTTGTAACACGTTGTACAGGTGTCTGGAGGAGGGATGGCCAAACAAGAACTGCAGGGGAGAAGTTAAACTGTAATACTCTCTTTCTGAGTCTCTCTCCTAAGGTTTTAACTTTTTAAATGCTATTTCATTTAACTTTATTGAAAAAAAAAAAAAGTCACGACAATACTGTAGGCATTCTGAAATGAAAACAGAGAACCACAACAAGTTTTCTGCTCAAAGGGTATGCAAAAACCTGACACTTGCTACTTGTCATATACCAAGAGAAATAGTGTCTAGGCTAGCCAGCTCACGAAGGCTGAAGAACAAATGAAGGGTACTTTAGAAACAATCTGATGCATGGGTTGTGTCAGGCAACCTCGGTGCAGGGAGACAGGAGGTTATAAAGCACTTTGTTAGGACACTATGCTATGCACGGCAGCCGCGAGTTTCCACAGCACTGGGCCTTGCAGGCCTTGTGCCTTCCGTAACAAAGCAGAGATCACACTACGGCAGAGAAGGGGCTAAGATCTCAGCCGCAGAGAACGGTGGCTGCTTGCAGCTTTCTTTCCAGAACTTAAACCTCAGTGCCGCAGCACGCAAATACATACAAAACTATGAATGAAGAGATACAACAGGAATCTTATCTGACATGGATTTTTCTATTAAATTATGTATCCTCTGTCCAGCCACTTGAACATCACTAAGGATTTTTAGACATTACACACTGTTTTATGTATGAGAAAAATCCTACAAGTACTGGCTTTTGTAGATTAGAAGAGTGGGTAGTATATTTGAGAGGCTACTGAAAACCAAGTTCACCGCTGTAGAACTATCAGCCATGCAAACTCTCAGCTCAGTCAAGTTTCAGATTTGCTGGCCAAAGCCTCAGAAAGACAGCAGACTACGTACGTGCATTCTCAGTAGCCTGCTACATTTTATGCGTGCAGGATAGCCTGAACAGTTTGGCCTGTTTATGTATCTAAATACCCAATTCATCTGAATGAACGGGACACTGGCTTTTATACAACCAAGAAAAGAAATTCAACTAACAACATTTTTTGTTGGTTTATACTCTGTTTCTAAATAAATAAAAGTACAACTTACGAGCACGTATAAACCTTCCTAATGCCTTTGTGCTTGATACGATTGTGACGACATAAACTATGGGATGAACTGAAAGATTTGTCACATTGTCGACACGGATGTTTCTTCATTTGCTTAAAAAAAGAAAAGAAGAAAAATACATTAATTAAAAAAGCTCAGTAATAAGTACTGCATGTGTTGAACCTTTTAATAATAGGAAAGAAACATCACTTACCAGTGTCTGGTACCGTATCTTCAAGAACACACCACTCCTGCAGCAACACTGCAGAAGTCAGAGGACCTGGACCTCTGTCAAAACAGTGTGGCCAGCATGAGTTACACACACATCTATCACCAGTTGTAAACCGGTGTCACAGACTGTGGATGAAGAGAATTTCTTCCACCAAAGAAGCAGGGAAGATCAGTGGATTATCTCTGGATCAGTAAAGGCAGTATGGTGAGAGATTCGCTTTCACTGTAACGTAACCTTTCCCTTCCCATCACCAAACTATGTCTGCAGCTGCTGACTGAGAGCGCCTATCAGTCACCTACCAGGAGGGGTGACGAGCACATAATAAGGACCAAAGCAAAACGTCATGGACACTGACACACCAACAGGGCTCAGAAAAGTAATGAACAAATAAGAAGTATGGTCCGATGCCAACCTGAGGGCCATCTGTTTGGGGAATTCTGTGGGTTTTATATTACAGTTTGTTAAGTGGAAGGAGAAAGAAAAGGAAGGAAGCTGAAAAGGATGGAGTGGTCTCCATCTATGTCATTCCAGCCGAACATGGCCGCAGGAGCTCTAGTATATGAAGAAATAACATCTCCAAAACTGCAGACTATGCAAGCCCCAAGAACAAATGACATGGTCCTGTCCCTTAAATTCCATCAGCCCTAGAACTCAGTTCAAACAGCATGTCTTATCAACCGGAGTAGTTTCATACAATCAGTCAAGTGTCCAGAAGGAAAATCACGTTCCTTGGATTGCTTTTTCCTGCTCTAGCAGGGATCATAGTTTTCCTTCATAATGACAGTAACATTCTCTTTCCTGCATTTATCGGGAAACTGAAAAAAACAAATTTTATTCCACTATTCCAACTGAGGCCACTGAGCAAAAGACTTGGATCAGTGCTTGAAATTGGAGCCTTCTTGACCCTTCATGAAGAGTCCATCCAAGGTCTGTCCCTATGTTCCAAAGTACTCAATAGCAAAGATTTTCTTCACAGAAAATTTTTTCACTCACTTTTTCTCACCTTCTGAGGAAGTGACAAATTCCTAAACAATGGAGATGCACAATGATCCACACAGACATTTTAATATGACATAAGCCATCCTCTGGTGCCCAATATTAATCAATAATAATAATAATTCTCAATCCTAAATACTCAAGCCATACAGAAATGCTTAAGGAACTGAAAAACATCCATCTTATATTTGTGCTCCGAGTGCTGAACTTTATGTTGATGTTCATATTCTCTAATGGCTACGTTGCTCAGGAACAGCTACAGACAAGGCAGTGGAGATCTGTAGAGGTGATGTCGTCACTGAAAATTATCGTTTACTGCAAAGTTTGGAGTGAATGGTGGAAGGTTTGTACATGGGAAAAAATGATGTCTGGAATGGCTAAGGAGTAAAAGCTGTTACAGTGAGATGAGAGACCTTTCGCTATCAAGACCAAAATCACATGGAGTGTGGGGGAAGGAAAGAAAAGCAGTTTTGAAAGGTCATTCATGCAAATGTGAAGCAGCCCATTAGGAAACATGATATGGTAATTTTATTGGGGCTAGTCAACATAACGCTGTTAAGAGGCGCAGTACTGTTCAACCTCGACTTCCATTTCATGTTTAAAGGCCAATTAAAACAAAAGGAAATCAACATCTTTTGCTCTTAAATTGTTAAAGGTGAAAACCTTACAGTGTGTACACACAGTGCATGCTCATTCATGCTAATGCATTAATCAATATGTCTTGCAGTATGTTTTTGCAGTATGCTTATGACTGCAATGCTCTGGGAAGAATTTATAAAATAAAATAAAATGAGAAGTCGTATTAGGGCTTCTATCAAGAAACAGCCCCGCACCATGCTGTACAAACACACAAGCTCCACCAAGGCTGCCCGTGTATCTTAGCCAAAGCCACTGCCCAGTGCAGACGCATCAAGCCCTGAGTCAGAAAAGCAGGCGGAGGGCTGTACTCAGTCCCTCTCAGAGCACCAGGGGCACGACCTGGGGTAACCATCCATGGCACCACAGTCATTCTAAATTTGTTGGGAAGATTCAGGATAGAGACTCAAATAGGATTTTGGATGTATTAGTTTCTGCAATGGCAGCCAAAACCAAAAGAACTAAGAAATTAGTTCCATAATTAGGTGCAGGAGGACCTGTTGTACAGCATCTTGTTTTTACAGGAAGAAAGAGGATGTTCAATTAGATGCACAGCCAAGTCGGAATTGGTAAAGCAATTCCTGCTTAGAAAACATCTGTCCTTTCACAGAAACACACTTACACACAAGCCCTAGGAAGCTCAGCATATGTCTACCTGGCCAAGTGCAGACATATACTATCCAGTTTCAAGCCAGGAGTTGTACAGAGTTGTTAGAACCACGCTTTGTCTGGGCTAATAACAGTTGTTATTATTTTTTTAAAAACAGCACTTTTAAGATTAGGCAGAGAGTCACACCAAGGTGGCTACAAATTTTCCTACCCTACAGCTGGCTTACCTTCAACCAGCTCAGGAAGAGGATACAGAAAATGTGAATCTGTCTATCTGTCTGGGTAGACATTTCCCAATCAGGTCTGGAAACTGAAGAATCTGTCCAAAGAGGATATACATGGCAATACCTCTCCTATGAATACCTCTGAATAATCCAGCCTGGGATCAGCTAAGAAGGGTTACAGCTCCAGACTTTCACTCTGATCCTGCAAAAGCAGCAATTAGAAGTTTGAAACTAGTTATCTTTGAATACCTTACACGACAATGGACTTTGTGAATAGCTCACAAATTGCTTAATTAAAGTTTTTTTACAAACATTCTCCATAGGTCATTTTAGAGCATTTAATCCACATCTATCAGTCTTAAGATAGCAACATTCTTAACACAGCAACTGGTCCTTATCCCCCATTTCTGAAAGACATGGAGTTGTACCTCTATTCATTTTAATAAATAAATGCTTCCTTTGTTATTCGAGGAACTGCTTGAATAGGGATAAAAAATAGCACATAAATGTAAGCAATGAAACAGGCCTTTAGGCCAGTAGTTGAGTGCAACAATTATCTAATATTTCATAATAAGAGCTGTTCTTGAGGTAACATTGCACATTCTTATTAAACATCAGAGACGGAAAGATACATATTTAAAGCCAATATTTAGAAAGCCTTATCAATGTGTTACTACCTACATGCTGTCTGCCACTTTGCTTAGATGGGATCAGACTGGGTATGATTCTCTAGTTCACTCTGAAGTGACAGTTTCATAGGGAGATTGTGTTGTTTTGTTTTTAAGAATTGCATCAATGTAAAATGCATCTGGTCTTAAACTTATTTCTGTTTGCTGGTAAAAGCACTGATTGAGTTAATATTTGGACTAACAGGCAAAACAGAGTGGACCAACAGTTCATATGCTGCTAAAGAGACTGATTTTGACAGAAAATTAAACCATGATCGTATGAGTGTTACAAGATCAGAAACAAATATTCAGTGCACAGGCACGCCACAGGGACTGTAACACATTTTATGGAGTTGCTTTATAGACACTACTTAGCAGAAGTGTCAGGAATATAACTGCTAGGCTTGAAACTGAAGCAATTAACAGTTCCTCAGTGACTTCAACGGACAGAAATGCAAAAATGGTCTTTTAAAGTAACTGAAGAAATCAAACGGAGACCATATGATCTCAGCTGTTTGTCTACTTTTCATGCCCTCAAGCTGTAAAAGGAGAACCAGTTAAAAGAAAATGTAGTTCTGTGAATCATAATCCTTTGGTTTTGTGCGTTTCGTTCCAAGGGGGACTGGCAATGTAGTTACAGGACTCTACAGTAGGAAGGCTGAAAGAATAGAGTGGGAGTTATGAGAAATGAGGAACACAGAAATAGTCTCCTGTCAGTCGGGCTTGGGTGCTATTTGCTTGAAGTTGTCACAAGAAAATTAGAGATGACACTCGGTAGTCTGGCATTTTCAGCTTTTCCGTAAAATGTTTATAAACAGAATAAAATAATTTGCACAACAGCCTTAGAGATAAGCACCATAATTTGAAGGGACACAGAAACCTCTGGAAACGTGCTATCATTTATTATAGCATATTAGCATTCTGAAAACTACAGATTTTCACTCAGGATGATTCTTCCCCGCTTAGGAAAAGAAGCCTGCTATCCCTTCCAGTTCTGCTCTTTTTCTGCAGTGCAAGCACAGTACATCAGTTTAATTCCCTGCTTCCCAACTGAGAAAAGAATCAGATCATTTTCACTAGCGCACAGGGAAGGACAGGACTGCATAGCAGACGACTGCTGTGTGTCGGCACTGGGCTGGAGCTTGTTACGGTCTGTCTCAAACGCAGCTCAGAAGGGTCCATCCGAGGATGAGGTTCTCTATTGCCTACCTGCCAGTCTTTTTAATTTCATTTAATTGGAAAAGCTATGGGATGGACCAAGGACATCGAGTTGTCTTTCTGCTGACTTGAGAATACAGCATTCCCGTATTTCACTTTCAATTCATTTTAAGTAAGCTATCTCAAATCCAGCTGTTTTAAATACAAAATTCAACTTGTTCAACTCAGCTGACTTACTGGCTGAACCTACAAGTGTAAGATTAGAGCAATGGCTCAGCCTCAGAGTGAGTCTACCTTTACAATGAAATGCTGTTTGGCACTCATTGGACCAATAAAACAAGACTCCATTCCCTGAGTCTAACAGTTAATGGATTTTCAAGAGGGAGAGGGAACTGAGAAGGCACAAAGGAAGAAGTAAGAACCTGGATCAGATTAGATGACTTGGACAAAATACTGAAACATCTTTCACTCTTTCCCATCTTGAAATTTTGGTACTGGATAAACAAGCCTACAATTAAGTAAGAGTGTGTGGATTTTCTCAGTAGAACTATGTAGAAAATGACAAAATCTAAGCAGCCAAAGAGAGAAAAATTAAATATATATGAGAACAAAGAAGTGTAAGAATGGAACTTAGAGGAATTATTTGCAAAACCACAGCTGAATTTGGGAAAAAAAAAAAGACTTCATATTTGAGGTTTAATTAACTTTTTTGTAATTGAATATTATTCATTTACCTTTCCATGTTCTTTCCTCATGTGAGAGATGTAAACGTCTCTCTGAGTGAAGAGCCTATCACACTCCCAACATGTCCAGCCAGGATTAGCAACTTTTTTAGGCTCTGCTCTCTTCATAGGAGACGGAGATTTCTTCTCCAACTTTTCTGTTCCGTTGACAGATTTCGTGTCCTCTTTGTTGTGACTGGCTGAGTTCTGAGTTGTGGGTTTAGTACTGAGAGGCAGATTTATCCCCAGGTTTGGTGGCCCCTCAACACTTTTCAAAGTTCCATGCATAGACTACAATAAAAAAGAAAAAAAAAAAAAGGTACAAAACTAACATAGATGTATACAGTTGTATTGACAAAATGCAGAGACCCTCTGAATGAAAAATCTTTATTTACTTCTTTGTCATACTATTATCAGATAATGTTCTTAACTTAAAGAAACATGATTAAGTAAAGGCAAGGCCTAGCACAAAGAGAAACTAGCCAACAGCACTAACAGACACCATCCGTAGCTAAAGAGAAGTTTTCTTCAGTGGCTACACATTTTCACCAAAAAAAAACCCCAAACAAAACCAAACCCCAACCCCCCCAACTTTTTAGGTTAAGTTTAAATTGCTGTTTAGTAGGGAGGAAAAACAGCTCATGAGGTACTTCATGTTAAGCTTAATTTCTTGCTTTACTTACCTAACATAGTTGAACATCCTCATTTCAAACTATGTGACTAGAGATCTCCAAGAAGGAAAGGTTTTTACTGACAAATTTTGACTTGGCACGTTGGTAAATAAGACAAGAAAAGGCAACTCTGCAAAGATCAGGCAACTATATTGTTTAGGATATATTACTATTAACAAGCCCTGCCTTACTCCATGCTTAGGTTATGAGCACCCTAACTTAGGGCTATGTTGCTCACAGTCCTTAGAAGCAAAGGTGTGCAGGGCTGATGGGGTGTCCAAGACCAGGGGACAGCTAAGAGGTGTCCAACAAGCTGTTCTCAAGCACCCTGCAGCTCTTAGGTAGTGATGCGTCCTCACTGGTTTATTTCTAGACTTTAAATAAACTACCAGTAAGAAGGGAAGAACTATTCCACCTCCTCCTCCCGCAGTTTCTGGAGCCAGTGTCATATGCTGGTGTGATACCTGAGCCTACCAAAAAGACGGCTAGTTCAGGAAGACCTGGGCTTCAGCTGTGTGTCTGAGTTTCATATATAAACGCGGACACAACAGCAATGAGTCGGCAGGGTTCTGGGCCAACAAAGATGACTGCAGCCCAGACTTAACATACTGTTGAACATGGATCCCACTATCAAGGTCTCTTTCATATCTAAAAGACTAGCCATCCTAAACATAATTATTTTTCCTACAGGTAATCTCAGAAACAAAAAAACACTCAATACATTCTTGATTCTCAGAATGTAAGAATACAAATTTGATATTCCAGTATAATACTTCATAATGAAGTTCTTTAGTAAATCCTGTGGCTTTTGGGACTACACGCTGGCTCTACAGCAAATATCAACCTGATTTGTAGAACATGTTCTTGTATTTAACAACTTTAAAAAAAAAAAAGCCAGTAATTTAAAAAACTAAAATGTTATTAAAAAGGAACGCACACAGGACTGACTGGCTCTACAAACAAACTGAAGCTGTGTAGTAAAGGACGAGGTTGCCTTTAGTATCCCACTGCACCAGGACAAGAAGCACAGGGGAGGTAGAAAGGAGGTTCCTGTACTTTCAGGCATCTGAAGTTTGACCTGGAAAATCCACCCCAGCCTAACTTGTCAGGCTGTAAAATGTTAGTGCTTAACTTTCTAAATGTCTTTTAAATACAATACTTGACATTTAATTTCTTATTTGCAAATTAAAAAAGCATTAAAGCAGAACATGGAGTCACAGTGACCACAGCAGATATCACCAGCAGAACTGGGAGCGTTACACCTCCAGTCCAGACCGTCACCACCTGTCCCCACTGGCTGTTAGAGATTTTCTTGTAGCTAGCCATCACAGGAAAATGAGACATACATTTTGCCAAGGAGAAACATTCACATCTGCAGGAATTATTCTAGGTTATTTTTTGTAGCTTTAAACAACCTCCTCCTGAGCTTCTTTCTATCCCTTTCTGTTCTATTTTCATCTAGGTCTTCTCTGCCTTGATGGTTTATGTCTAGCCATACCAAACAATTACTTCTTGTGCAGCTGGGCTGAGCTCTGCCCTTGTCTGGCACTTGCCCTCTCCCTGAGTCCTTTTCTGTTTTTATTTATACCCTGTTACTGTTTTTTTTATTTCCCCTTAACTGTCATCCAATTTATACTTTTCTGCTGCTGTCCCTACTGCTATACACGCATCCTAAATGTAAAAACACTAGCAATTCTGAATAAAAGCAGTAATACTGTTACTGCATGTGTATGTTCTAATCCCCTAATTTTGTTCTCAAAAATGTCTGAATCATTCATAGTGAAACATGCTAAAAAAATACTAGTTGAAAGTGCGAATACCGGGTTGGAACACTAAAGCCAAAAGAGGACCATTTAAGGTATCTGGCATAAATGTAAGACAATTCTTACAGTAAACACGAACTAGTTCAGAAACAAAGAAAATACCCAGTCCTTGTATTTCTGACTGTTTAAGACCGGCTTTAAGACCAACTGTTTTTTCAAGACTTGCGATCTTGTTTGCAACACAACTTCACAGTGGAGACTAAGATGCAAAATGATGGTTTTAGCAGACAAGAAACATGTCTGGTTTTCCACCACTGTATACAAATTTTACTAAGCCTTACGTGTCACTGCAAGAGAAACCCACTGAGTTAAGTGCTACCATTCTGGATTGCAATACTTCACAATACCGTAAATAACTTCAGCTGTTACCAGGCACCGGATCTTGTTAATACAGCTTAAGAAATTTCAGAACTGCTAATAGATTTGGTATATGTAAAAGAAAGTAACACAGCTTATTTAAAATACACAGCTAACAAATTATAGCCAGGGGACTAGTGATTCTTAATAACATGATTTGCAAGGATGACAGTAAATCTTCAGTTATAAGGGTATTTATAAGAAAATCCACTTCAAGTTTTTTTTCAAAGCATGTGTATGTTCATGTTCATATGTAAACACACACACAAATAACCTCTATATCTATTCAAGAAACATACTTGCTCCTACTGGTGAATTCTGATTTTATAATGTACTCAGCATTCTCAGCTCCTAACGTTGGAATAATACTTAGAATACTGTAAATAAGGCTCAATACTTATTAGGATTGGACTAACTTACTTCACTATACCCATTATTATTTTGATTGCACTGAGATATTCCTAGTATACCAAAACCCAACATTCATATAGGAAAACTGAGTTAGCGATTACATCACAGATACACTGAATACCATACAAAATTTAACATTTTAACATTTGAAAACATTATTCACAGATTACTCTTTTGGAATTATTATTATCATCTCTCTCTTTCAGCAGTCGTCTTGTTATTCTGTGCCTTTTTACAGTATTTTCTCACAGCATATATTGCATGACACATGGTTATCTACAAATGAAACAAGAGAAGATGCCTACACACCTTGATATGATCCATCATAAGCTGTTTCTGTGCATACAGAAGAGAACAGTCTGGACACTTGAAAACAGACACCTTCTGGTTTTCAATGTGCTGATCAAAGTGGCGATAGAGCAAAGGTTGTAGAGTAAACACAGTGTCACACATAGAGCATTTATATATTATTCTAAAAACAGAAGTACAATAAACAATGTCAGTCATGTTGATGATCTATTTGCAAGAATCATGATGTTAACTTTTTTCCTCAGCAGAGATAAGATCTGACATGTTTAAGCAATCATTTCACTGCTGCCTGAAAAACATTAAAATTAAACTGATTCAAAACATCCTCCGATTTCAAAATATGGGAGCAGTAGGAAAAAACAATAATAATAATAATAATAATAATAATAATAATAATAATAATAATAATAATAATAATATCATTAAAAAGTGCAAACAAGAAGCCAGAAAAAAAGAGCATATGCCAGTTACGCATATAAAACACCAACATCTGCTTAGGATACTCTGAAAATTAAATGTCTTCAGTTTCTGAACTCACATTATAACTAAAGGACGATACACCTGTTTCATGTTGCGAAGGCAACATGTTTTAAGGGAGTGATTGATTCAATCATAATTGGTAATATACTTCAAGACAAATTTATTTTTGGCAATGTATATGGCTTTGAACCTCCTGGATGCCAGGAGGTTAATCCTCTGAAGCGGAAACTTCACAGGATGGTACTTCCCTGTTTTGGGAGTTACAAGCCTTTGAGAATCTGTCTATCAAAGCAATGTAGAGATAGCACCAAAACACCACAACTTCCTCTCAGAGCGTATGTGACTTTTGAAATTAGCTACCTAAATCTCCCATTCTGATAGGCAATATTCCAACAAAAATTGTAACAAAAGCTATTTATGTTTTAGTAGCTGTGTAACTGGTGAAGCAGCGCATCTATTAATACAATTTCAAAAGTGTTTTAGAAACAGATATACTAATTAACAAAGAACTAGGTAAGTACTGGACACTAAAAGCATAGTCACTGAAAATGAATACGATAGCCAAAATTCCATACCACAAAATCCTAAGAACATTATTAAACAACCTGAAAACAGTTGTATTTTTAGTAGATCCTTGTCAAGTGTCTGTCCAACAGACAAAAAACACAGGGAAACCAGAAACATAATCCTCTGATCTAAATGCTGCAGAAACTACTACACGGTAATAGTGTGGAACTGGTTTCATTTTGCTGATCATTTTATAATGAAAAGTATAGTTTCAATTGCACTCTAGGTAATTATTTACTTGATAGTTTGCTGCTTGTTTTTGCTTATCTGTATGTTTGATTGCACTCCAGGTAATTATTTACTTGATAGTTTGCTTGTTGTTTTAGCTTATCTGTATGTTTGATTGTATCAAGAATAATTTTCCTGGCAACTAAAGGTGAGTAACAAGATTAGCTATTCAAACTGCAACCCTTTAATGTATCTGTTCGTAACTAATAAACAATTCTATTCTTTCAGAAACATCACCCTTTTTTTCTAACTTGGAAAATGAATGAAAGGAAATGACAGGTGAAAGGAAAGTAACAAATAAATTAGCCATAGATCATCAGATGAGGGAGAAATGTAATCCGTTAGCCATCAGTAGTGGCAGTACTTCAGAAGAAGTTCAGCTAATATAAAAGAAACCCAACAACTGGTGCTCAGTACAATGCCAGGCGCTTCGTCCGCGAAAGCAGTCCTCCTAATCCCGTCCATTAGAGGTTGATCTATGACCTAAAGAATGACTTTCCATTAAAAAAACCCAAACAACACAACAAACCCTGCTTGCTGGAACGCTGAATTTTCTCATTATCCACATAAATGTTCCAAGTCCTTTCTATAGCCCTCTAAGCAATCCTCATCAATAGTACATTGTTCAAGAGCTCTAAAGACCACTCTGCGCTGTGTTTTGAGATGGCAAGAGCAGGGGCATTGCTTCGATGTCCGAGCCATTCAGTGAGTCCAAATATTCGGAAATAATGAAAAATAGTACACTTAATCACGTTAGCTATGAAAAGCATTATTTTTGTGGTATATCAGGTGGTCCCAGTTTCTCACATACGCTAAGATGAACTCAGTATTCACACAGCATCCTCTGACGACCTGCATCCTATTGTACTGCTTCCTGCGGTGACCCCTCTGCACGGACGACACACCGCAGAGGCACAGCGCCCGCCAGCCTCAGCCAGGGACCACTCAGGGAGGGGAGCCCCTCCCCATCCTCTGACCCCACACTACTGTCCGTAAAAAGCTTCTTAAACAGTACTCAAAACAAGGATTTTAGTTTGCCACATTATACTGATCTACACCCCTTCGGAATCCTAACTTCTTGGGTAATTCCCGTATGAAAGGTGTTAAAGAGCCTGCCAGAAACAGGAAATGCTTCTTCATAGTAGTTGCTAAAAAAGAAATCCCAGGTTCCTAGAAGGCAGTTTCGCCTCATGACCTCACATCAGTATAAACCCGTGTATCTTACTGATAGTTTTAACTGAGGTCATAAGAGAGAACTTCTGGGGAAAGAAGTCAATGGATCACCACCCCAGCAGGCGAGCTGAACTGAGCAGAGAGAGAATGTGAACCTTCTCCAGGCACGGTGCTGTCACGGGCACGCTCTGCGGGATGCACTGTTTAAGCTCCAAGGGCGGGAAGAGCCAAAGGATTCACTGTGCAAGGCATCACTTCCCTTGGCCGCAGCAGACAGAGCTACTAAGGACCTAGGCACGCTCCACCACCTTGGTCCCACCTCAGCAGAGCAGCTAGAGATAATTTAAAGCAGTGACCTTACTGTCAGCCCTCTTCACTCCATCCAAGAAAAAACCCAGTTTCCTCAGAAAAGTACTTGCTGCAGTTCTGCAGCGAATCTGCTTGTAATGCCACAAGCTACCGCATGGGTACTAACCACACACATTGGCTAGTCCTGGGGCACCAAACACCTTCCTTCTGTCCCTTACATCCCGTCTCTTACACCACCATCTCACATCTCCATCAGTCCAAAAGTCGGGAAGCGTTAAGCCTGATCACTAACTAAGCAGGCAAACAAGCCGAGGCAGAAGACTGTATCACAGCCTTGTCCCTGGCAGGGCAAGTTTCATCCTTCCGGTTCAGTGCTCACATACCACTGCTAACATCCAGAATTCCAGCATTTTAGTGCCTGTTGCCGAGTAGTTGATCCCATGGCTAGGTGCTAAAGAGACATGAGTAAATTTATATTGTTCCAGGTTAGCAAGATGTAAATAAAGACTGGCAGAATTAAAAATAATTCTCTGATTATTTCAAGATGTGTATTTCTCTTAGAATCATACATTGCAAATAAAATTAGACACAAGAAATTAGAAAGCCTGCTTTATCATCTGTGGTGGAACTAGACAGTGATCTCAGCTGGAATGATTTCAGGTCCGTAGTATATAAATTTATCATCGCAGGCTTACCTAATTTAATCAAAGATACTGTGATCTACTATATGCTTCGGATTCTTATTGCATCTGAAGTAAGGAACAGAAGACTACAGAATCGCTGAGGCTGGAAGGGAGCTCTCGAGGCCATCTAGTCCAACCCCTGCTCAAGCAGGGTCAGCCAGAGCAGGCCGCTCAGGACCACGTCCAGTCGGGTTTCAAATGTCTTCACGGAGACCCCACAGCCTCTGGGATTCCTGTTCCAGTGTTGGACCACCCTCACAGTAAAAAATTGACTTCTTGTGTTCAGGTGGAAATTCATGTGTTTCAGTTTGTGCCCACTGCCTCTTGTCCTGTCTCCGGGCACCATGGAGAAGAGTCTGGCTCCTTCTTCTTTGTGCCTTCCCATATGGTATTTACAGACATCAGTAAGGTCCTCCTGAGCCTTCTCCTCTCCAGGCTGCTCCCTCAGCCTCTCTTCACATGAGAGATGCTCCAGTCCCTTTTTCATCCTAGTGTCCCTTTGCTGGTCTTGCTCCAGTATGTCCATGTCTCTCTTGCACTGGGGACCCAGTGCTGGGCCCAGTACTGCAGTGCTGCCCCAGCAGCGCTGAGCAGAGGGGAACGATGCTCTTCCCAAGCCCTTAATGACCACATGCCTGGGTAACGCAGCAGTCTTGAGCACTGACAGCAGAAAGTGAATCTGCTTAAAAAATTCTGACGTTTTTCTGAATTTATCACATATAAAAATTGTATCTCTCTAAAAAACACTAAGAGCTGAATGTAAGTATTTTCTATGTAAGCTAAAAGACTTTACACTGTTTTCACAGAAACACAAGAACTATCTGGTAGATATCCAAATTTCAGACGGTCTCTGTGAAAAGACTGTTAAATTCATACCAATGTATGTAATAGTATGAGTTGTGACTATACATGCATCGAGTATTTCTTTCAGTCACATCAAAAGCATGATTTTCAATCCTAAATAGATGCAACTGAGTGTGCTGGTTTGTTTTATAACTGAAGTAGTCAGTATTTAACATAAAACAGCTTAAAACCCTGTCCAAAGCTTAAAGGCAGTTACGCTTATTCAGGACACCCTTTGGAACCACCTCTGTTGAACAAGACGCTCGAGGAGGGCAGGCAGTCCCACTGCAACCACACCGCCAGGGCGGTGACTCAGCTGCTGCTCCTGCCCCACACCGCACACCGCAACACCCACGGGATGCACACTTTGTCACTTTTCAAAGATCCAGGCTAACAAATCCACGTATTATCTTAGAATACATACAGACGTTATCTCACAGGAAAATACTTTCACATCACATAAAAGATGCTTTGTTTTTTGAAAGCTTCTGCACCGGAGTACGGTATTTCTTCTTCCCGTAATTTTCTTCTCTAAAAAAATGGTACTGGTGGGATAATATACTTTGCACCAATACTACAGTATATATCTGTAATTTGGCTTGATAAACAAGAATTTCTCCAATATCCAAAAAGACATCAGCCATGAAAAATATCTTAGTGCCATTCCTATGAAGTTACACTGTTTACTGAAAGAAGAAAATCACATATAAGCTTTGGTTTCCCATAAAGCCCACGTAGCATCTTTGTGAAGCTCTCTCCTGTAGCATACCTAAGTTGAGAGACAAGACAGCCATCCATTTTCCTATATTAAAATAATCTAATTTCATCCCACTGAGAATCACTGCACATAAACTTCATTTTTCATACACCAAATAGTTTACTGTATCTGTTCTGAAACAACCATTTGTAATGTAACTGTAAATCACGCAGTTCCAGTAAATGCCAGCCGCACACAGCCATTTACCCAGTGAGCCCAATTCCTGTAAACAAAGAAGCGTGAACCAGTGAAGTGTCCCTCAGGACCGGACTGGCCTCAGCCCACTTCAGAGGACAGAGGTGATCGATGTCCCCCAGCCACCCCCACGTGCTGACACGCTGGGCCTTGCTCTCAGCTGCACCTCTGCCATGCCCAGGGGAACGCCTGGAAGCCAAGCTCCACGGCCACGCAGAGTTCAACAACATCTGCTGACCAGGTGAGGTCTGAAACTCATGCTCAAGGGTCAGACACCTTTTATACACCCAATGAAAACTCAAAAGCCTCACATTTCCAAACACGGAAGGCTACTGTACCCTTCTTTTAATTTGTTTTAAAATTTGTACTGCAGAAGAACAAAAATTTAACTGAGCTTATGTGGTCATATCTATAGTGTCATATGACCACATTACATTCCTTCTTTTCAATAATGAGTTTGTTAAGCTTTCAAAATGTACGCCAGTCATATGCAATGTAGATGTTAATTAATACCATACATATAAACCAGCAGCACCAGATTGGTCAAACGTGAATGTAATTCCTCAAATACAACAGCACTTGTCAGCTCTGCTCAGTGCTGGTCAGGCCACAGGTGGACCACTGTGTCCAGTTCTGGTCGCCACAATGCAAGAAAGACAGGGACAGACTGGAGAGGGTCCAAAGGAGGGCCACCAAGATGATCAAGGGGCTGAAGAACCTGCCCCACAAGGAAAGGCTGAAGGAGTTGGGTCTCTTCTCGCTGGAGAAGGCTCAGGGGTATTTCATCACAGCGCTCCAGTACTTAAAAAAGCAGCAGCTACAAAGAGGACAGAGGGTCTCTCTTCACAAGGAGCCACATGGAGAAGACAAGGGGCAACGGGTACAAGTTGCACCAGGAGAGGTTTCATCTTGATACAAGAAAGAAATTTTTCACAGCGAGAACAATCATTCACTAGAACAACCTCTCCAGGGATGTGGAGGAGTCTCCATCACTGGAGGCTTTCAAGAAGCGGTTGGACAGGGTGCTGGACAATCTCATCTCGGCTCCATTTTCCACAAAAGCCTGGACCCGATGATCTTTCGAGGTCCCTTCCTATCTGGGCTGTTCTGTGATTTTAATACAGAACATTACAGCAGATAAATCAGAATTTGAGCAACGTCACAAACATTTGATGTTAACTTGACCAAGATATGTCAAAAATATCCTCAGAAACTGACTAATTTAAACAACAAAAACATTTCCTTTTTAGATTGCTACTGAGTAGCAGAAATACATGTAGTTAATTCTGAGAAAAACCACAGGTCCTGATAGCTTGAAATAGACCTTATTAAACGGTGAAAGAGAAGACAATGTGAGACTCTTGAGTGCTGGTGTCAACGCTGTACTACCTACAGATGCTTGTGGAATGGAAACAAAGAACTCCAAACACTGCAGACTGGAAAAATCCTACTAGTCGCTCTGCATGCATTTAAGGAAGCACCTTGATTAAAACTGGCAAATTTAAAGAATACACCACTTCTTAAGAGAAGCACTCAACTGTGAATTCTACAATTTATTACAATACAATAGTACTTAGTAAAATTTTATTTTAGTCTTTTTATAATCAAAATAAATTCATAAAAGAATACAATTATAAGCACATCTATATGGAAAGAAAACTAATGCAAAATACTTAATTTACAAAGCTGATCAGAAACAGTTCCGCAGATCCAAGCACAATTCAAGAAATCTTCTGCACTTTTCACATGTGAAGTATCTTACACAAATGGTATCTAAATCTTTTGGTTTTCTCTAATGAAACTTACGGGAATCTGAAACAAGTTTTAGATTAAATGTTGGTATTTCAAAGCCTCTCACCAAAGACACCATCCTGAATTAAAGCAAGGTATAATTTATCACTGTGTGGAAATGTCTTTATTTGGTATCAGACAATTTAAGTCTTAATTTGGTATCAGACAAATTAAGTCTGTTGCCATTTTGCTTTAATATAGGTTTAAACACCCTAAAGAATAAACCTCCTGTTAATATGTTAGAAGAAACAGCGATAAGCCAAATTCTTCTGAAACCTGATTATTATAGTACACGGTACCTCATTTCTCTCATCTGCCTTCTATGTTCTTGAGTCTGCAAGTTGTTAAAATGTACTAGTGTGCTCTGCGCACTCCAGAGAAACAACACGGAGTTAAATACTGGAACATTTACTCTCCATACTGCACTCGTACCAACAGAGGAGAAAGAAGACAGAAGAAAAAGGTCTGCAATGAGAAGCCATCAGGCTAAGATCGGTGTGATTTGAAGCTTGATTTTCACATGCATCTGCAGCTCCCACTGGCTTCAGCAGAGGCCTTGAACGTTCAACAGCTTTAAAACAAAGGCCCTGCAGCCAAGTTCCTAATTGTGCCCTGCGTTACCATCTTCAGTAAACCACCGTGTTTATGCACAACCTTCCTAGCTACAGAACAGAATCAGTTCTGCTTTAATCCAGAAAAAAGGAGATTACATATTGGAAAAAAGCTTATATAAACAGCTCTATAAATGCATCTATTTTGATTTGGAGGGGCAAGGCTGCAAAAGGTTTAAAGGCTGGCACCTCTCAATAACGCACTGGCATTGCTCTCCTTGAGACATGACCATCTTAGGGAAGCAAAAACTAGCTCACGCTCCCAAAACCTACGGTTTTCATGAAGAAAAATCTAGTAGACAGAAAGAGAACTGATCCTGTGGGGAAAAAACGCTGCCTGACAAGTGAGCGGCTGCCTGACCAAAAGAACCGGGTATCGCAGGCAGCTGTAGCCCACAAGAATCACCCTAAGTCAGCCCCAAGACAACAACTGCCACTTCTAAAACCATCTCTCACGAGTACGCACCCTGACCCCTGTGAAGTGATGGCACTGAAAGAACCAATGTTCCGAATTCACCCAGACGACTATCTGTGAGCATGTAATAGAACAAGAAGAAAATAACTTTTTCCCACCTTTTCAACCAGATGTTATGAAAATCACTGCATAAGCTCTGATGACTCTTAGCTGTTCTTTTTGGAATCATATTATCTTAATTCACAGTAAAAGTGCAGATGAGCTAAGCAAATTAAAAGATAAGAACAAGCAACACACTAGCTGCCTGTCCAAATAATTTTTCTAATTACTGTATTACTCTCTTGTAGCGTGCAGTGTTTAAAGAACTGCAATTGCTATGTTCATGGAAATTTAACCTTTGCCAAATAAATTACCAACTAAAAACTCACGAAAACATCACATGAACTCCACACATTACCAACAGGATGACAAACTGTTGGTTGTACATTACGTGACATTTAAGAGTATAAGCACAGGACAGAATGCAATTTCACAAGTTACTAAAATGCAGGCAAGTGCAGTAGAAGATTAATTTTGCTTACTTTGGTTCGCCTATCTTGATACCCGGGTGTTGTGTATAGGCATGGGAGTGTGTACTGGGAGCAGATTTAAATGCCATGGGACAGATAGGACACTTGTAAAACACTTCACAGTGAGAACCTTGAATATGAGACTTGAGTGCCGCCACATCAGAGTAAACAACATTGCAATGCACGCAGCTGCAAAAAGAGTGGAAAAGAGTCAGTTCAGCCTAGCTCAAAGCAGTACTGAAAGAAATGGAATAAACACTGATTTTCAAGCAAGTGGAAGAGATAAATGTATATATACAACCGGATAAAACTACGTTATTCTGTCAATTTAAACAACTCGGTAAGAATCAACATAAACAGAGATTTGAGTATCAGAAAGTAAGAAAAAAGATATTTCCCAAATTTAATTTGAAAATCTAAGAGAGATGAAGTCAGAACACGTTTTTATGGCATTACAACAAAACAGACAGAAGGGTTGACAGAGGAATATTCTATTGATTGTAAAAAGAATGCTTAAATCCTCTGCAAATTTGTAAAGAGATTTTACAAAATGCATTTTTATCACATGCAGTGGATTTTCTAAGGTACAGCACAGCAATTTAGAAACTACCACCAAAATGGAAAACCAGTAAGGAAAACATTTCCACCATTTCCCTTGTTTAGATTTAATGAAGACAAACTGGTAATGATTTTCTGTACATGTAATCAAATCAGCACTTGGATTTAAAAAACAAACAAAAAAAAGAGTAATTTAAAGTCAGGACAACTAAACTGGATCTCTACAATCAGATCAATTTATCAGATTGGAATTCTGAAAATATTTTTCAAAAACATACTTCTGCTGTGTCGAAAATTTGTGAGCTTTCCGCATCTATTCTAAAATGAAATGATTAAAAAATTGAATATTAGTACTTAAGAATTTCTATACACAGTGGTCCCCTTAATGCCATACATCTCCAGTACTAAATGCTACCAAGTAAGTCCAAGAACATACTGCAATAAGCAATTACAAAATAATATGTCAAATGAACAAATTTCTTATTGACCAGTATTTTGCAGTGAGTTTTACAATTTAAACATAGAAGGCCTCTACCCTTCCACAATTTTAATTTTTGCATCTATCATCGTAGTATGACTGTTGTCATATAAACGTCAAATCATTTTTTGATACTGTTTTAATGCCATGATGATAGCAATAAAGCAGGTAATACAGTTATACATTGCATTCAAAAGTCCCGTTTTCGTTTTAAAATGTATCACCTTTGAATTTTATGAAATGTCATCCATCTTTTCTTTTCCGAGCACTTAATTTACATTCTTAATACTACAAATCAAGTTTATATCTATCTAGCCTCCGCTTACCAATGCATTTTCTAAAGTGTTTTGGGTCTGTTAACATCTCCTCTGCTTCTACAGAGATGAACATTTCTTCATAGCAGAACAAAGCACGATCCTCTCATTAACAGATCTACTCTAAGGTGTAACCTCAAGAGCGCTGGGTCGCGTCTCTTGCCTCCCCATCCCATCCTGCCTGGACTTTATTCTCTAGTGATGCGACATAATAAGCGATCCTCAGCATCCAGCACTGTCTATTAAAGCAGTTCTTAAGGACCAAGCCTTCCTTTCTTGGACTGCTCTAACAGCTTTCTTATTTTCAACTTGGAAGGATGTAATTAAACTTCAGGTTGAAATTTTCAGCTGATCTAGCTCAGACAACTAGCCTCATTCACTGAAATCAAACTGGACTCCCTCACAGAGGTCCTTTGGAAAGGCAAGGCAGGTTATGCTGTTCCTCAAGCAAATGCACCACAGGGATAAGGAGCTGCTGAGGAGTCTAAGAAGGAAGACATTAACTTTCCCAGATACCGCTTTGCTCTGCCTGGGTATTTTTGGTTTAGTCTCATCATATACAGAAATTCTGACTTTGTGTGACATCAGATGTTTGATACATCTTGAGGAGTTTAGTAACCCTAGTTTAGATTCACAGTGAGGGATTTATGAGTCTTCCGGCGTTACTGGTGCAGGCCAGGAGTCCCTGAAGATGATTCTATCCGTGTACAAACCCAAGAGACCCATGCTAGAGGCAAGGGAAGTAGAGTGGAGGTAGCAGATATAAGAAATTTAGGGCAAGACAGACTATTGCTTGGGAGAAAAGAATAAAAGAGAACAACCCAAAGAAACGCAAAGAGCTGAGAGTTGTGTCAGGCCATGGATTCAGTCTGAAAACAGACTGCCACAGCAGCTGGCTTGATGCAGTAAAAATGCTTTCTTCCCTGAGCAAGATTTCACAGTCATCCCAGTAAACGAACTTGTGGCACCTTAAGAGGGAAGAAGCTGCCTACTGCTAAGATCTTAAATCACCCTTGTCCAGTCAGACAGGATGAAGTGGAAATGTTTTAGGACTGCTGAGCAAAGCTCGGCTGTACAGGCTGTTCTTCTGATCTCTCGCTGTGCTGCCTGCCATTCAGTGTGAGTAGAATTCTAAGATAAAACAATTTTTCAAGACTTTCAAAACTTAACATTTCCATGAAATGCCTCTGATCCCTATTTTCTCAGTGAGTTGCCATACAGGGAAACATAAGAATAAAAGGAAAACTGAAGAGTAACAAAGAAGAACTGAAAGACCAGGCTGTCTGAATGAAAAAGGTAATTTTCAAGTAATGTAAAGCTGAGGAATCTTGAATTCCCGCAGAAGAAAGAGCAACTGGACAGATGCAGTATGCCCATCAGCATCTCGACAATAAATTCTGGCACTAAATACTGAAAATGACTGTTCTACCAGAAAGAACAATGTAAAAGTCAATGTTTTGAGAAAACTCAGAAGTTTTTTTTTAAGAACCTGAAATTAAGAAAATAAGCTGAATTCTCTAGAACTTATAAACTGTGAAATCCTGAATCTGACATTTTATGGCTGGATGAGATTAGCTAATACTCTGATTTAATAACATACAAAAGCAGATGCCCAAAACAAAGCAGAATCCCAATGTGGTATTTATTCCAAAATTTGTAGTACTAATAGCATTGTTGTCATGACAACCTTACACCCATGAAGCTGCATTCTACAAACAATGCTTATGAAAATGGAAAATTACTTTTAAAAGCATAAATTATACATAAATTGACAACAAGAGTAATCATTATACTGACCGAAAACCAACTCTTCGGGTATAATGCAGGCAGTTCTTAGTGACATGAGTCTGGAAGTGGACAGATCTGCAGATTGCTCCACATTCAGGACACGTGTATGGAGATTTATGCTGATGAATTCTCTGGTGTGATGCAAAACTGCACTGGTTAGGAAGCAGCATCTGGCAGATATTGCATGTCTTCTAAACGATAAACCAAAATAGATGAAACAAAAGGTTTGGTTCAGCTATACATATTGTCTTGTGTCAAACACTGTAATATATCAAATAAAAATGTTATGACTGTGATGTGAACCAAAAGAAGTAGGCAACTACTAAATGCAGGCCCTACTGTCAAATCTCTTAGGACAGAGCTGGCAGATATTGGCAACCAGACATATTGGCATTCTGGGCCATTCTTACACAACAAAGCTCTTTCATATACCACTGACCATGGGAGATGCATGTTGGTTTATATAAATTTTACTTAGGTGCCTCACAAGATTACCTTAATAGGGCAAGGGGCCTAAGTACAACTTGAGAATCAAACCTTATAGTTTTAACTCAGTGCACCACATAAAGTAAAAAAACCAACAAACGCACCAAATGTACTATCTTCACTTTCTTTGATCCTTGCTCCTGATAAATTCTCATGGTAATATCCATAACACCAATAAAATGGAATATTATCAGGCAAAAAGTTTGCAGATAATTTCAAGATATGCTGCTCCAGCTAGAATACATCTGCATTGTATCAACATATTGTGCATCTGAGTTAAAACTAGAGATATACAAAATATTTACAAAGCTTTTCTTTTGCAGGGCAATCTTTCTACATGCAAGAGTAACTTACTAAACTAATTCTTTTCTTGTATTTTGTTACACAAAAATAACTTTGAAATAAATCTTAAACTACATGTTGACCGTACGCCAAATCAGAAACACTGAAATTCTTTGGGTGCTTTGTGCCACTTTTGGGATGAAATGCAAATGATACAACACAGCTGTAAACTTTTGCTCACAGTTGCTTTCCATCACTGGAGGGCACAAAGAGCCAAACCTGTAAAAGCATTCCAGAAAATGTTTCATTTACAATCTCTAAGCAGATAGCTGACATCCTGTATGGAGCTATGCTTCTGTTTAACTCTGATCATGGAAGCTGCTTCACTGACTTCAACAGAAACATTCATGGTCTCAAAGTCAAGCACAAATACAAGTCTTTGCAGAACAGGACTTTAACTCAACTTCATTTTATAAGGCTTTTCAAATTTTAATTTCTTATGACTTGGGACTTACCAATCTCACCAGTGACTTAGGAAATTAAAAAAACAAAAACAAGACTCCTTTACAACATGGGTGGTTTTTTACCATGAGATTTGTACATTTTTAGAAATGGTATCCACAAGTCTTGCAGATGGAGGGATGTGTACGTTTTGCAAGAATATAAAACAAAACAAGATCTCCAGAGCTGCATTATAAATTATTTACTAACCTATGTATGAAAAAATCCTGAAATAAATAATTAAGAAATAAGCCCTTTCCTCACGGTAAAACAGCTTCTTCCTGAAAGATAGGTGCTTCACAAAAAGTCACACCCTTCCAATTTATGTGACTCTTTCAGGAAGAAGCTCCTTTAAATCTCTTTTAAAAAACAGTAAGACCCAGATCATATAATAACAGAATAAAAGCTACTATTGTAGAAGAAATAGTACAGTATTACAAATAGCTTTCATAGGAGTCTCACTTACTAGTATTAGCAACTATGCCAGTAAAAAAAAACTGTTTCCATTTAATCAACAGGAGACAGATACCAACTCCAAAGATGGAAGGAAAAAGCCTTTATAGTCACTGCAAAAAAATATTTTTTTTTCTAATAGAACACTATTTAATATCAATGACTAAAGCGTATTTAATTGCCTTAGCATTTATACAATATTACTAATATTCGAACAACAAGTATATATTTGTATTACAATTTGTACATTCCATTTTTATTCTTCTTCCAAAAGAGCTCATCTAAATGCTTTTTTGGAGGGCGCACGCAAATACTTTGATTCTTTTTTTAAAAAAACAGAAATTTTAAGTAGAAGCATTAACATGAAACATCTTGTGGTCACACACACAGAGGAAGTGTATTTTTCATATGGTTCACTTTTAACGTTTGTGACCACGGTGGCCCGATATGTTTGAACACAGTCTCCATCCACACACAGTTCTCAAATATCCTGATGACAGCAAGATGGCGAATGTAAAACATTAAAATAGAGGAAGTTAAGCAAAGAAAATCTACCATTACTCAAATTGAGGTTCAATATTAGCACTACTGCCAGCCTAAAAGATTAGTAGATAGCATGGATACGTTTACTAACCCTGTGGAAGGCTTTGCCTGAGGTTAACTATCTGCGGGGATTTGGAACTATCACCTTGATTAGAGCCTTTGTGACACAGTAAGTCTGAAATTGTGTTCAGGCACATATATAAATATTCACTTTGAAATGCCAATTATTTGTCCTAAACTGACCAAACAGCTATGGCTGGAACCGCCGACTTATGTCCTCCAACACTGACCAGAACTGGTCTGTAACGTTAACTTTGTCTTCAGCTCAGGCTTAAAGGCAAAATCCTGACTAACCATAACTCTACTTAACTTGTGCTTGTCACATTTAGTTGGCTTCAGTACCATTCCTAAAATCTATCTTTTGCCATTTATGTATTAATAAGCAGCAATATAATACTGGAAGATCTGGAGTATTATTTGATTACGTAAGAAAACAGCAAACAGAACTTCTTATTCCAGTAACAGAAACACACGGGGTTTTCACAGTTGTTCCAAAGCCTTTAGTCTGCAGGACTACAAAAGGAAATCATAGAATCCTAGAATGGTTTAGGTTGGAAAGGACCTTAAAGACCATCTAGTCCAACCCCCCTGCCATGGGCAGGGACACCTCCCACTAGACCAGGTTGCTCCAAGCCCCGTCCAACCTGGCCTTGAACACCTCCAGGGATGGGGCAGCCACAGCTTCTCGGGGCAACCTGGGCCAGGGTCTCACCACCCTCACGGTAAAGAACTTCTTCCAAGTATCTAATCTAATTTTACCCTCTTTTAGTTTAAAACTGTTACCCCTCATCCTATCGCTCCACTGCCTGATCAAGAGTCCCTCCCAGCTTTCCTGTAGCCCCTTTAGGCACTGGAAGGGGCTATAAGGGAAACCAGGATGGCCAAGTCACAGAAGACCCATACAACATCCCAACCCCAACTAGTGTACCTCCCTGATTTTGCAACACGCAGCCCGAAAGATTTATCTGTAATGCTAGTGACTCAGACTGACACAAAATGCCAATAATGCTATTTGTTAAGGCCACTGGTTTGCTATTTTGAGGAGTACAATAAAATGTTTAATTGTAACTGATTACAGTAGAACAGGAAGAATCTACTGTGAAATTGTGAAATTCAGCATGTTTGCTTACCATTTTATTTTGGGCTTAAGGTGGCATTAACTTCCAGTTCTCTCATTCCAACCCATACCAAAATAAAACACAGTTTGTGAAAATCATCACCTGCCTGCATTTAAAGCCAAAGTTTCAGAAAAAAAAAGGGTTAGAAGAAAAAATGGTGGAGGTGGAAAATAAAGATACACAAGAACTATGAGCATGAAGGGAAATGAGCTATGTAGTTTCTGTCAGAGCGATACACTTATATCAGTAATAAGACGAACACAAACATTAATTAGCCCAGGTTTGCTACTTTTTTTTCCCCCCAGTAGGTAGATGAGGGTTTCATTCAGCCAGGAAACCTGTCAGTGAGCAGTCCCATTCCTTTTAACAGGAATATTAATGGAGGTAAAATATTACGGAAAGGTAACAATTTTATAGGGAACATCATTTAATTGCTAGGGCTATTTTACTATTGTTTATTTTAAAAGAAATATTCTACCTTCATAAAAGGAGTTTAAGAAGAACAAGAAGTAACAGCTACTTACTGCTTAGACTCATTGAAAACAAACCAGTATACAATTTCCATTTCAAGAGCAATTAGGTGGGGACTAGAAAGAATAGTAAGCTGCAAATAGCTTTTTTTCTTATTATTTGTTTGCAAAATCCAAATACTTATTTTTTCTTCCTTCCAAACTTAAAATATCAATTCCATCTAACTTTCCTGTCTTCTTCCCCCCATAATAATGGTAGTTTTACAACAAAAAGCCAGTGCCAGGCACTATGAAGGAAAACAGGAGTCAGAGTATTTCTCACCCAAGTTTTTCAAGGCGTAAGATATAATGGAAAAGTACCAAAATGTTTATTAATAAATGCCTGTACAGAGTCTTTCTTCAGCAAACACTACCCTTGCAGCAACGCTTGGGACAGAATATGGACAAAAAGATAACTTACCAAGAAAGCAGGATGTATTGCTCTCACTAAAGCAACTGCTCAGTTAAACAGTTTCTATGCTGGGCATTTCACTATAGCTACAACACTACAGTATGTAATAAAATGCAACATAAAAAAAAACAGCACAGAACTGAAAACTGCTGCTTGATATATGAAAAGGACTAAGAAAAATACTTAACAGAACATTTAAAACTACATTTACTGTGTTCTTTTAAAATGGAACAACATTAAAATAGCTTCTTTTCCTCCACTGCTTTGCAGCAACCAGGCTTTTTTTTTTTTTTAAGAAACCTGGAAATCCATGGCCTAGTAAGCAGCTATTAAGGCCTTGTTCATCCATCAGCTCTTAAAAGAGAGCAAGTTTCCAACAAGAGACACAAACACATTGGTAGGGAGTAGCCAATGCTGTTTTCTGTACCTTCATGAGCTTTCCCCCCCTGAACAGCAGTATCTGTGTACCCATACTTATCTTTCCACCTAACTGCAGTTATGTTTTGACGTTCTACGAAGATCTCAATTGCTTTCCCACAGTAAATCACCATGGTGAACAGTATCTAACAGGACACGCATAGAGAGCAAACTCAGCAGCAACAGGGCAAAAGCACCAGAGGTAGCAGGAAAGGGCAAAAGGTGTTTCTACAAATCTGTGTAGTTTACCTGTCCATACAAAAAAAGACCTCCACAGAAAGCGAGTACCTCACTTTTTAATCTTTTTTCTCTATTTTTTTCATTTTATCCTTACCTCATCCTCCCAAACTATTCTCAGTACATTTGTCTGCATCCCATCCACTTGCTTTGCCTTAGCGCTTTCTTAATTGTATGATTTTGTACTACCAAGAACAACAGTGTTTTCACAAGGACTACTGGATCTTATCATACTAAATGATACCTAATGGACCTATTATGGAAAAAAAAAGATAAATCTAACACCAGTAAGCACCAGCAAAGCACTTAGCTAAAAAAAACAATTACTGAGTATTAAGTAATTCAAGAGCTGGTGCAGAATATACTCATGGTCAGCCATTAGATACTGTTCAAAACTGCAGCAAGATCGAAGCACAGAAAACATTCTGCTAACTTCTTTCTGACAAAAAGCTTAAATAAATTCACTTTAGGTAGGCACATCTGTAGTATCTTACAACAGAAATTCACACACATGCCATTTCACTGTGAATCCAGGCATTACATTCTAGGTCCGCTAGCCCGTTAGTAAAGTAGGAGCTGAGGCAGCGCCAAGTAATCCATATAGTCAAGATTATTTCCACGTTCAAATCTCTTTATATTACTATCTGTAATGGTGGGTGCAGTGCAACTGCTTCATGGCGACAGAACAGGCCTTAAGTTTAGTAAATAGGTTCTGACAGGAACCTGTCTGCACTTCTATGACTAGTGGATTTTTTTCCTAACTGCAGGACTTAAAAACCTTTACCCTGTACGTTCCTGTGCGATTCCCAGAATATTCCTGGGGCGTCCCTGTCTTGATCAGTCTGAGCATGTCTGCAGGTTTTCAGCTTCCTGCATAGCAAGAAGCTGCACACCAAGCTCAACTGAATGCTCTGAAACACACTAGAATCCCTTTTAATTGGCACGCCCCAACACAAATCCAACTATGTAATTTAATTAACAATCTTAACTCTTACAGGATTATAAAATACATCGCACACTGATTAATATTAGCTTTTATTGAATGACGTGTTTCTTTCAAATTAGGCCACATACATTAGTAAAGAATTTTAAGATGCTTTGTAAGTTTAACTCATTAGCAATCGTAAGAGGAAAGGAAAACCAACACAAATAAACAAATGGTCACACAGCAAGAAATGCATGCTAGTGAACACCACTTTTCACTTCTGTTTAAGAAAGACTTGAAGAAAACAGCATGCATATCCTTTCAAAAGAATCAGTGTGCCATTTATTCATTGCCTAGAGTACCTGTAGATAAAAGGAATGTCTAGCTCACTTATGGTGCTATGTGAAAATAATAAAAACTGAAGACAAATCAAGAACGAATCACTTACAACTACCATTCAGATTGAACAGGCGGGCTGCTAGTGAGGGTGCCAATTAAGTGGATTCCACAGGATACTCAAATTGCAAAGCACAGAAAGAATAATTAAAAAGTCTTAGTAAAGCCCATTATTAATTTCAGTATCACAATGTTCAGCTGTAAGAAAGCTAATGCTAAATTTTAGCAAAAATATACAGTGTAAATTTCAAATTTCAGGGCCTAAAAAAATTCTAGGAAGACTCAAGACTTACTTAAAATATGTTGACATTTACTATATAAGTGCTTGCAAGATTTTTTGTGGTTTTCATTTATACTTTTAATCGCAGAGGTTCAGATATTTAGCAGCTAAATGAAAGTAAAAACATATCCAAAGTCTCCTAGACTTATAGATCAAACATTGGAATTTAAACGTATGATACTCTACTTGTCCACTTGTGTCTGCAGCCTGCTGGAAATGAGTTGCAAGAGATGTCTCATCCTGGAAAACTTCATTACACTCCAAACACTTTAGACTATGCCTACAGAGTTTCGATGGATCTTCGTCTAGTGGCATAGCTGGAATGACAGGTGTACTTGCTGGGGCCGATATGACTGTCCCAGTTATGCCAGACTGTATCTTTGTTACAGTATGTGCGCCAACTCCCACAGGGCTTTGAAGCATAGATGCAGCAGTATTGCTTGACGGAGATGCTATCATTTGATCTGCTGGGACTGGTTTTAAAATCAGGTGTGAACACTGCATTACAACTCCTTTTTCCTTGTGTCCACGAGCATGGGAAAGAAGACTGCATTTATTGTAGAAAACTAAATTCTTTGTACAATGATTACATGTCACTTCAATTCGCACACTCCTCCTGTCGTAATGCTGGGTCAGGCTCTTCTCAAGAGCGAATGAGTCGCCACACTCCAGACACTTGTAGCCTCGTGTTGGTAACGTTATTCCGGCATTGGCAGGGGGACTAAGGTTTGGGATGTAAACTGGTACGGGATTGACACTACTCAGCACCTTATTGAATGCTTCCACTACAGAACTTTGTAGAGATGACACCACCTGGACTCGAGACACTTTTTTAGAAGGCTGTGAGGCTGCTGCAGAAATTATTGCCTGCTTTATTTGTTGCTGAGGTTTCGTTAGCACTTGGCGGAGTTCAGAGGTGGTTTGAGCACCTTGAGGCAAAAGATTAAGGTTGGCAAGATGGACTGTCTTTGGCACAAGTTTAGCACTGGCAAGGCTGGATGCTGGCACCACAACAGTCTGCTGTTGTATAGCATTGGCAGCTTTTATAATGGCGCTACTGGCACTCTGCACTGAAGCAGCAGATATCACAGTGGCTTTCACTGTAGTATTGTTAGCAAGCTTCAAATTAATAACTTGTGAACCTGCTGTTTTAACTGCTGAAACAGGGAGAAAGGCAGTAGCCACAGGTTTGATAGTGACCTGTTTTGGTGCAAGCTCTGCAGATGCAACTGCATTGGTGACAACTGTGGACTGGAGAGGAGCCCTAGGAGGAGAGGAAAGAACAGCAGCAGAAGTTGGTGAGGACAGGAGAGATGTCATGGAAGTGACCATAGAAGCAGTCTGCTCTGGCTTTTTACCAGAGTCCGAATCAACTTCTGGCAACACTCTAGTAACTGTTCTCTTGATTTCCCCAGAAGAAGTCTTGATGGTTTTAATGCGAACTTTAGGAATTGCTGGTGTTGACCCTGCAGGAGAAGATGGAGACCCTTTGCTACTGTTTTCACTTGATACACTTCTGGGACTATCAGGTGGTTTGACAGATGGCTTTTTAGCACCATCAATGAGACTCTGAGATTCAGGTGATTTTTCAATAGCCCGGGGACTTTCACTCATGTCTTTTGGCAATGGAGAAGATTCTCCTGAATTAGACTGTAAATCTTTACTGGTATCTGTAGCTGCCTTTTTAGCACTCAGTGCTGCAATTGCAGCAATGCATGAAGAAAGCTTTGCTGATGACTTTGCTTTGGACTGTGAAATGCTGGCAAGATTTGTTTCACTTTTTTCAGTACTCAGTTTTCCATCAAGTACCCTGTTTTCAAGAAGCTTCTCAGAACTGTCTTTTAGCAATTTGTCCTCTGTTTTTCGAGCTTTAAAAGGCTCATAGACACTTAAATTCATGGAGTTTGTCTCTGTCTCTCGTTTAGTGACTTTATTTTTATCTACACTGCTTGAAACTGGGATTCCAGATTTAATCAAGTTCTCCCCTCCAAGTGCCTTTAGTTTGTCATATTCCTGCTGAGATACAGATCCTGCCAAGACATTTGCTCTGAAATTTGCACGCATCTCCTCTTTATCCGGAGGGTCATCCACCTCAATTTTTTCATCATCATCAAATTCTTCAGCACTTGATATTGGGCTAAACTGGTTGAAAGCTGAATCCTTCAGTGTAGTCTCAGAAGCTGATCCATCATCTTTAAGCGATTTCCCTTCATCTTTACTGTAACTATCAAGAGCTGATGACGTTAGAAAGCCATTATGCAAGCCATTGCCTGTGGAATGGTGGCCATCCTTGTCCACTCCTTCAGAAGAATCAATGGTACGCACATTTTTCACAATGACACTCACACCAACATCAGATGATGATGGGGCATGAGAATCTTCATCTGTGTGAGCATTTTGTTTTATGTGGCTTTCATGGTCATCATGTCCAGATTCAATAGCTGCTTTTGGATCAACCATGTCTGGTATGTCAAAGGCTGCAAGAAGGTCATCAAAATCTGGGGTCTTCATATCCCCCATGGTCATGTATTTGATTGTAAGAAAATCTGTAAAATAAGCAGAAAGTCATCATCTCAGTATTTTAAGCTCTAATAGCACGATCTTACACAAAATAAGCCCATGTTCACATATGCCATGTAAAAAGATGTTATTTCACTTCTGAAGTAGTATTTTCAGAAATTGTACATTACAGAAGAGTGTTCCAGTGCAAGTATACTGTCAAATTATTAGACCAAGAGCTACAGTAATACATCAACTTCACAGACTGTAACCCAGTCATTCTAGGCACAAATTTCTCTTCAGCGACTTTCTTCCTGTCCCCTCTCCTGCACTCCCTCCTACCCTCTCCCACACACACTACGACTACAGCAAGATACCTAGCCTTTCATGAAAATAACATGAGGCAATTGCAGTAGGAAGCATAGAACAGCATTGCAGTTCCTCCCAAGTCTAGGGTTTCCTTGATGTTTGCGTTACCAACCTGATAAGCCTTCTTGAAGTTGGTAATAAATGTGTTTCTACTAGCAGTTTAAGACTGTTACACTGTTTTCTATAAATCAATTTGCTTTATAAGAATTACGGAATAAGTGTCTCCCAGTGTTCACAATGCTTTTTTCCAGCAACTCTAATGAAGGATCTGCTCTATCTACACTATTCCTAAAGACCTCCCATAACACAGATTCTACAGCCTCCAATGTAATTTATTCCAGTCATTCACAATTCCCACTGTTCTGTGCTTCCTAATGCATAATCTGAATCATTCTTGATGCAATCTGAATGAACCACATGTGGTTCTATTCACCCATCCTCTTTGCATCAGCACTTTACTCCGAGACCATTACCTCTCTTCAATCTTCTCCTTTTTAGGCTAACCAACACCAGATCTTTAGGGTTTTCTTTCTCCTCACAGATAACATTTTCCAGATCCTCTTCGTTTAGTTCGCCACTGGCATCTATTATTGCTTCCCCCCCCCAATTCCCAAACCAAAGAGGTAACTCAAAACTGAAACTTTACACACGCTGTGTAAAAAGAAAAACTAACTCTGAGTATACTTTTAGATTTAAATCCCACTATGACATTTGTCTTTTTCCACAGATGTTTCAGTAATATCCAGAGGTGTGCAGGGGAATCAGTTGTAGAGATCTACAAAAATCAGTTACAGAAAGCACAGACAGACATTTTTTCATTCCCTTGCATAACGATGCACAGATACGGTTTGTATTATTGTGACAGAGCTGTTTTTAATGTACTTTCATTGTTCAGTAATTATCAGGCCAAAGTCAGTATTCAATATGAAAAGATCCTTAACCAAGTAAGTGTTATTGTTAGAAAGTGCTCATTTAGGAAGCATCCTGTCTGTTCTCCTGCCTTTGTATCGGCACTAAAGGACTGGAAAACATTCTTATTATATATCTCGATGTTCTGTCTCTCTAGTATCAATTAACGTAGGCCACCAGGGAACCACAGTGTGACTAACTGCAACAGTGCTCTCCAAGCTCCTCATATTAGCCCAGGTAAGCAAGAAGCTACATGCCCCATGGCAGGAGGTCTGTTGGAAGCCACCTGCCAACGGAGATGCATCCTACAACTTCAGTAGCTCACTTCCTCCTCCTCTTAGATCATTATCTTGAGCTCTGGAGAGAAACTACGTGCTGACTGTTGAATTCAACTGTAACAATTCTAAGAAAACTAACCAAAATGCATATATGTTTAAATACATAATTTTATGCATATCATTATCAACACAGGCAGCCCTAACTGTTCCTCAGAAAGATGCAGTTTATGAAAATGGCATAATCCCTTTGCTTGACAAAAATTTGTCTTGACTTAGATATTTATCAACAGTGGCTACATGGAAGTCAGTATGGACTCTAAGAAAGGCAACTGAGGAAAATTTCTCAAGGATACTGGAACACACACAAACATTTCGCATAATACCTTCATATAAATATATAATGGTTTTGAAAATTGTTTATACGGTCCACTTAATAGTTTTGTTGCTCTAACTTATTAACTCCTTTTCATTGCACCAAGTCCTTCTGCAGAGCTGAACTCAGCATGTGATTCTCTATAAAATGAGTATATCATTGCAACTGATTAATTTAGTCTCTTAATTAACTCATAACTCCTTTACTTAAACAATATATAGTGGCCTATCATGTTAAATGCTCATCATCAAGACTTCACTACTTTTGTAAAGCATATGGTTATAATTTATACTTATCAGACAAGATTGTTTCATAATGCTGGTAATTATAGTTTTATTGTGTATGTGCGTTTAATTATAAAATTGTAAAATTCATTTATTCAAAAGCAAGTTTCTAGCCCTCATGCATTTAAAACTAGTCACTGGGATAAAATGAACAGAAAGATTTAAGAAGAGAGACAAGTAACCAGTACAGCTCAACTCTGCAACAGTATAATCAGAAGCTAACCCATCGCGTTCAGCGCACGTGGCAGCAGATGCCTTTCCTATACCAAAGCAAGATGATTACCACACTTATGCACAGTGCTGCAGACCCGGACTTTAGTGTACCCTCTGCCTGAAGGATTTCAAAATCCTGTGATTACAAAGACAGTTACCTAATAAATGCAAAAATACATAAACACGTAATATCAAAATTACAAAGAAAGTTATAAGAATGAAAAAGATTCCAGAGACCAAAGCATACCAAATCCATGTAAAACCACACAAATAAAGCCTTAACTGACACAGTTTTTCATTATTCAAGATACTAATTATTTGCACTCTGATTGTACATCTGTCCATAGGTGTCTTTTTACAGTTACATACACTCAAAAAGAACTAGAAAGTCTTCCTAGTCTAAAACTTCCTCTAATTACATATACTGGAGCTTAATTAACATTTAGCAATAGCAATGAATTAAGTAAAGGCCCACTTACACAGTATTTCATCCAAGTATGTTTAAGAGCAAAACTGTGTAGCAGAGGAGGTACATTTGTCCTTTACTGAGAAACTCGGTTAGACTAATTCCAAAATGGGAAAATATCTCAAAATAATTCAGAGGTCTGCAGAGCTAAGATCATAAATTTATCCACAGAGAGCACAGTGCATAAAGTTGCAGCTCTTTCAAATGTGTGCAGAAGGAGCAACTCCCATGCTCTACCAGAGCATGAGAATGGAATGGTTTCTTCTACATGTGGGACACAGAATTACCGCTGCCCTTATGAAGAATCTCTCCCATTCTTCAAACTTTTAAAGCAATCTAAGTTAAACAAAAAGGGACAAAAGACATTGCCAGGCTTTATAAACAAGTAAGCAAAGTTGTAACCTGGACATTTTATTAATCTCTTCCTCACTACTCTAGTACACCATTTTAAGATTCAGTATACAAACTATGTTTCCACCACAACTGACAGGACTCTGAAGCCACATTCCTCCCTTTTCTTTCCTCCGAAAACCTTTCAGTAACTCCTTCCCTTAAGGATAAAACTCCACCTTTCATCCAAGATCAAAATCAACTGACACCCTGGCTGCCCGACAAGCTGTTAGTCTATTCCTTCTCTGGGCCAACACGATGCCTGTAAATACTTCAGAACAGGAAATGAGGCAAGTTCCTGGTTCCCTAGGAAATCGTGATTTTCCAGGAACTGAAATTTCTTTGAGAACTGCTTTTAAAGGGCTGAGAGCAAAGCTCAGTGTCTCCGAAAAGACACGCAAAGGTGTAAAAACCTAGCATCAGAGGGCTGCCATTAAGATGATACTCAGAATTGAACTGAGAAACAATCCACAAGGTGTGTAATCAAGGATACATTCCTCAGATTAAACAAACAAAAACATATTTAAAGAAACAACCTGTGAGGCACCTACCTCCTCAAATATCTTTGTTCATACTTTGTGGGTACTTGTACAAAGAGTCAGATCTTAGATTTACTGACTCTGTCCAAAGTACTATTTCATTTTCAGGTGACAGTCTCCTTTTGTAACATTCCTTTTCCTTCCCATGGATTAGTTCCATTTCCTGCCTCTCCACCTGGCTGTCTGCTGATGTTTATCAGGAGAATGCCAGGAAAAGCCTATCACCTTTGTCATAAGATTTGCAACCTTTAGGGTGCTTAAATTACTTGAGAGAAGTTATTAAAGAAAATCAGTTTCTTTAAAAATTTAACCATTACTTTGCTTACTGATTATTCAACGATAAAAGTAAGTAAAAAGGAAAAAAAATTCTGAATATGACCAATAGGAATTACACAGCTAGAGAGCGACAAAGCAGTGCAGTGCAATGCTTTTGGGTTCTCCTTTTTTGATGGTGGGTGATAGGACTTCTGGGAAGATACCACAAAGTCTTAAAAACTTAAGATAGCAGACTCTGAATATACTTACTTCATGATTTCCGTTAATCTCTTTGGCGACAACATCCACCCCTACGTGTGCATCAGTATCTTACTGAAACGTAAGGTGCGAATTAAGTTCTGGAGGATAAACCAAGATTGCTTTGTTTGTGTTCCTGCTTTGTTCAAAGCATGAGTGCGTGACTTTCTACATTCTTCCTTTGGCAATGCACCTCCTGAAATAAGTGCTTCCTATGAACAGCACAAAGAAAATGGCACAGATTTTAGCCAAAGGAAGATACCCCTTGGCTGTTCCACTGTCTTACTTTTCCCAGTTAGCCTTTTTACTTCAGCTCATCTGATAACACATTCCAGTGAAGCACTCACTTGGCTAATTACGTCAAAACAAGAACCAGCCCATGAGAACTCTCTACCAACAGTGGAATAAGCAAGCAGTACAAGGAGCTGATGCTACACCCAGAAGAAATAGTTAAATTCTTGTAAATCTTTGGGGGCCTTCACATCCTGGATGTTAAGATGGAAAGCCTAAGGATGTATTCAAAGATTTTAAAAGGCTGATCTCCAGAAAAAGGGGCAAACATCTGCAAGATGTAGTGCATCCAGGAGCTTCTGCCCTATTATCAGGGATTCCAGAGACCATTTTGAAATACTGCTTTCTTACAACAACTATTTGTGTAAATGTGAGGAATGGTCAAATATGCAACAACATAAATATCAACCAAAGAAATACCAGGGCTTAGAAGTAAACAGCTGCTTCTGAAGGATTAATAAAGGCAGTTTTGTTTTACTACATGGAATTTTTTGTCACTCCTCCTCAAGCCCCGTATTTATACCCATTCCAGGTGGAGGAACTCTAGCCGTATCAGGAGAAACAAGAAAACCCTACGCTTTCAAGTACTCTGTCAAGGGGGTGGAGCAGATAAACACACAGAAGAAAATATTTTTTCTCACTTTCTAAATATGATTTATCTTGTAGCTTGGGCTTTAGGACAGCTGCAGATGGGGCACAATATTCTCCGCAAGAAAGATCAAGCCACCTATATATAAACTGCTGCTGAAATTAAAAGGTGCTTTTTGGTGTAAAGCTAAGCAATTGTAAGCACTCAAAACAGACTCTTTCTGGGCAAGTTCAACAGCCTAATGAAGACAAGAAAACAGAATCACCTGGCAGCTCCCAGACAGGTCGTATTTCCAAACTGCTCAAAACTCTGATTTTTGTCTGTCAGGTACAAGAACAACTCAAGCTTTCCAGGCCTAGCAATGACAAATAATCCTCCTCCCTTTCCAATACTTTTCCAATTAATATTCTCTACACATGAAGGCTTTTAACTATCGTTTCTGGATCACAAGCATGGTCTTAAATGCTCAATTTTTATTCTTTTATTTCATCATTAACCTTTAAAGAACTGACCAACTTTTCCACCTTGATACTGACCCTCCTGCTCATCCAAATCTTCACTGCTCAACCACAAGTCTAGTGACTCTATCCAATTGCTTTAACTGTCTGTACTAGCCCCGTCTTTTCTACTGTATTAAATTCCTACCCCTTGCCTTCAAACCCCACATAACTGTTTATACTTGCAGTATGTAACTCCATGCTTTTCTTCAAACAACTACTCAACTCAAGCTTCCCTTAGCAGCAAGTCTGTTTACTATTCAAGGAAACAGGAAAAAACCCAAATTTAATTTTCATCTACCTATGGAATTCATGTTCTTGTGACTACATTCTTTTACCTTCCCTAAACTCTGACTACAGTCTTTACCTCCATTTGTACTATGTACAGTTACGGACTGTTCACTCTTTAGGGGAAGAGACCTTTTCTTTTCCATGTTCTTCAAAGAAAATCAGCATTCTTTTCAGTACTGTGAAAACAAGAGCATTGAGACACCACTTTTCAGTGTCTAGCACATGGTAATGTTGTGATTCTGGAATACTACTTCTGGTATAACCATATACAACACTTATTCTGTTATAGTTAGACTGGTATAAATTCCCAGTTAGATACACTACTCCAGAACAAAATTCTGATAATCTGGTATAATTACTCCACTTCCAAACACAAGTAATGATGCCTAAATAACATCATGCTCATTCTGGAATAAAATGCCTACACAGGGAGTAATACCAGCATAACAAGCATAAAAGCATATTAATTTTTTTTAGTTTCTGTATTGTTATGCCAAGAGAAGACTTAAGTGATTCAATCAGAATTACAGAAATATATATCCTAACATTAGGCAAACATCAGCCCAATACACAGATTATGAGCAGTTCATTAGTTATTCAACATATATTAGTAATTGTGCCTGACTAAACCTAATTATTTACTTTGAAAGCTAAGTACCTGAAAGAAAGACAAAAGCAATGTGCTCATTCAACCACCAAACCTTCTTCAGGAAATGAGAACCACATCTCAAATCACAACTTGGTGTGGTTTGAAACACACAGCAGGCAAGTAGGATACGGAAGAGGCCACTTTAACCACAATCAGCAATGCTTATCATATTCACATAAAATACAGGTTCCTTTTCGCTTATCAAAGGTCCATGACTTGCTACCGTTGCAAAACTCACTCAGATTCCTGCTTCCAGAAATGTAACTTTCATTATAGGCAGGATTTTGACTTCTTAGGATAAAGGTCTCATTTACCATCCATAGTATCCATAAGGTCATGCCAGTCCTTATGTAAACATCTTTGTGAAGTATGGGGTGTTTTACAGTTAAAATTTATACCAACCAATGTGGTTATTTGAACATTATACAATGTATCTATCTGCCTTAAAAAAAAAAAAAAAAGTAAATCCAATTTGTTTCCACGCATGAGTCTCAATGAGGAAGAGAAATCTGAATTTGCACTTCTGGTTTTCTAAAAGAACATTCTATCCATTTTCTTCCTCCCTCCTCCCCCTCAAAAAAGCTTTGGAGGGTTAAGTATTAGCCTAGTATTTAAAGTGTTAAAAATTTTAGCTTTTTTTTTTTTTACTCAATGCCGTAACCGCGCTGTTGACAGTTTCAGAAGAATCTCAAGATTTATTCTTTACGAGCCCAAAAAAGTTTTCAACAGGCATTTCACACAATCTCAGAATAGCTGAGGTTGAAAGGGACCTCTAGAACTCCAACTTCCCTGCTCAAAGCAGGGTCAGCTACAGCAGGACCTGCAGGACATTGTCCAGTCAGGTTTTGAGTGTTTCCAAAGACAAAGACTCCAAAACCTCTCAAGGCAACATGTTCCAGTGTTTCACCACCCTCACAGTAAAAAAGATTTAAACCATTAATTATCAGTCAGACTTAGTCACATTCACTTGCCTTACCACCCACTTATGACAGTATCTAAATGCATTTTTAGAGTGCACCATCAAACGGGAGCAAGCTATGAAAGCTTAGGAAATCACTGCCCATACTCTGCTGATCCAGAGCACAATCCCAGCTCACACCATGGTCAGGTGCAACATTTTGGAACTGGAACAGGGTTAAGAAGCTACACAAACCTCAGCTAGTGGTTGTCTCTGTGGCCTGTTTCCACAGCAGACGGTGCCAGTTCACATTTGACTTTGATCTACTTTAATGCCAGCTGTACAATCAGGATGCTATGAACAAATCTGGATGCCGTAAGGAGGGGAAAAAAAAAAAAGTGAACGCCTACCTTTCTCAACTATTAATCCAAAATACTGTTCAGTATTATACAAAAAAGACAGTATTATTTTAACGTAACTGCTAAACTATTTGCAAAATGATAAAAAATTATTTAACTAACCCATTACTCCACTCATTCTACTTTTATTCATCTAGTTCTAGAATACCACAGAAGCCTGTTAATCCACACACTGGCTGCAAGAGTTGGTTTTAAACTAACAAATGCTGGAAACAAACAAGCAATAAAGCCACCAAAGTCAATGCATTACCAAATGTATTCTGTTGAGTTGAATCGAAGTGCAGTTCGGTTCTAACTGTTTACAATATTTTTAAATTTTTAGTTCGGAAGTGTCTTCCATACAAATTTTGGAAGTTCAAAATCACATACTCAGGAATGAAAGCAATGGTAGCAAATTACATTTGGGATGGCAGAAGATGGAAGTCATGGAAAAAAAAAAAATCACAAAGGTACTGAATGGCACTTGCATAATGTTCACGGTGTATTGCTATAACCTGACACAGAGACAGACCTACAGTGCATGTGTATGCACACTGTCTTTTCCTGGTAAATAAAATAATTTGGGAGTCCCCAGAGGCCACAAGGATGATACTTAGCTCCATGCACAGAATGTAGATGCAGCTGCAGCCAGACTAAAGCTTGAGAATTTATGTTGCCTTGTTTGCTGTTAATTCATACAGGCAAAACTTTTCCAATCGGTCTCCCCATGGATTCAAGTTTTCAGCCTCAGGAATACAAGATCTCTGCAGAGGAGTCTCTTAGTCAGTCTTTAACGTGAGGTATGGCAAAGTGCTATTTGTGCTTATCGCTTAGCTGAGTTTTGCAATTATGGATTACCAAGCCATGTCAAACCAACAAGTAAGATATTCTCAAAAGGAGCCCGAGTTGTTTTACCACCATTTTCAAAACACATCCATCCCTGTAAGTGATCATAAGAGCAGGTAATTGTCCTCATCCTCTTTCCTACTACCTCCTGCGCCCGATTACGGATCCTTCTTATCTGATCTTTTGAAAGATGAGCCCTTTCCCCTGCAAAGGTATAATTAAGTAAAGACAATTCTTGACGATTTTTGTTTATTTTCTTAAGCAAATTTTCACAGAGTTTTTCTGACAGCCAAAACAGAATTACTTGTAGTTTACGACTCCTCACAAGCTTCATCTTGCAGACTAACTCCTCCATTTTTGAACTTTCTTGGTTTTTTTTTTCAAAATGGGTATCTCAAGTTCCCTTTGGGTAGGAGAAAACAGAAAGGTAAAAAGAAGGTGTATCTTCTGAACTCTGTCCATTTCCTCTTCTCACACCACCACTGAAATACCTCTAGCACAGTTTAAAGAGAACCACACGCAACTGGTGCAAAGTTCACTACTATCAGCCTTTGGCTGGCAAAAAGAATAGGGATATTTTAACACATGGGCAAGGTGTCTCCTTTCCCACACCATAGGGAGCTGAACAGACCATCTCCATCTACAGCTGGCCAAATGAAAACTACCTATATTTGCCAAGAGATCCAGTTAAGGTTTTGGGCCTAGCAACTTCCTGAATTTCTCCTAAAATGGAGATGAATTAATGAAAAGCAGGTAAACCCTCGTACCATTCTCTTTGCACTTGACTTAGAAATGAATTACAGAAATGGCTTCATTTTGTACTTCTATATGTAAAATGGGCTGGGACAATAATAAGAATAATTTGGATGTACAACAATAATGAATAGAATTTTGAGATTCCCAATCTAACGCAAATCTGAATCACATTCTAAATGGCACTTGTTTCCTGCCCATTTCCTTTAATGTACTTTTTTTTTCAGTGGATGGCAATTCTTGCTCAAAACCAGCATGAAGCAGCTGCAGACAATCTCGGTGAGAGCACTCCCAAGTCAGGCAGGGCCCGCCTGTGCAACACTAGCAACAAACAGGCCCTAAAACGTTAGGGTCAAGTTTGGTGGTTTTCTTTTTTTTTTTTTTAAACATACATTCCTAGCAATCTGTATGCATATTTGTATTTTAACACAAATTCATACTTCCAAGAAAAACAAAGTCAGTTAATTCATTCAAAAGAGGCTTGGAACTTGATAAATCATTACCCTTATTCTCCAGATCAAATACCTGAGACAAGCCTCAGTGCAAAATGAGATCATAATTGCTGATACAGAGGACCAACCCTCCAGCATTAAGCAGCATTTTCTGCCGGAAAGCTGGCCTACGTGCAAAATCAGAATCTCCTGGTGAAGAGCATTTACAAATATTATTAGACTATAAAAATAAAACTCACCAAGAACACTGCAGACTCCAGCATCTATTCAGGTTTCTCATCTTACAGCCTACAAAAATCCCTGCAAATTCAAAACCTCCTTTGCTAAAAATAAAAATTCATAGTACAGGTCATGTTCAAAAATCCAAACAAAACAGATACACTGAATTTTGTGACAATTCAAGAAATTACAATTTTAAAACTGCTTACTGTTCTGGTACAGAGAAAAATAAATCTAAGAGGTGCTCTCATGTAACATATGAATTTTAGCTGACACTTGGAAAAGAACATGCATCATCAGCAGCAATAGATACTATTCCTATCATGCAACAAGAATTCACGTTTGCAAGCATAATTTTGCTACGGATGTCTATAGTCAAATATAGAACCTCTGCATCCCAATTATGAAAAATATGAACAGAAATCAGCACAGTAATCTGTCAGGCACATAAACTATTTACTGCCCTATCAAATCTGAGAAAGAACATGTTGTAGCTGTATTAAAAACCACAAAACCATAATTTCAGGCTAAACATCAGCATGCTATTTTCCCTTTTCTACAATTAATATCTAAATACCTTACATAACCTACTGCAGTCAGAAATGAGAAGGTTCCCTTGTATTGTCACTCTCTGATGCAGGCACCCTGCCTATCATCAGCCACCATACAACTTACCCAATATCCACAACCTCTCAAGGCTTTTAAGACTGTCTACTTTATTCTGCTGAGCACAGAGGAAAAGACCCTCATTGCACACTAGGACAGAACATTTTCACTGTTTTGCTTCCATGCTTATCTTGATTGTAGATTACCAAACCAGCTAACACAGCCAGGACTGGCCAGATTTTTTAAAAAATCATACTGGATAAGATTCTAGAGTTGCTGATTTCCTGTTATAGGAAGTAACAGTTCTAGCAAAAGAATCCCCAAGGCAAAATGTTTAGTGTTCCAATGTGTAAGCTCTAACAGCCTTTGTTCTTCCCTTTGCTATATTCATTACGGCTTTCTTCTCTCTCCCCCTCTCCCTCTCCCTGAATCCTTCAGCTTTCACTATAAGACACAAATGCCCGCTCAAATCTAAGTACACATTTATTTTTTAGATGGGGGAGAAAAAAAAATCCTATCCATTATCCATTGCTTTGAGTTAAAAGTAGTCATCCCTCAGGAGCTGATGCACTGCCCATCCGGTCTCCTATTCTTATTTCATTACTGCACAATATTATAATTCATGCCACTAATAACCCACTGGAGCTCCATCAAACCTCTAAAATACATCTTTCCACTTGGCTGCTGCAAAATCCTCCCTGGGTTACAACAGTTTAAGAAACACCATCCGTACTATTTATTTCATATGGTTTTTTCCATGTAGGCTATATTAAGTACATGTTTAACACTGAAAACCTTAATTCATAATTAAGTATTGCGTTACTCAGATATGGCCAAACAAGCAATCTTTAAATAATTAGACGGCAAATTCTGAATGTGCAATGCTGTAATACAACACAGACCAGTTCACTGCCATGTGGTTCACAATTTATGACTGTCACTTAGAGGCCTATTCCATAACAGTACATTGTGAAAAAACGTATATCTGGATATAAGATATTTCAGTGATAATACTGTATTTAGCTAAGATATCCGTAAGTCTTCACACAGAACAGCTTTAATCCTATTAAAACTGGAGGATCTTAATAGCATTTCTTTAGTAACACTTAAACAATTGCCTCCTTACTAATGTGCCAAGTGTGCAATCAGGAGCCAGATTTACTTTTCACATACATGTACCTTCATGCTATTGTTATATTCATACCCAAAACACCACATCTCACCTTGTGAACCTTGACCTTTGCAAGATTTTTTTTAGCCAATGCCCAGTTACTCCCACAGATGCATTACCTCTGCAAATATGAAAGGGTTAAAGGCAGCCCCAATCAATAGGCCTACAAGGAGAAAAAAAAAAAAAGGGAAAACGGGTATGCCTTACAGCATCTTTGCAATGCTTTTATGCACAATTCTACAACAATATTGTTTCCTTTTGGCCTTAGAGAAAGGCACAGCACCCCCCCCACACGCACTTAACGTCTCCTGAAGAAGAAAACCACAAGACAGCACCCTGTAAATAAAACAGCATGCAAAGCAGCATTCTTCAGTCACAAGCATAACTACAATTACAAATCATTCAATCAATTTTATTTAGTTTAGTTTTAAAATAGACTGCATAACCAGTGTCCCACCCTTGCAAAGCAAAAATATTTTAGTAAGGGTCATAAATCTCAGCTCTTGCCCATTCCTTAAGCATAAAAAGGCACGAAAAGCCAAAGTAATCTCAGTTACTGCAAATATGTACATTTATATACAGAATCCTTTATGACTATATTAGCCACATACCAGTGCTGTGTGTCTAAAGTGTGCATTCACATACTGTTTTGGGATGGTATCTTTTCTGCAAGCTCCTCTGCTTTTGGCTGCCATGAAGGGAGGAAGCTATCCCACTGTAGTAGCTCAGTGACTGCATTGTGTTCAGGAGCTGATCTGCCTCAAACCAGTTCCAGCCGGTTCTGGTCACCCTACATAAAAAGCTATGGCAACCCTCGCTGAGTTGCCAACAAGTCCCTGAAAATCGCAGGGGCTCTTTTTTCTGTGGCGGCGGGGGCCGGCGGCAGCCCTGTCCCCCTGCTCCCCTCGTGCCCGGCCCACGCAGCCCCCTTGCTCCCCAGTGCCGCCCCACACGCTCCCTTCCTCTCCTCCCCCACTTACCTCCCACAACCTGGCTGAAAGCTGTGAGTGTGTGCGTGCCTGTCTGTAGCTAACAAAGAGACCGCAATAAAAATCCTCATAGGATCTCTCTTGCAGCACCAGGCAGGCTCGGCCACAGCACTGGGAGACAGACTGCTAACCAAGGGCTGCTCCCCCCTCTGCTCCCCACAGCACAAGGGGTGGCTGCTCATCGCGTCACATCTGCCCCCTCATGCCCATGGCCGTGGGGTGGCCCATCAAGGTCTTCTCCCGTCCGCCCTCCCCACTCCTCGCTGCATCTGGGGCCGCTCGAATGGCATTTTCCCTTCTCTGCACAGCGTTACTACAAAGATTACCCACACACGCACCTCCCTCCCCTCAAGAAATCCATTTCCGCAGCAGCGAGATGCCTGCGAAATAGTTCCTTTGCCCCCTCCTCGCAGCACCGAGTTGGCTGCTGAGCTGGTTTTTTTGGGTTTTTTTGTTTTTTTTTTTTTTTTCTTTTGCTGTTCAACTGTCCTTGAGGCACTAAAAAGCAAAGCTGCGGCCCCCACGCCTGACCAGCCCTCCCGCCTCCCCACGCCCGGGGCCGCGGGGGAGGCCAGGAGCCAGCCCTGCACCGCCTGCGCGGCGCCCACCCCGCAAAGATGGCTGCGGGTCGCAGCCCTGCGCCCGGCCCCGCTGCTGGCTCTGGGGCGATTCCTCACCAAGGTCACGACTCCCTACGGTGCCAGAGTCCCTCCAGAGGAGGGCTCTGCACCCGCCTTCGCCCATGGCAGCTTTGCTCCTAGCCCGCTCCCCCTTCCTTCCCCTGCCACCCAGGGCCTTCCTCCTGCGTGGCTGACAGGCGCCCCAAATCGAGACATTATGCACCCCGCTCCTCTTTTGGCTACTCACCCTTGCACTGGCAAAACCAGTAACTACCTCCGCCTACGCGCCAAGCCCCATCCTCTCCGGGATCAGCCGTGAGATGGCTCTTCAGCACGGCTTTCCTCCGAGCCAGCTGCCAGGCTAGGCTACACCAACCAGCCCCTCTGCTCTCCGGGCTGCACCTGTAACTGTTAGCAGAGGTCTCGGGCACAACCCTTCACCCCCCCTTCCCCTGCGGAGAGAGCTGAGATCTGGCACTTTCTCCACATCCCTCATCCCCACCCCATTCTGGGGAAAACGACCATGTTCTTCCGCTGCCTCAGCCCCGTCTTCTTCACACAGGCGGCTCCCGCCGGCCCTCCCTCAGCCCCTCAGCCCGGGCGGGCTGCTCCCGCCTCTGCGGGCCGCCGCGGCCGCGGGCACCTCGCTGCGGACCGCGGCCCCCTCCCCTCAGCGCGGCGCCCGCGCCCCCCCCCCCCCCCCCCCCCGGC
>VFFE01007610.1:97556-150111 GCA_008921705.1 Burhinus oedicnemus
GGGCCGGGCAGCGAGCGGGCCCTGCCGAGCCCCAGGCGGTAGGATCTGCCCCCGCTACGGGCGGGGGACGTCTGGGGAGGGGAGGCCGCGGCCCCTCCGGCGGCGGGGCGAGCGGCCGAGCGGGGGAAGGGGGGAAGCGGCGGGGCGGCCACGTCCGAACGATGCGGCGCCCTCCCCCCCCCCTCCCGCCGAGCCGGCCCGAAGCCGCCGGCCCTGGCGGCCCCGGTGCTCCTCGGGTGGGCGCGGGGCTCCGGCAGCCGCCGCCCTCGCAGTGCCCCGGCCCCGGAGCGGCCTGAGCTGCGCCGAGCCGAGCCGAGCAGGCCCGGCAGGCCGCTCCACCGCAGCCTGCCCGCGGCGGCGGCGGGGCCTGCGCGCAGGCGAGGCGGGAGCCGGGCCGGAGGAAGGCGACCCCCACCGCATGCAAACTCCGCACCCCCATGCAAACACACCTGCTGCGGCCCCGCGGGCCGGCCGCGGCTGCTCCGGCCGGCGGCCTCAGGCGGGCATAGCTAAGGTCCGCGCTGCCTCGGCCGCCCGCGGAGCGGCCTGGCTAAGAGATGGTGGAACATAATGGCAGGGAGGCTCTGCCGGGACTGAGGAGAAGGTGGGGGTGGGGGTGCCTCGGCTTGCACAGATGGGGGAGACGCTCCCGTGTGATTCCGTGTGAAACGGCTCCCTGGCGTGTGCCGGGGGCGGGGAGGGCTGCCGCTGCCTCCGAGCGCTCCGCGGGCCGGCGCCGGGGCCGGGCAGGTCGCGGCCTCCCGCAGCCCGGGGGTGGGTTCCCCGCTCTGCCGCCGGCGCCCGCCGAGCCCAGGCGGGCAGGGAATGCCGCCCCGCAGGGGACGAGCGGTGCCGGCGGGCGCTGGGGCAGGGCAGAGCCCGCGGGCCGGTCCCGGTCCCACCGCGGGTCTGCACCGCGGCCCCGCCGGCAGCGACGAGGCAGGCCCGCTGCGCCGGCCGGCGGGAGGCCCTGCCCGGAGCGGCGGCGTCCTGCGTCCGGGGGCCCGCCGGGCCGGGCCGGGCCGCGCTCTCCCCGAGGCCTCAGGCTCCGGAGCAGCGAGGGCAAAGCCGGCGCCCGGCGGGGACGCGTCCTGCCGCCGCCTCTCCGGTTCTGACTCCACAAAGGGCAGGAGCCACGACACGTCGTCCGGGCAGGCGTTCCCTCCGCCCCCCCGGCCCCGCAGCTGGGCTCCTCCGGGCGCGGCCGCCGGCCCCGCGCTGGCGCAGCTGTGGCCGCGGCCTGGCGAGGGAGGCGGCGGGCCTGGGGGGCCCGGGCGGCGCGGGCCGCGGCCTGCCGCGCCGCGGGGCCCTGAGCCGGCTTGGCGTGCTGCGGCACCGGGAAACCCACAGCCCAGGGCTTCGACCTGCCTTGGTGCCGCCGGACCTCACGGGAAGAGATGGACGTGGAACTGTTAGGGCCTTCCTGGAGATAGTCCGGCGTTTTTTGGCTATTGCCTCTTGTGACCAGCGGCGTTTGGTAATAGGCTTTTGTTTGCTGCGAAGCAACCTGGCCTTAATGCCATAATGCCATTGTTACAAATTTTAACATGAAATTTCCTCCCTGTCATGGCACAGCATGTTTTACAAGTGTGCAGCGTGGTTTCTAGAATTCCAAGTTTTGCATGTGAATCACTTTATTGGATCATATTAATGGCTTTAAATATATAACGAGTTTATGCTATAAGCTTGGTTTTTTTACAGACTATATAGGCCATAACTACATCTTCTGCTTGAAATAATGATGTTTTATTAACATCTCACGAGCCTGTTGGTAAGGCAGCAAAGCCAAGAAGTGAAGCTGCGTGGTGACCCGTGCCGCTCCCTGTGGGCGCCCGCGCCGCCGGCAGCGCTGCGCCCGCGTGTTGGTCGGGCAGGCGCGTACCGTGGCCGCCCCCACCCCAGCACATGGGCCTTCACCAGGCACAACGTCTAACTTGTTCCAGTTAGCCAAAATGACAGCTCCATTGCCAACTGTGGCAAGCAGTGAGTCTGACAAGCTTCTAGAATTTGGATATAAAAAATTGATTTGGTAACTTATATATAAAAAAATGGATTTGTGTTCTGCACTAGTTTTAATGTTTGAAAAGGGCCGTGAAATTCAGCTTGCACGAGCCTAGGGCTCATCCTGCAAGTGACTTGTAGAATTAGGCCGTAATACTTATAACACCCTATTTCTTCCCAATTAACCAGTAAACTGATTTGATAAAAAAGGTGAAAACTACAGTCTGTTTTCTTACATTGCATTTCTGTGGTTGGCTTGCATAGTAGTATAAAGAAGATGGCAGCTGCTCCTACTACTTTTGTATTAATATCTGAAATGTTAATAGGTTTCACAGTTTATACGTGGCGTAAAGGTCCTTGTGCATGCTGCCTTTCAGGCAGATTTACTTGTTTTCCTTCCAGCCAGGTGTCCTTGACATCTGCATGGCAGAAAAAGTCTGTCACCCTAAGTATTTGACTTACTCAAAATTCTCTTCAGTTTATTTTTTGAACCATTTACAAGTGGTGCCAGGCTGATAGCTCTTCTCCAATGGCTTTTTAGTTCAAACACACAAAATAACAGGCAATTGCTACGCACGTGTCCCTACGCTGTCACTTGTGCTTTGTGAGACTTCGGTAGGTTTTTTAGCATGTTGACCTTACATCTTAGGTCTGAGATTCAGTCCTTAAGTCATTTCAAGAGTGTTGTGACTCCGCAGATAAAGCTGTTTCAATTAGCTGCTGGGGAGGCAACGGGTGGTTTTAGGTTACTCCAGCATTTCCAGAGGTGGGAACTGGAGTCCCTCGCTTTATCCCCTCTCAGCAGCTGGGGCTGTACAGGACGTAACTCATGTTTTAGGGAATTAAGAGAGTTTCGGTTCCCCACAGCTGCTGAAGTTTCCATCCCTAAGTACTTCCTTACCATATTGCAGCCAGCCAGAAGCGCGGTACCATGGCCCCTCTCTGCAGATGGGAAGGAGAGGACCCTGGGGATGGCTTGGAAGAGGATGGTGGGCTGGAAGAGCCCGTGCTGCCAGCAGCAAGGTGCTCTGGCTGCAAGCAGTTGTTGCAACACACAGAGCTGACAACCCAGATTAGACTAGGAGTTGCTCTTCTGTATCAGGTGACGAGTGTCCAAAATAGAGGTCCCGTGCACTCCCCCACAGACACTATGCCATACAATCCTTAGAACCAGTGGCAGAAGAAACTACTTTTTTCAGGTGATTCTGTTTTCTCCATTGGCTTTGCAGTGGCCAGGAGCAAAGCCTCTGACACTGCTGTCCTCGCGGTGCAGAGTCTCAGTCAAGAGAAACGAAACCACCAGTGTATTCCTTCCACCTTGACTCCAGAACCGCAGTGAGATGGGATCGCCTGGTCACCTGCGCTGACAGAGCTGTGAACTTTGCTGTCAGGTCACGTACCACGTATTTCCTTCTCCAGGAACTAGTGAATTTTAACCCCACCTTTTCTTTTTCCTGAAGAGAGACTCCAGTTCAGCCCGCTATTACTTCCCAGCAGTCAGCAAGGAGGGCTGCCAGTTCAAAGCATTTTCCCTTTGATGCTGCAGTGAATGCTGAACTCGCCTGCAATAATAACTTCTTAATTATTTAACTTCTCAAGGATTTTAAGGCTCTTGAAATCCAGAACTCTAAAATGTGGTGTATTTTACCACACTTTTTGTATAGGAGTCAGTTTTAACTGTATCAAATATAGTTACAAACATAGCTTTTACACATTAAAAATGTGCTGGGGCCAAATAGGATTTTGCAGGTGGATTGACTCAATAGAAAATAAAGTCAATTTACATCTAACTTTTTAATGTCAGAATAAATTATGCCCTTTTTGTCCCCTCCCAATTTTGTTTGTTGTTTTTACCCAATAACAAAACATTTCCTTCCTGGCTAGTGAAACATCCCTAACTTAAGCAAGAAGGGTAAAATACAGATTCCATATTTCCAATCCTAAATTTCTTTTTTAGACTAATAGCTTTACAGCTTCTGGCAAAATCTTAATACTATCTGTTCCTTCAGTTGCTTTTTTTAGGTCTTCACCTTAAAATTTCCGGTATCATATTATCCACAAGAGCAGAGCAGAAGCCTGCATTTCTTGTTTTAGAATATGTGTATTTTTCTTTTCATCACTGTTTAGAATGCAATGGTACTTTGCTTTAACCGCTGTATTTAAACATTCAATATTAAATAAACCCAGCTTACAACTAAACTTCTCATTTTCAGATGCTCCTATTACTATTCTCTGGAAATTTTCTTGGGGAAAAAAAATCAATTTCCTTTCCTGGTTATTAAACTAAGTCTCCTATTATATTTTGGACTAAAAGCTCAAGGATTGCTTTTAGAAACATGAGATTTATTAAGAGGAAGGGATCTTATATGAGATGAGATGAAGGACTTTGGTAGGGAGAAAGCTATAACCAGACTCAAAGTGCATCTTAACTACTATTGAGGTCAAGTAAAAATTAATATCTAGGATGATTTTGAATGGAAAATGTCTCTTATTCTGGTAAACAGACAAATATATGATAGACACACACAAACTTGCATCCACATCTATAGACTCTAAGTTGTAAATTTCTTCCATTAAGATAGCTTTCTGGCCCAAAAGCACATTAAATCCTAAATTTGTCATGCAACATGTTTATTGAAGTGCTGTGGCGTTGTGGCACCTGGCCATCTGGTAGCCTCCAGAGCTCTGATTTATAGCCAAGACTCAACCCGCAGGCAGACGGGGGAGTTGGAGTTCACCTAATTCTCACGCGAGGTGCCTGGATCCGATCTGCAGTTCTCCAGACTCCACACACCCACCAGCTAGCCTTTGGGGGCTGCGTTAAGCCCTGTCTCGTGCCTGTGCCGCGGCACTGGTCTGCATCGGGGCCAAAGGGGCCGGTCTGCTGGCTCCCGTGCAGCAGGAGCGACAGTAGCCTCGGAAGAGACCTCCCCATTGCTCGGTGGTTAGGTTATTCCCAGGATTCGGGGGAATCAAGCTTGCTCCTTTGCAATCTGCAGACCTTCATTTCCTACCTCCTACAACGTACCCAGCTGGAAGGATATTCTGGTAGTTGGTGCTTTGCTTCTGTGCTTGTAATCCTGTGTCGAGGAGAGCAGGGAGAGAAAGAAACCAGACGCCGCCACCGGCAGTGGGAGCGAGGCACGGGTCTGGGTCTCCCCTGCTGAGTGCTTGAGGTCTATGGTGAAACCACTGTTGATCCGGGCTGGACATCACGGGCGAGTGCTGCAAGGAAGGGTTTGCTGCTCCATGGAGGACGGAGCCTGACCGGTCATCCAAAAGTAAATAAATCAACGGAGGATGGATGAGTTGTTTCTTAGCTTTCATTTTTTAAAACCAAAATAATTAAAAGGCATGCCAATTCTACCAGACTTTTGAAGCATAGTTTGGTAATTCTTGTCCAGAATATTCTGCAGAAGCAATGCAGTTTGCATTTTCCACTGGGATTAGCTCAGAAAAAGAGCATGGAATTGTCAGTAACAGCAAAACTACAGTGGTAGAAAACGTGCAGACCGTGTACAGAGGTATTCTAACTCCTAAGCCTTGAAGTATAAGCTATGGTCTGATGAGAGAGGTCTTGCTATTTAATAAATATGATTTACAAGTTGGTTTTAAATTTGGTGGGCAGTGAAATAACTTTTACTTCACTCAGCGGCTAATGAAGAACACACATAAATGTAAGATTAGCTGCTTAATTTAGGAAGCAAGAGGACTTTTAACCTGCAAATTGTCCAACTCTGTGATAATTTTGTGGCAATGCCTATGTTGCAACATAAAAACTTAGAGCCATTTTTCCATTGGAGAAGATAAATCACTGGATCCATTGTTGGTCTCTTCTAGCATCTGGTTATGCTATGAAAACTACCAAGCATGACTGTTCAGGATTTTCTCCTCGTTATTGGAAAGCTGTCAACTACTTTTAGGACCAGCAGCCATTGGTCACTACTGGCTCAGAGCAGACGGACACAGAGGTGAGCAGAAGAGAGACGCGTGGAGTGGGGAGAGTCCCTGCCGCCGCTCCGATCTGCGGGGGACATTTCCCTCCTTCGGTGGTTACCTCTTTCAAGGGTCCCTGTTGCTGCCTTTAGAGGTTGGGCGTACACTCAGCAGCTAGAAACCAGTTTTATATCGCCATTGCTTCCGATACAGGCACTTCCTGACCAAAATAATCAGCACCTAGCTCAGAACAGTGAGAGTTTTGCACACAGTTTAAATACAAGTGCAGAGTGCAACAAACTACAGTTAAAACATGCATGGGGCGTGTACAGAATCGTTGAATCATACGGAAGGGATCTTAAAGATCTTCTAGTTCCAACCCCCCTGCCATGGGCAGGGACACCTCCCACCAGACCAGGTTGCTCCAAGCCCCGTCCAACCTGGCCTTGAACACCTCCAGGGATGGGGCAGCCACAGCTGCTCTGGGCAGCCTGGGCCAGTGCCTCAGGTTATAACATGTAAATATATATATATATATATTTAAGTATATATATATATATATAAAAGCATAACCTGTAAATATATATATATTTACATATGCCTATGTATAGCATATATGTATTTGAAAATGCTGACTTCTGGTCAGAAAGTGAGAAATCTGTTGACTACAGATCTTTTTCTTCAGTGTTGAGCTGTCTTCCTTGGCCTCGTCTCCCTGTTTGGCTTGGGAGACTGTGTCTGTCAGAGAATCAAGAGGAACAGGAGGAAAAGAAGAGTGCATAAAGAGTAGATACAGCCCAAGACAAATGGACGTAGTCTCAGGGCAGGGGAGAATATAAAAATAGGATGGTAGGGCAGTCTCTGCGGGGCAGAGAGCGTTCAGATCGTAACTGCTGCATAGTCTGTGCGTGTGCCTCCAGCTAACACTGCCCGTAGTGATGGAACGACAGCTGCACAACACGCAATTTCCCCCACATTTAAAGAATGTCTTGGACAAAGGCGAATGGCTACACAGAAGTTGATAACTGTTGTTATCCATCTGCAGAAGAGAATCTCTAACTACAAAGAGAACATTTGCAATGCCCAAATAGCATGAAGAGTGAGAAGCCCTAATAAATCTCAGGGTGTTAAATGCTGGAAAAAACAGAATATGGTAATGTCTTGAACAACAGGAGACTCAGATTTTTAATCACCTGTAGAAGAGATGCTGAGTTCAGATATAACACAAAGCCAGGCGGATTTGACAGGGCTTAATAATTATTTTTTTCTGGCTGTTAACAAGTCTGAGCAAACTAACCATTATCCAAATAAATCCTGGTTATTTAGCCAGGATCGTGGGCTTAAAATGCTTCTGTAAGTAAGGGAGTTACAGTCCGTACCTCAGCTTTTCCACGTATACTGAGTGGTATTAGCGTAACGCCGTGCTGGGGAGGTCGCAGCTCCCATGAGTGGTCCGGCAGCCGTGCGGGGTGTCCGGCAGCCGCGCAGGGTGTCCAGCCCCCGTGCGGAGGCAGTTACGCCTCCGAACGCCGCAGCTGGCTGCGACGGCAGCAGCCCTCGTCCTCAAGGCCTCGGAAGAGGCCGGGGCCGCGGCAGACGGGCTGGCCAGAAGCAGCGTGCCAGCGGCGGCAGCTCTGTCCCCACCGCGGGGAGTCCCCGCCTCGGCCCTGCGCAGACACAGAGCAGCCCTCGCTGTACGTCTGCTGCGATCAAAGGGGCTCTGCCGCAGAAAGGCTTCATGGCCACCCTTCTTTTCTGCGACTCAAACAAACGGTCTTTTGGGCCCTAAGTACCAGCTGGAAAGACGAGCGGAGGAGCCGGCGATGGTGTAACACGTGCCGGCACTCCCGGCGCTCCCTGGCAGAGCCCCCTGCGATGGTGACAGCCTCTGCCCCGGGGATCGCCCGGAGAGGTGGGAGACGGCCCCGGAGTGGCCTCAGCAGCACTGTCAAATGGCTGACTGTCCGAGCGCCCCCCTTTTCCCGACGCGCCGTGTGTAGGCTGGGGTGCGATCACCCCGCTGACAGACGGGCCAGCCCAGCTGCCGCAGCAGGTCTCTGCTGCAGGCCGACGCTGAAGCTGCCGTGCCCCGGGGGGCTTCCCCAGGCCGGCCGCAGGCCGAGGAGCAGACGGCTGCACGCAGGGCACCCCCGCGGCGTCCATGGCCGCATGCAGGGAGAGCCGCGAGCAGGATGAGGTCCGACCTGGCAGCAGCCCTGCGTGTGGAGGGACGACCCGCCGCTCTTCCAGGAACCCAGCCCAGGGGACCCATGTCCTCCCTGTGGCGAGGCAGGCTGGGATCGGGCCTCGCAGGGTGCAAATGACCGTGGCCGAGCAGGAGGGGTGGTCCGCAGAGCCTTGGTCAACCCTGGCTTCAGCCATACCTGCTGCTCCCAGCAGCAGCTCGGATCCCGTCCCATTGGGAGCACCCGCTGATCGAGGGCTGAGCCACAGTGAGGCGGGAAGGCGTGCGATGGCGTCCTCGTGGTGGGAGGGGTGCGACGGCGTCCACGCTGCAGTGGAAGGCGTGTGCGGGCAGGAGCTGCGGGAGGGACAGCCCGCACCGGGCCGGAGCAATCTGCCCCGCAGCACGGAACAGAACAGCAGAAGGCCAGACCCGGACCTGGGTTTCCCCGGCCATCACCTCACAAACTCAGTCCTCCACCCGTGTCACCAGCAAGTTACACAACAGGACCGCGCGCGTATTGCAAAATGTGAGGCTAATGGATTTTCCCATGAGCACTACGGTCTTTTCCGCTTACTAACACCTTCCAAATGCTGGGCCAGAAACCCCTCCGTCAGCTTTCTCTTCAAGCATTAGCCACCTGCGTGATTAACATCCGGCATAACAAAACTCATCAGCCTAGGACATTGAAAAATGTCTGGTTTGTTCCCTTAACGTGCCGTATGTATGGGTTTTTTTCCTTCCTTCTCCTGATATTTATTCAAGTATACGAGGATTATTTCTGAATTATTCATCATACAATATCTGATTAGACTGTGGCTGCGCTGGCTCCCACTGTTTAATGAATGAGCCATTAGCCTTTTGCAGATGGTGCTATCAACAGCTATTTGAACGCTGTATGTTCACCTGCATTTACACAGCGCTGTGTGCAAAAGGATAGAGCTGAACCTAAACACGGCGTTGGGAGATGATTTTTTACTGTCATATCCGTTAAGTGTCATGTCATGTACAATAGTCCCTGGCTCGCTCACCGTCAGACTCCGTGGGATGGCCTCCTCAGGCTCTCCCTGCAGGAGCCATAGGTGGAGTTCCCACAGGGCACCTCCTGACGCCGGATGCACCTCTCTCAAGGCTGGAATCCTACAAACTGGACAAGGAGAGGAAGTATTTTTGCAACACTTAAATTTTGTTTCAGACAGTATGTAATACAATTTTCTCAGAATAGAAAATCTTTGTGTAGTTGAGGATATATCCTACCAAACTACTCATTACGTCACTTCAAGCAGTGAAGTACATAAAAAGAAATTGCTAGCAGTTATGATCATTTACGCATACACCGTCTTTCTACACCAACGCGTCCTGCAAGGTTTGGTCACTGCTGCCATTTCAGAGTCACGGCTCACCTGCATGAGCAGAGGCAGAGAACATCCATGTCCTCCAGATACTTCTTTCTCCTAAAGTTAGAAACTAGGAAGTGAAAGAAGACACTGTGCTAGATAACCCAAGCAACAGACCAAGAGGCATAACTGGCACAGGCACACGCTTGCTTTGGGAAGGTCTGACGGATGTTGGAAGACTACTGGACTGGGGAACACTGCATAGGTAGCTCACGGTGCCAATGAGCTTGTGAAATTCAACCCAGAATACGCAGTGTGCTCATATATGCCTGCTTGGCAAGGCTCCTGCTGGTGCCTTAGGGCCGGCCAGGAAACAGCTGGGGAACGGGGCACCAAGCGGCGATTCCTGGTGGGATGCAGCCACCCGCTGCCAGCAGCCACAAGGCGAGCCTGCCCCTCTGCCGGCGGGTTCAGCCAGGCATTCAGTACCGGCGGCAGCAGCGCTTTTACTTCTGCCTTTCCATAGCCTACCCCGTAAAATGGAATAAGCACATAATAAAATAAGGATAAAGGGGAATCCAAAACATCCACAGCTGGACTCTGAGCAAGTCATCAGAAGAACTAATAGAAAGCCACTAGCGGCCAATTAAGCAACCTTTGCAGCTGGAAGAAGCTCAATAAGGTGCAGCGTTGTTTCCAGCAAGAGCGATTTTTCTGCTACTTTTCTTCTGTTTTCCTCAGGAAACAGTGTCCTTACAGATGAGGCTGTCAGCAGCAGCTCAGCCTGGCTGTGGCTGATGATTTCGAGCTGCCTGTGATGTTCTTCCTACAATTGAAGCAAAAATACAAATAAAGGTGGCTTGCTGATTTGCAGCCAGCACAGCCTGGGAGTCTTTCAGGCAATCTCAGACTTTCAGTGCTGGTACTTGGGATCTCCTGCTGAAGGAAGGACATCTGATTCATCACCACCAAAGGCTACGGAGGATGAGTCAGGATTATACAAATTCTATTTAGTTTGTGTAACAACACTACTTTCTGTATTGAAAACTTCCTTTGCTGCTGCCATAAAGATCTTTACTGAAGAAACCCCTAAATACGCAGCGATTAGCAAACTGTCACCCAAACGGGGGCTGGTCACTTGTGTGACCCGGTTTTCAGCGTTTGTGGGGTCTGGGCTGCGAGGGGGCCGCGGGGCTGGGCAGCGTGGCGGCAGGGGCAAAGGGCCGGCAGGACTCGGAGGAAAGCAAACTGAAACACGCGTGTCAGAAAAGCAGACAAGTGTATGAGGTCGTGTGAAAAGCCTTCCGAGAGCAGTGATAGACACCCAAACCCCGTGATGAGTCAAATCAAAGGCAGCAATAACTTTGATCAAAACTTTTGACAAGCTATGGGAGAAACGCACGCATAGTTTACATTTGAGTATTAAACTCTGTATATACTGATTTAAAACCCTGGATTAAATCCAGAATATTTAAAACATTGGCAAGCTCATATTTATGTTAAACAGTTAATAATAAAAAAATAATCCCCCAAGCCCCTCACAAGCTTTGCTTTTATACACATCATTTTCCCTAGTGATCATTTTAAGAAAATGTGATTTTACAAATGGCCAGAAGACATCTAAATTCCTCAAAATGCTGTACTGACTGTTGAGAGCTCCGCTTAATTCACCGCCTGTGGCACGAGGGGGAAAAATCATCCTTCCCTGGGAAAGACAGGTGCTATTATCGCCGTTTCCATTGCTTTCAAGTTGCAAATATTGCTGCCTCTACAGCGGTTCTTTCACCAAACAGTATTTAATAACAACTGAGCTGGCTCCTGTGCTAGCAGTTGCCCGGGAAATAAGTCAAGAACGAGGGTAAGCCAGAGAGTTTCAGCAACATCTGCTTTTGTCCCAAGAATTACCGACAGCAGGAGATTACAGTGAAAAACTGGCAGTCTCTCTACACGGTCGCCACTTATGTCAATGGTGAACTCACTACTGAAAATAATTCACCGGTGTCCGTGTTACGCGTGGTTTATTGGCTCTGTCACAGCCTCTGTCGGCAGTTGATGAACGTAACTCCCCAGTTACACAGTGCCAGGGAGCGATGCTAAGCCGGGCTGGTGTAACCCGACGGCAAAGCATGCAAAGCCGAGGTGGGCACACAGCAGCACCGCACAGTCTCTTGCTTGGGTGATCCTTGGCTGGGGCAGATGAGGTCGGCTTTCCTTGTCATCGGCGCATCCTCAGAGGGTGCGGGCACTGGAGACCTGCCCTGCTGAGCACCTTGCAGCCGCCCCCAGACCCAGCTGGAGGAGGGACCCGTGCCCAGCTCTACCAAAACCTGCCAGCCCAGGCGTGTTGCTGAGCTCATGCCACCGTCAGCTTCCACGTGTGCAGAAGGCTTCCAGTGTCAGAGAGCACAGTACCTCCATGGCAGCTCCCCAGCATGATCCAGCCACCAAGCAGCCAGGCCTGTTCCTGGGGTCCGGTGGGTCTCAGCCGCACCCTCCAACGCCGGCAGCAGGGAGCCGGAGCAACCCGTTGCCTCTGCCCTCCTCACAGGCTGACAGCAGCACGCAGCCTTAAGGACACTGAAAACTACGCATACGTGTAATCTGTATATATGCTCATATATATATATTCGCACCTATCTTGTATTCACGCTATCTTGTAGCATGTTTTAGGGTGCATGCTTACAAATAGGAAGTACAGAACAATCCAACGCTCAGGTTTGCTGACCCTTACCCGTACTCGGTACGTACCCGTCGCATGCTCTCAAGCCTGGAGAGTTTGGTGCGACAGGGAGACGGGCCAGGGATCAGCCCTGTCCCCACACACGGGGTTTTAGAAGTCTATGTAAGAGTTAAGTGGACAGCTATGAATAAAACAAGGCAAGTTTATTTTTGTAAAAATTTCTGAGGAAAATGAGATGTCTGCAGCCGTCACCCAGAGGGACTTTAAGGAAGGTTGCAGGTTTGCAGACCGAAGCAACAGGAACCAGTAGCATTAGTAGCACGTTGGCTTGCTTCCTTCCACCACCACCGCGAACCCAAGGTCTACTGCAAACAGTCCTCTAGCTCAAGCTACATCTCCTGTCCTTACCAGTTAACTTAAATCATTACTGGGCTTTGGCGTTACCCCCATAGGCACACTCTGTCCTGGATAACTTTGCACGTGTTAGCATGGCGAGAGGGAGGGAAGTTGTTCTGCGCTGGAAACACCCGCTCCCTGCCCGGTGAGCGCTCCGGTACCCTACAAAAGTCTTAAAAATACCCAACAACCTAAAACACCAGAAATGTTTTAAAACACATCTGGGTTAGGGAAACACTTCTGCTCACGTAACACGTCACCCCGTGGCACGCCACGCTGCTAACCTGATGTGCCCAGCACTGGAAACGCTCCTCTCCCATCTGACACAGGGAGGCAGGAGATGCAGGAGGACGAAGGGCTAGGGAAGAGGGAGGGGAGGAACCAGGGGAGCATCCAGCCCAAGCACGGACCCAGCCCTGAGGGTTTCAGCGCTCAGCAGCAGCCCGTGCTCATAGTTTTATAAACCTTCTTTGAGACAGACGAGCAGTCTCTGGTGGCTTTCCCCTCTTTCGTACAAAAGGGCAGGTGGCGAGGCTCTTTTGTTTTGTTTCACATAACAAACAGATGTAGGAGAGTTACCTCGCTGGAAGGGGACCCCGGTGACAGAGCATTATTCCCTGTGGGATGCGAGGGGGGGCGGCAGCATGCCCCCACCCCCAGCCTGGTTGCCTCCCCATAAAACTAGCATGTTTTTCCCATGCCGCGTGACGGCTAACCATCATCCATCGGTAAGACATCGGTTGCTGTCACTGGTGACAATACTTGGGTCTGACCGCACCTGCTGGGGCCCTGATTAGATTGTGTTTAATGGCAGGCTGCTCGGGGAGATTACACGGATGTCGTGGGCATCGGCTCCTCCAGCATCAGCAGACATTGTCTGTGGAGGTTAATCCACTGTTTCAGACCTGGGGTATCTCACTGCTTTGTCCCTTCACCTCTCAGAAAACTCAGAAATCACGCTCCCACGCACTCGCCGCTCCCTCCCCAATGCCTGCCTGCACCGCGGGCTCAGCATCTGCAGCTTTGTTCCTCCCCGGACCCTGCCGTGCTGCCGCCATCCCTCCACATTGCCTCCATTCCCTGCCAGCACCTCCCAAGGTAGCGGATGTGACACTGGGGCAGGCAGGGGACGGTGTCACCCTCGGGGCGGCAACCCTGAGGAAACTCTTGGAGGTTTTGGTTGCACAGAAGGACCTCCTTTCCACAGTCCTTTAGTGGAACTGAAGTTCTTAAAACCACTCTTTACGTAGCGTTGCCTTAATAGTCCAGTACTGGAAATTCACATCGTTACCCAGATTCTTGCCAGGAAAAGAAAAGAGGAGAAGATGGCCCGGGTGGTGGAGAGGAGCTGCGGGCACGTCTCTGCAGAAGCGCGTTGACATCTGGCGGTGGGTCCAGCCAACTGCTCCGGCCAGGGGTCCCAGCCGTGCGTCGGAGGGATTCCAACAGTGGAACTGAACAGTTCCAGAAAAAAATTACAGCTTTACTGGCATTAACCATGTGTTATCATGTACGTGTGCGTGTGAGGGGGCGGAGGAACACCAGAACCGGTTTCTGTTAACGAGCCTTGACGGGGCTGTCCCCAGGCTCCAGTGGCACAACGTGTTCAACAAACACGTGCCCAGTGGAGCCTCAGGCCTAAAAAGCCTCCTCTAGAACTGAATAGCTAACTACTAAAAATATTACTGTCGGCTTCCTTCATGACAAAAAGCATCATTTACGCCTTTTGAGCTACTGCGTGATGTTTCCCACGAATGGCCTCACCCGTAGCGTTTCTACATCAGTAACAGAAGCAACGTGGGCCACGAGCTACATCAGCTACCGAAGAGGGCCAGGGCCAGGGCCAGCTGCTAGTCCTGAGCCCAACTGCACCGGCCGGCCGAGCTCCTGCAGTTCGGTCAGCTTCACTGTCAAAACGGGGGGCTGCGACGGTCTCCGGGAGGGCGAACCCACGCTTGGTTAGGCAGGATCTTACTCGCACATTAAAAGCAAAGCAAAGAAAGTCAGAGTCGTACGACTCCTTGGGCTTTGTTTGCAGGTATCCACGTGTATCCACATCCACCTAGGGACAACAGGAAATTTCAGGGTCCATTTGTAGAAAAAAAATCTCTTACATGAGAAGCAATTTGAACCTTTTTATTATTACTACTTGTACCACACCCCCCTCCCTCAACGGCTCCATGATGAACTTGACTTGTTTCATCAGCAGGTGCTCTGGCTAAAGGCTGATGGATTCCAAAGGAGAACACAGCATGGCCAGGATTAGAAGTAGATGAAGTGAACAGCATTGCTATTATTACTATTAGAACTTGAAAAATCCGTGTAACTTGGTGGCAAAACGAAAAAAACCAACCTGTGGTTTTTTTCTGGTTTGTTTCAAACCATCTTTTCACTAATGAAGAAATACATTTAAGACAATTTCAAAGCGCAGACATTACGCCAACAACAGTCTAAAGGCAAAATGCCTTGATTTTATTGAAATGTTTCATCTCTTCTTTTTTTTTTTCCTGTCAAAACTATTCCCTAAAGATCAGTCACAGTTTTGCATGTTGCTTCACTCCCCGCCGCCCCAACTGCACGATGGGTGGGAAGAAGGAAAGAATAAACTTCTGACAACAAAAGTGATGCCCAAGTTACAGCAACAGTTACAAGAACATTGAGAAACGCAGACCAAGACTGAAGATCTCTGGGACGGGAGATCTGAAGCTCATGCATTAAAAGCGGCCCCGCAAGCAGCAGCAGATGGAGAAGCAGAGCAAGAGCTTCCCGGAGTCCCATCCCTTCGGTGAGCCCTGACCTCCGTGTTCAGCTCACCCGTGCACAAGAGTGCCTGCACCAAGCAACAGACCTCTGCTCGCCTCCTCCCAGATCTGGTCCACGGGGTCTGAGGGAGGAGGAGGTTTCACCACAATGTCCCCGGTGTCAGGGAGGGGGTAAAGCGGCTCCAGGCTACAGCAGCATCTCCAGAGCGTCGTGGCTGAGCCCGTGGCAGAGGATGGAGCTTCCTCTGGCACAGCCCTCGTATCGGGTCCCACTCTTGCGGCTGGCGGCACATCGCAATTCCTGTGAGCCTGGTGAATACTTTGAAGGAAGTATAAAGCCAAAAAAACCCACCCCTGTTGAAATCATACTGAAAATTAAATAGTTGAGTAAAAATTCAAGTTTGATACGAAAGCACGCAGTGTGAGAGTCTGTTGAGTTCCCACCCTAAAGGTTCAGCTGTTTGTTAGGCATCCAGTGTGTATTCTCCCAGTAAAGCAAGGTTTTAAAGAAATCAGCAGGAGGTTTTAGAGGTCGTTGTTAGGGTGCAGCAGGGTCGGGGTTGACCACACCGCGGGTCCGAGCCGGGGGGACCCGTGGGGGAGCCCATCGTGGGCAGTGCCCTCAGCCAGAGGCACAGTCCCACGTCTGACCCTGGCAGGCAGAGCCGCGGCTGGCAGCAGCGTCCACTTCAGAGCCCCTTATAATTTTGGAAGAGAAAATAACCTCATAGCCTTATTTTTATAATTTTTTCCATTAAAGATGGGTGAAAATTATTCAGTGAGTGAGTTATGGACTTGTGATAACAACAGAACGGTAAACAGCAAAACCTGTTAAACTAAACTCTGCTTAGTCTGTCATGCCTACGAGCCGGGTTCAAATGCCACGATACAATCTTGGCAGGCAGAGAAATGGGATTGACCCATTCCGAAAGCCTCTCTCCACCTCTCTTCCGTGGGAACAATACAAACAATTATCCAAACCCAACATGCAAGAAATGGCTTGGCTTCAGAAAAGGCAAAAATTTACATTTCGCACTGTATACATGCAAACCATAATCAAGGTAGCAAAGTCAACTGCTGAGCATCATCTCTCCACCCGCTACATTTTTATTACTTCTTCTTAGAGCTGTCCAAAAATGTCCGTCTTACATAATTAAAACCAACTCCAGTTTGAAATACATAAAAATTCTAATTATACCTTTTGTACCTTCTATACACCATAGTTTGAACATCTTCAGATCTGGCAGGCAGATGGAGTTTAACAGGAAATATTACATCAACAGATGCTACTACCTAGTTATCTTTGCTCAGTCTGGGAATAAATTGAGGGATAAGGCAAGAAAACATGTTTTCTTATAGAGCCACCATCTGCTAATTTGAGAAGCTGCTGTCACTGATGACTCAGTATCACTCGTATATGTAAAAATATTACCAATATCATTCTCAAGACAGCTATTATTATATATTAACTTTATTATAACTATTGACTAGCACCAAGACAATAGCAATAAGAAAATATCGTAACTAATAAGTCTAAAAGGAAAATAACTTTAAATAAAATTAGTTGAGAACTAGCAGTTATTTCTTTTGGGAACCTTTAGATAGCAAACCTGTCTTTTGTCCTTGTTTTCTATCGTATTCTGTTAAGAAAAGGAGATGTTTGTTGCTTGACATCAGACAGAGCTTTTCCAGTTGTGGAAACTTACAGTCTTCACAAAAGAAAAAAAAAAAGTTTTGTTTATCAGAGTTTATAAAGAAAAGAACTGATTATTGGTTTGCCAGCGGCAGAGATGAAGATTTAAAATTAATTGTTCTGTAAAACAAGATGATGGGAGACCACAAGGTGCAAAGGTGTCCCAGCACGTGGCTCATCTCATGGGAATTAGAAAAGGAATAAAGAAGCTGATGGAAAGACCACAACTGAGCAGAGGGTAAAAAGCGCTCATTCTTCACAGCCACTGAACAAGTAAAAATGACCAGGAAGGCTTGCATGATTTGAATTCTGTAGTGAATGTACATATAACCAAACCACAAGTCAACCCCCAATTTTGACCTGGTAGAGAGGTATTGAATTAGCTTTAAATCACCACTTTTCCCTCCCGTTGCGCAGTGCACTGCACCTCCGCATACCGAGTACGTGCACTGGTGTTCCCGTCTTACGGGCTGGATTTGATCTCGTTCCCTCGCTCCAGCAACGTACCAGCAGAGCGTCACTGCTTTACACCCAAAAGCAAAGACAAATTTACGTCCCGGGCAGTCACTACTCCACCATCCACAAAGAACCAGGTACACTCAAACAGCATGCCTGTGCGCCCTTGAACTTGCCCAAAGAATACGAATATTTTCATATGTGTGAAAATTAGATGCAGCCCTTGGACCCCTCAGCAGCTGTCAGATCGGTCTCTGTTGCCGAGCTGCGTCAGCCGGCATGAAGAGAGACAGCCAAGTCCTCTGCTCTTCAGACTTGGTCAGTTCTGCAGTTTCTCTCCAGTGTGCTTCATCCGGCAAGAGCGCTGCCTTGCCTTCCCTCGCTCCGCGCTAACGGAGCCTCCTGCGTTTCAAGCGGCACGCCTACGAGCAGCGGGAGGCCGGGCATTTCTTTGTCACTTTTCTATTTTCACCTTTTCTGTTCACGTCCCACTCTGTCCTCTCCCTCCTGTGCCCTTCGCCCCAATCCCCCCAGCGCATCCTCATCCCGAAGCGCCGCCGGGTCGGTAAGTCCAGCCTGCCTCAGGTGTACCCGCAGAGAACAGGCAGTTTTGGGCAGGGGCCGAGCTCCCCAGCAGCCTGCCAAGGGCAACGGGTGCTGAAAATCGTGGGTTTAGCATGGCAGCTGGCGCAGGGAAGCCCCTTACAGGGCTGTGCCCTCCATCAGCAGCTGTACGCTTCTGTTCACCCACTAGAGAGCGTGTGACTGCACAAAACCAACACAGCAACAAATTCAGCCTAATAAAAGATCGTATTTTTCCAGAGACATACAACACCACGTATTCTATGAAAATAAAGGGACTGTTACAACCTCACACACCAAAAGCACCTCTTGTTTTAGAGGGCTCCACGATTACCTGGGACGCCTGGTCCTGTCTCGAGTGGGCGCAGGCGCCCCGACTCCCAGCCCCGGGCTCTTCCAGCAGGACCCTGCTGGCACCCGTACAGACAGCGGCAGAACACGGAGACCTCTGCGCCATAACACGTGAAACAGCAAAGCTGGGAACACTCTTGCTTTTCATGTACAAGTACACTATCAGAATAATTTCACAATTGGCTCTATGAGGCAAATTTTATGACATGACTCAGTTTTGGGGATCAAAATTTGCAAGTGTAGTTTTGCAATACAAAGCAATGGAGAGTGATATTTTAAGCTAACGTGTAGCAACATTTACTTTATATACCTGTTTGGATTTATTTTGTAGACATGTTTAAATGCCAAATACTCTTAAGAATGACGGGCTATTAAATTATACATTCACACAGTATAAAACAAGTCTTTTTAAAAGAAGTGTATCAGGCAAAAGGAAAAACGTTCAGGTTAATTTCTCCGCAGACTGGCTGCAGCAGCATTAATTGCCTCATGGTGGCCACTTCCAACGTTTCTTGTCTCTGACCTCCAGGGCTGAGGAAGGGGGCAGATGCTCTTTGATGTTCTTTATTTCAGCCTGCCTGCTGGAATGCTGCTTGTGGACTCTGTGCTGTAGACAGAGGTCAGTCAGGAATAAGAGTCACTTCAAATGACCAAGAGCAACATGAAGTGGCAACGCAGAAGTGAGCAGCTCTCCAAAAAGACACCACTTCCCGGCCTCTCCACACAAGCTGCAGAAGAGCGCAGAGCTGCAGAGCCGTGCAGACCAGAGTCCAAGAGCTTTGTTTTGTCAAGTGCTGCAGTTTCAAAATTTTTGTTACAACGGGAACAAAAGCATCTTTTTGCTTTACATCTCCAGACAGAGAGAAGGAGCTACAGAACACAGTTATGGTTACTTAACACAGCAGTAAGCAAGTCACATGCCCGTTCAAGTCCCTTCTGCAGCCCAGGTATCCTGGGCTGAATCCCGCACGGGAAGAACCTCAGTGGTGAGCAGCTCCCCAGGCCCTCGCTGCACGAGCATCCCTGCAGGCAGGGGGTCTTCTCAGAGAACTGACGCCAGACGCTTTGTGCAAACTGAACTATTCTCGCCCCTTCTGGAAATTTGCTTTCAGGTTGAAGTTACAAATGACAATTTTTCATCACAAGCAATATATTTTTTGGCAGAACATAGCTGTAGGCAGAAACATCTTTTTGATAGAAAAGCTTCTTGCTAAATGTGGTAGGGGTTGTTTTTGTTTGTTTGTTTTTTTTACTACTAGCTCTTGTCTTCATCACAAATAACTTTGGAACCAGCAAAGTAACCAGTCTCAACCTCAGTAATACACTCTGAATCTGACTGATTTACTGGTATTGCTTCAGGGAGTGTTTTAATAGTGATAACTTTCTCGCATAAGAACTGAAATAAAACCTGCTACATGCTAAGTAGAATTTGCGCTCTAGAAATATCTTTTTGCATCCCAGAAAATTAATGACCTCACAAACAGCTGTGAAGTTGAATGGAAGCCAAAAACCCAAGAAATTCATCTGAGGAACATCAGCCCAAAGCTAGAGGCCAAGTTTGGAGGACCACCAGGGAATGGAAACTTACAGATCCACACAAATGTCAGAGTTTAGTTTATTGTAGATTATCTAGTGCTGAAGATCTGAGCTGAATATGCCCAAATCAAAAGCAATGGACACCTGATTATCTATGACTGTTACGTAAAGCAGCGCTACAATTTAGAGAGGATGCCAAAGAATAAGGTACAGATGAGCCACGACCTCTTCTGTCCATCCACGATCCAAAGTTTAGTGAATATACCTATTTCAGTCACGCGCTTCCTTTACACAGGAAGACCATAAGCCAACAACTTTCTTCAGCCAAAGTCTTGTGGAAAAGGAGTGTTCTAAGTGCCACTTACTGTGAAATTAAATGGCAGGGTTTAATATTAACATTAAACACCAAACAGACTTGGAAGTTTTGTAACTATTCATTAACTGCAGAGCAGCGTAGATAAAACTCTGTGTCCAGGTCAGCCTCAGAAGGAGGGATTGCACTGCCAAACCTTCACGCGTCCACCAGAAACAGAGGATGACAGAAACTCCTAAGCAGGAATTTGGATGTAGTCCCTGCAATGTGAGCCCAGTGTGCTGGACTCAAAGAGTTACGGCTGGAGAAAGAATGGCAAAAAGAACTTGGAATGTCAGTGGATAAACAGATCACCGAAAAGTGTCCTGGGGCTTCTCAGAAGGAATGGTGCTGGTCCTTGCTAAATCAATGAATGCTCAGGCAGCAGTAACAAACTGCACAGATGTGGGTTCTGTAAAAGGCTGTCAATTAAAAAACAGACCACGATGGAAAGGGGGATGAGAGTTTGGTGGCTGTTTGCAACACACTTCTAATACTCTGCAACTCATATCACATCTTCCATGCTTTCATTAAGAGAAAATATTGCACTGTGTTAAGGCCCGTTTAAAACAATGAAAACCATATATATGTGTGTACACATAACTTCATATTTTTAAACAAACATGGTATGCAATAACTAAGTTATAATGCAAAAATATTTCCATAATTATTAAATTAAACTCATTAACAATCTACAGACTTCTTCAAAAAGCATCCTTAGAATTTATGGCTTTAGGTGGTACCAGGAGATTTAATTTATCACTTTGGCTCATCAGGTAAAAGAGTTCATGACTTAATTAGCTCTGTGCACTCGAACGAGTATTTATTCCCCTCATGTTTCTCTGTTAATCATGCAATTCTGCAGGCATTTTTCTCCCGCTGCCTTTGACAAAAGCTAGCTCCCAGCAAGTGTGAGCTCTAGCACTTGCAATTTTTGTGCCTCCGGAGTCCTTTCTTACATGGCAGCATTTACAGTGGGAAAGTACTAAGCACCCATTCTCCACAGCTCGGAAGCCGCCCCAGAAAAGCCCAGTTGGGCACGGGGAACTGGCCGTGCCTGGCTGATCTCAGCCGAGGGTCAGAGCAGCTTCCAGCGGAGAGGTGAAGGGGTGGCAGCTTGCACAGGTCCGAGTTCATCGCCCGTTCTGTGCCACTGGGTGTTGCCATCGTTTCTGAAGGGCTACAGAAATACAGACATTTCTCTCTCTCTTTTCTGTACTTCATACAGTACAAAATAGTTTAACGTGGGGTTTCACTGACATTCACAAACTACTTCTGTTGGGCTCACAGTTGTCTCATCTGACCCCACAGGAACAAGAAACACTCCTCAAAAAAGAAGAGCCAAACAAATACATTGCACACAGCTGGCAAATAGGTTGCTCCCATATACCCCAACAGAGGAAAGTGTATTCTAACGCGAGGGGGCTGCCGTGTTACAACCAGGATTATGCCAGTGGAGACAGAACGACAGGTATGGGCAGGGAGTCTCCCACTGTCACGTGTAACCAGCCCTACCTCTGATTTATGTGCTGCAAACCCCCCCCACCTTTAACAGCACATAATTTCTGTGATTACAGTGTAGAGTGCAAACAGCGGCAGTTCTCCCCCACCAGCACAGGTAAATGGCTCGATACGAAGCACAGCTATTTTCTGATTAAAACGAACCCATTATTTCCAGTAAAAGCAGAGCTGATAATCTAATGAGTGCTTCAAATAAAGTGTTTTCTTGGCAGCTGCAACACTGAATCAGAGTCCGCAGCGGTTTTCTGCATATCACTAAAACAGGCATAAAGCAAAACCTACAAAACTTTGAGAATCAGCAAATTAATACTCCATAGCTACTCTGTACTTCCTTGAAAGACTGCAATGCTTCTTACAGCCCAAAAAATTATCAGATTTGGTACGTTCTGACAATCTCAAAGCATTTCTTAAAAATTTCAGGACCCATCCTCAGTTGGTCCTGTGACGCAGATATCATGGGTACTACTGGCATTCAACAGAAGGGAAAAGAAAGGAGAAAAGCTGACGGGCCTGAAGAACACGGGATGTGAACAGAGAAGAATCCTGGGGCCACTTTAAATACCTAACAGCACTAAAAACCAGCACATTCAGAGGGGAATTAATCTGAGCAGTTTCAGCTCTGTGGAAACTAGACAGATAGGCTTCTCTAGGTCTCCGGGCTGCCCGATGGTAATCCATAGGGGAGGCGCCTCCCTCCACAGGATAACTCGTGCTGTCCTACCATGCATGCCCAACATACATCCTCTTACAGGGTGTCAGAAAGTAGAGCTGCCTCACCTTTAGAGAGGTGAAATAAATCCTGACCACCAACCGCATCAAGTCCTAAGAGAGCCCAGGAAACATCTGAAAGCTGTTTGATCTTATGTGTAGTGAAGTCATTTGCATAACAGGTTGAAGACTTTTCATGCTAATTTCAATTGACTTTGAAAAATGAAAGCAGGGTGTTAGCAAATGCCTGAACCGATTCTGTCTAAAGAAGGGATGGGGAAGTCCTAGTCACGTCCTCCTGCATCCGCTGCAGATGCAGGTGCGGAGGCTGGTCGCTGTGGTAACACACACCCACACGGATCCTGGCCTCGTGCTCACTCTGCATGGCAACAAGGATGGGAGACAGCATTTTTTCTTATTAGCTCTTAAAATAAGCCTGGAATGACTAAATTGCAGCAGTGGTACCTTAGAAATTAAATTACTTTAATTTCCAGAACATGGAGGTGTTCTTACTCCATTCCTAGACTATTGCAATCACTAAAATAAAAGAATGATCAAACTTTAAATAAACAAAACCAAAACAAAACCCAAATCCCCAAATTCCCAACCCCTTCTCCGACATCTGATACCCTAAACCTATCTGCAGTTCATAGCAAACACCTTGGATCTCAAAACACCACACTCCAAAAAGTGAGATCTTACTCTGCCAGAATTTAAATTCTGTGCAAGGAAGGAGTAATACTGAAATGCATTATACTTACAGTAGTCAGGAACACATAGCAAGGTCAACATAGCCCTAAAGCTTCATGTATGCGAGAGCTGCCAAAGCTATTTATAATTAGCCGACAGAATGAGGAAAAGTAGCTGATGCACGAACAAAAGCAGTAACTACACAGACACAAAACCAGCCCTGCAATCCCTTAGCGAAGAGTTATAAAGTGCGGATGGTTTCTGTAGCCAAAGAGACAGTTTAAGGACTCTTGGGATAAAAGGCTGTTTTACTGAGGAGGCAGCTTGCAGAGCTTCATATAGATATAGAAGGTAAATTCACTCCTACCGTTTCTGTGGAAGATATTCCTCCTATCCAATATGAACAGTGCTTTGACTGGGCTCCAAGAGGAAATGGCTTGAGCAAGTAAGAAGACGCACTATTTGAATACCTCCTGCTGTTCAAATAGCTGCATTTTGAGAGAAATAACGATGTCTCATCCTGGGCAAAGAATACGGGAAAAACTCCATTAGGTCAATGCACTACATGAACCAGACTGGGGATAGAACTTTACCCATGGTATCTGGCTATCGTCTTCCCGCAATCTCAACATCAGGTATCAAATTCACTGGTTTCTGTGACCTCTGGTGTTAAATAGTGCAATCCAGGAACACCAGCTGATCATCTCTACCACAAGAAGGTTTCACATCTCAGCTCTGCCAAAAATCAAGTCAGAGAATTATGTCAGTTAATACTTCTAACCAGGGTCAATTTGAGTTCCAAAACGATATTCTGGCTACTTGATGCCTTCACGAGGTAACAACTGTTCTGACGTTCCCACAGTGTGTGACAAATGGTTAACAGTGCACCAGGACAGACTTATGCGGAACTGTAAAATCCTTCCTACTAAACCTATCAACGGCATCATGATTTTAGAGCGCTATTTGAGAAACACCTCAAGAGAGAAATCTTCTGCCCTACAGAACTCGTACAAAGTGGAAAAGACAGAAAACCAAGTGGACCGGTAGAGAAAGATGCTCATGTAGGACAATACAAATGTCTCGGTGCTTGTAACGGTATGGATCTCTTTTGGCGGTTTGCCACAACACAGAAGTACACAAGAGGATGCTCACCCAAAGCCAGTGGCAGCTGGTGCCGCGTTAAGTCCCAGAACTGTCTTCTATAGATTGGCGAAGAGCACTGCCAACATAGTCAGCAAAGGCCAAGGATGTGAAATTCAAAATGCCAAACCAAAGACGAAATGAATCCCAAACCATTATTTTGGAAAGTGCTGTGGTTTGACCTGAGCTCTTTCTTTATAAGCTTCTCATGGTCCTCTAGTCCTATCGCTTGCTAGAAATAGGATCACTTTCAGAAGTTTAATGCTGCATTAACAACAGCTTCTTGCATTTAAATTACACCACCTTGCTGCAGAGTGGGGAGGAAAAAATAGAACTATACTGGCCTTTCTGAAACGTATCAACTCTTCTCTGCCAGAGAAGGCTGAGCTTATTTGGATCACCTTAAAACCATTCTTCCAAACCTATTCAACATCCAGAATCAAATAACAAATATGTAAGAAACTTAGCCTAGCAGATACTTCAAGCAAAAAATAAGTATTACCCCCAAACAATTGCACTTCAGGACATACCCCCCCACCCCCAAAGTTCAGAAAGGGCATCACAAGCCAAAGAGACCTTTAACAAATGCCCAGGTTTAGTCATGTATTTTAACCCCACTGATTTCACTGGGATTTAAATGTTGGCTTAATTCATGCACGCGGAACTTTTAAAGTGCTTTACTGGATATGGGCCAAAGGAAACAGATTCTTCTTGCAGCTTGTCCTTAAGAACCAGAATATTTCACCCTTAACATCAATGATTAAAACAGTACAGCAGTGCCTAAAGGCAGTGATACAATAAGAAAATGCCTTTCCACCACCATTCCCTTTGTAAGCGGGGCTCAGTACGATAGTTTCCCTCCACAGACCCTACTGCCACAGGTAGCGTTTTGTCAGACGATTTGCACAGGTCCCTCTCCAATCTCTACAGTTGTGATGTTCTCTTTACCATGTTCAAATATAGTTACAGTTCAAGCATCTTAGGCGTAGATCTTCAAAGGTTAATCAGTTCCTACCTAGGCTGACAAAGACTGTACCATCAGACCACGTGCTAAACTTGAGAACTAATCAAGGTATGTTAGAGCTCTCTAGTAGCAGAAAGCTCGCCGAGCACTGACGAGCCGTTCCGCTGTAACGTACCAGCTGACTGCCCACAGTTAGTTTTAGATCATGCCAGGAGACATCTACTCACACATCAGCACTGCTGCTCCTGGAAGCCCTTCCCATGCCACGGGGTGACCTGCAAACAGACAAGCAGATACAGTCTGTGAGTCCCCTGCCCTTCTCTGGACAGCCTTTAAGGTGGAACAATTGGATTCTTTCTCTATCCACATTTCTCAAGGAAATTGTCCAAATATTAGTGAAACTCATTTGGATACCTGTGAAGCGATGGAGAAGGATCATTTAGGTTTAGCCACCAGTACAGCTGGGATATCAGAAGCCAGAAGGCATATAAACTTGCAAAAAAACCCCACAAAACACCCCAACCTTCTAAGTGCACAGTCTGAGAAACCGGAACAGGCCCAGGCTGCAGATGTGTTTCACTTGAACTGAACTTCATGATTCAGATTTCCCCTTCTTTTTTGTTAAGGAAACTATTTTATTATATGCACTGTTTTAATACAGTTTGGAGGTTTTTAAACTCAGAGCAGCAGAAGAATATAGCAACTACATATTCACAGATGTTTTGTGGAGAACAGTTTATTACACAGTACAAAACAGAATAAGCTTTTATACAAATCATAAAACTGTGACAAAGTATCAGCTAAATATTACAGTACTAGACCATGTCTCGAGCTATAATTTTTGATTTGTAAGTCAATTACACAGGATAATTAATGCACAGGTACATCTCATTCATCAATAAATATTTCACTATTTAATACCCTCCAAAGGAGAAAGTCAGAAACTCAAGCTCATTTGCAGATTGCTTCAAGCATGGCTGTCATTTTGGAAATAACCACATTAAAATCCATGTACATATATCCACCTTCCAGCACATATGAATTTGAAGATCAACAGACATAGTTAATAATGCATTAACTATGCATTATTAATGCATTAACCATCTGAAACTTGTTATGACCACGTGCAGCACCTCCCTCCGTGTCCAGCTAACATGTTGTAAGACACAGATCCCACCCTTCTGGTGGATCTCAACTGAAGATTTAAACTGGTTTGTCCACCACGTCAATGAAATTCAATTATTTAATTTTTTGCTATCTACTTAATGAAATGCACTACCATAATTTTTCTAAAATAAAAAAATTATTTCATGATGGGAATCTTAATTAAGGCAATACTGCTTATCATATTACCTGGGCAGGAAAGGCTACTACCCATATCTGAAAATACCCTTGAATTTTAGTTACCTCACACCCTGATATTTTCATGTTTTCAAAGGATCAAGACTTTTTAAGACCTAATAAGACATTGGTGTTCTCTCACTCATCCCCAGATACATATAGGCAAGTCACAGATTCTTCATTATTTTGAAACAAAACCAAACGCCAAAAAAATTAACGTGTATTTTTTGACCAAACTATTCAACCTGAATATGCAAAACCGTTTGGCAAGCAAAACTACCCTTTCCCAAAGACACACAAAAAAATTTTGCAACATCTGAAGGGTTTGGCAGCTAGCCCAAGCTAGGTCTATCTGTTCCCTTTGTTCAACAAAGCAATAAAGCACCATATGAAAGTAGCTCGTTTGGCTTTCAGTAAAGGATCAACTGTCTTCGGAAGGTGCCTACGCCTCTGCCTCTAATAGTGAGATTCTAGGGTTCAGAGGCTAAAGGACCAGGAAGACCAGCTTGCTTCTGGCATCTAGTCGACAGAGAGATGACCTCCACCTGTGAGCTCCGGAGCAAACGCGCCCATGTAGGGCTACATACGAAGTGCCAGGTCACGACACGAAGCAAGCGTTCCTCACCTTCGGCACACTGCATTTAAAGTTGCTTTATCCCTTGTTAAGTTTGTGTGTGCTGGAATCTTTATCTTGGACTTTCACAGGTTCAGGGAAGACTGTTAGCATTTTTATTTGAATGAATATAAATTCATTTGGCCTGAAAAACAACTGAGTAGGGTTGGTTGGTTTGTTTTTTTAAAATCACCACAGAAAAGCAACGGCTGGTGTCCAGGAACACCATCCCTGTACTTTGCCCTGAAGAACCCTGAAGTTTTCGCTCATTTTGCCCATTCGTTTTTAGCCTTCGGCATGTCTTACTCAGTGACTAACTATACAATTCTTTGCTCATTATGAACCGGCACTTTTTCCTCACATTTCCATTTTGTGTTCTTCCAGAATATGAAAAGACCATCTTTCCAGAAATCAGATCAAGTCTTCAGTATGTTACACAAGAGAAAGATTACCGTATGAACAATCCACCACAGTATGAATCTGTGACTTTGCTCCTCCTGACAAATTGTAACCTAGTTCTCAAAAAAAAAAAAAAGAAAAAAAAGAAAAAAAGAAAAAAAGCCCTTCATCCATCTGTCAGTTCAGTTGCTGCCAGACACTGGACATCTGACCACGAGACAGGAGAACGCAGTCAAAGCCAATTATTAGCTACATCCAAGGGACTGGAATGTCAGTGACTGGTCTTAATACATACATGAGGAAGCGCAGAAACTGAGGCTTGAAGGAGACATATTCTTAACACTGGGATATTAAAAGATGGTATCTTCACTTCTGTAAAACCTCCCTCTTTGCTCATTTAATTTACATTATATGTCACCTTATATACTCGATAGGAGGCTATTAAAACATATATAAACACATAAAACCTTATTTTAATGCAGTATATAAAAAGAAATCCCTAGATATTGAACAGCTGAAACTGAAAGATGGAACAGAGGAAGGTATATTTATCATTTTGGGGCTAATGGATTTTTAAAAATCATGTTAAATCATAGAGGACATGGAAATTCATTTTCCTGCTTAATACAGTCAACATTTTTTCCTCTGACAGCTACATGTTTCTCTTGGTTTTGTATAGGATGAGCAATTCCTCTTCGAAAACAAAAGATTTATGAAACCTACATTTACAGTAAATCTTGTAACTCCAGGAAGTACTGGAGAAGGAGCTGGGAAGATCCAAGGCTTTACTATCTCAAGAGAAATCTGACACCACAGCCAGGCTTTTATGCATTCCTCCCCTAACAGAGGTAGGCAGCTTCCTCCCAGAAACGCATGATTGCCTCTGTTCATCAGCTGCTTGACTGCCAGAGAATGGAACAGGAAACTGAAAAGTTCAGGTTTTTCCCTGTATCAAATGTCAAATGGTAGGAATGAAAAAGGCATGATTTTTTTCTCCTAAGTCTATCAGTCCAGTTTTTTCCTCTTTGAATCTGAAAAATTTTCATCATAGCCTCATTTCCAGTACCACCTCTAGACTCTCCAGTTCCTTTGTTCTGAAGCCCCCGAACTCTAGAAGGTGGATAGGCAGTGTGGAAGGTCCCCTATTCAAGGACGATACTCCAGTCTGTTCTGAACACATCACAGCTACTGCCGTTTAGAGAATCTGAGGTTGTCAGAGAGAAGGAATTCCAGTTCAACAGTATCATCAGTGGTCTCTACTGGTACATTACTCTCTTCCACAGCAGGGGAGTAATTCTGTATTTCATGTCTTGAAGCTAATATCCTTGAAGTCCCATTGCAAGAACATGCCTCTGGTTGTCTGATGCTGTCTGAGCAAATATGGTTCGGATGGTAAATGCCTGGACAGGAATTTGGTTGGCAATGACTAGGGACGTAGTATTTAGTTGCCACTGGACTTGATTCTATTTGATTATGAAAAGGATTATTAGCCATACAACAGGTCTGGAGACAGTTATTATTTTTGTATCCATGATGAAGGCCTAATTTAGCAATAAGGGGCTTCCCAACATTAACTTCCTTTCTTTCATCCATTGTATCTTCTATTCCTGGATACTCATAGTGCAAGCAAACAGTGAAGATCAAGTGTTCCTGCAAAAATGGAAAGAAAAAGGGGTGGTGGGGATAAAAATCAAAAAAAGTTACACTTCCTCCTCAAATAAGAAATACAGGAAACACTTAAAGAGGCATAGTCTACTGCAGAATGAGACTAACCTTTTTAGGAGCTAAAGACATGTATTAGGCAAGACTTGTTTATTGAGGACCTCTTTTGGTTAATACTCGCTAACCTGATAGTCTTTATTTCTATAAGCACTTACATTACACCAGCTGCCAAATGCACTGAAGAAGAGAGACCAAGTGATGTCCAGCACAGGTGTTCATGACACAAAGATACAGAGATAAACTTAACAGTGCCACAGTATGTTGAAATGAGAACCTTTCAAAAACTTCATGACCAAGAGCACAGGTCGGAATGGAAGGAGATGATGCGTAACATTTACATCTCCTACTAATGACTTTGTAAGATGCAGCTGTGCTTCAGGTCACGTTCTTCTTGTCCTACAGGGCATAGGAACATCCCCACAGTGTGCAACAGCTGACCTTCACAAAAATAATCATCTTGTCAGAGTTCAGTATGGGCCTAGAAAATAAAAAGTGCCTTGTACGATGGTATCAGGATTGCATATGCATTGATTCCCTGGCTTTTATTTTTCAGCTAAGAAACTAAAGTCACTAAATTGTGCTATTAGCCATTTTTTCCCTCCAAAGAACATGTTACTTATGCAGACAATACACAGCTACCTCAACAGAACTGCAAAGCAACATGATTAATCTAAACTATGTAAACAAACTTGTGAGGAACAATATAGATATTAACCCTTAGTTTTTGCAGTGAACTCAGCCTGGTGTAGAGGCAGTGTTTGGGAAGGTCCTTTGATACTAAATAGCTTCCAGTTTCCTCAGGAGTTCCTTTATTGGCCTCTTTAGGATCCACATCCAGGTCCTGTTACAAGAAAGAAATGAGAACTTAACTGAAGGTACAGAATCTGTAGATCATAAAATAGTTCGCAGTATTTCCTTTTATAAAGTCATCTTAGGAAAGAAAACACTAATCTTGGATTACTTGCAAAAGCTGCTGAGACCACTGTTAGTCACAGGCAGAGGGGGTTACATCTGAGTAGGTTACCCTCTGTTGCTAACGGTTCCTGTCAAGCTTGCTGTGCTTGCTTCAGGTTTGCTCTTTTTTACCTAATTTCTACGATGAAGCACAGTACTACAACACTACTTCTGTGGGCTAAAAATACATGTATTTATTATGCACATTAACTCAAATATTGTATTCATAAAGCATCAGAAGTGTCCTGTTTGTTCTATCTAAAAAGGTTTTCTGCCCCATGTCGTTGTTCATAGACATCAAAAAAGGTTTTTTGTCCCAAGCAGCTTTCTGTTTTACTCTTATCCTTCACGTTACTGTGATCAGCTGAGTAACATCAGTGGAACTGGACAGGATCATCCAGGTGCAAAGAATTGTAAAACTAAAGCCTTGTCCTGTAAGCTAGATTTGTCAGTAGCTTTTATGTGAGCTGAGGACATTTAACATCTTTAATTAAATATAATATAGTTGACATTAGACAATGAAAAACAAAGGAGACTTTGAAAAAGATGAGCTCAGATTCATTTTAGTGTATTTTTATATGTATTAAAAAAAGTAAACGTGTGTCTGTACAGACACAGACATGTACAGACACACACATGTAAGCACCTGATTTCAACAGTTTAGACCCATTTTATTACAAAAGATGCAGTTTGACATGGACAGACCAGACAGTTTTCTACTTTAGTGGAGGGAGATCACTGAGACACCAACAGGAATCACTTACGAGTGCGAAGTCTGTAACGTAGGCTCTGCAAACTACTATTTCAGGTGGCTTCTTTACTATTCGCGTGTAGATTATCATGACGTTGGAAAACTCAGCTGCAAACCCCAACTGAATCTGAACACCGCATTTGAAGTCAAGATACATACTTTCTGGAAGCTCTGCAAATAAACAACACATCATTACATTCTAAATAAAACTTAGCATATGTATTTTCTATTTTTTTAATTTTGTTTTAAAAGGTATAGACATCTTCCTCCTGCCCTCCCTCTACCTATCACTTACATACTTACACTGAAGCAAACCAGGTCAGAAGCCAACCAGGCAGCAACGCTGTTTGCTAGCATCACACAGTGACTGGCAGACACTGCCAGAGCGCGCTGCCTCAACTTCTGCTTCACAGGTTTCTTTCCAATCTCTGTGCAACTAGCAAGGCAACACTTACTGTAACGAGGATATAGCTTACTGACCCAAGAATTTGTTTCCGTATCTGTAGTCAAATCAGTAAGGTTAACACAGTATATATCAACTATATAAGAGACATGGCTATAGCATTATAAGAAAATGCGAATTTGACAGCAGAACAAGTTTCAGGTTCATTTTTTTTTCCTTTCACAGCCTAGCCCACAGCATTTTTCTTTTTTATGTTTTGGATCTTTCTCAATCCATAGGAATATATCTGAAAGTGCTCAAGGGTCAATGACATCATTCTGTGTCTGTATGCTTCGTACTGATTTTTCTACTTCCACTGGAAGTAGATTATTTAACATTATCACAGACATACTTTATACAAATATAAAGGCTATTCTCTTCCCAAATTCCAAATACATGCTCTTCTATGCATAGCTTAAAACGAATAAACCATAAGATAACATTATGTCCTTATAATTTTTGTTTTGCATTTCAATCATTTAACAAACAAGAATTCAGGGCTTGATTCCACAAATAAAAAACCTACATTTGTGAAAGAGTCAGCCTTTATCACTAGTTAAGTCTTAAAAATGCCACCCCGACCCTCTGCAAAATCTGGCAAAGGAATTTTAAAATGTACTCCAACATATTTAGGTAAAAAAAAATAAAAAGGTCTTAAACCCCACCGCCCTTCCTAAAAGAAGTCTAGAAAGCCTACAACTGATCTCACCCTTATTTTAGTCTTCTTAGTTGTCTACATTGAAAACTCCTTTTCATCATGCACTTTTACCATACAGTTCGCCTGGCTACTTTAGGTGATGACTTCAGAATGAGATTAATGATGTCTTAAAAGTGTCATGGTTAGACACAAACAGACTACTGGTAGATTATCCCAGGAGGCAGACATCACATAAGTCTCCCCTTCAGTGTTTGAGTGGTCTTAAATATCCTTACTCAGGATGAATTCTGCACGTCACCTTGTTCATTATAATCTCATGTAGAGGTAAACCCCAACACAAAAATGTGTACTAATGGAAATTCAGATATGAACTTGGAACTTCTTCCATTTCCATTTAATATCACAACCCACTATTAAGGAAGTACATCCCCTTATTTTTCCGATTGCGCAAGTAGGTTCATCTAAAAGTAGACTGTACTATACCATGAGCTTTGGCCCACTGTAGGTTCCGTGCCAGTGACTCTGCAGAAGATACGATTTGTTGAATGGGATCAGTTAATGCCCTTTTCTCAGACAAACTGCTGCGGATCTCCAAAGCTTGCTTGCCTTTGGTAAGGTGACATTTGCCCATATCTGAAAATAAGATGCATATAGTTTTTCCCAAAATCAGTGCTGCTGAAATTCTAACTAAACTAAGCACATCACTGCAATGTTGCCTGGTTGCTATGGTTAAGCCAGTGTCAGCATTTCCATAAAAACTTGCAGTTGCAGAAGTATTCATTGCTCAGCTATTCATTCACTTAAGGCTAAAACAGCATGCCAGATGCCTGCAGAGAATTCTAAGGGTTTTGCTTGCATCCTAGTCAACATGCTCACATGTATTTCAAAACCAGTTCAAGCAATATCACAGCTCTGATTCAGTAAAGTGCTAATTAAAGTGACTAATTTCAAGCATATGAATAATACCATTGGAGCGGATTTCTAAAGAATTGGAGGCAAGCGGAGTATTTTAGGAATTGATAAAGAGGCCAATACTGTTTATTTAACATCATCAGCAATGACCTGGATGACAGGACAGAGTGCACCCTCAGCACGTTTGCAGATGATTAAAAACTGAGAGGAGTGGCTGATACACCAGAGGGTTGTGCTGCCGTTCAGAGGGGCCTCTACAGGCTGTAGAATTGGCCAGAGAGGAATCTCATGAAGTTCAACAACGGGAAACACTGAGTCCTGCACGTGTGCAGGAATAACCCCATGCAGCAGTGCAGAAAGGGGACTGACTCGCTGGAAAGCAGCTCTGCGGAGAAGGACCTTGGGCACCTGGTGAACACCAAGCTGACCATGAGCCAGCAATGCATCCCTGTGGCAAAGGAAGCCAATAGGAATAGTGTTGCCAGCATGCCAAGGGAGGTGATCCTTCCTCTCTGGTCAGCACTGGTGAGGCCACACCTGGAATGCTGGGTCCAGTGCTGGGCTCACCAGTACAAGAGCGACACGTACATAGTGGAGAGAGTATAGTGAAGGGTCACAGAGATGAGAGGCCTGGAACACCTCTCATATGACAGAAGTATGAGGGAACTGGAGCATCTTTTGTATGAGGAGATGCTGAGAGAGCTGAGACTGTTTAGACTGGAGAGAACACGTCTCAGGGGACTTCTTATCAATATGGATAAACACTTGACAAGGGAAAGTAAAATAGACAGAGCCAAAGTCTTCTCAGTCAAGACCAGTGAGAGTATAAGAGGAAGCAGAATCAAACTGAAATAGAGAAAATTCCACTTAACTATAAGAAACAACTTTCTAGTCTAAGAGTGATCAAACCCTGCAGGTTGTGCAGGGAGACTGTGGTGTCTCCATCCTTGGAGACATTCAAAACCCACATGGACAAGTTCCTGAGCAATCAGCTCTAGTTTACTCTGCTTTGGGCAATAGGGTCGGACTTGACAATCTCCAGAGGTCCTTTCCAACTTTAATCAGTCTGCAATTCAAACTTACTCCAATTTATCAGGGTGTCCCTGTATTTAGTTCAATTGTATTTTCAGATAGTTTTGCCATGTGCAGAAAGTCAAAAACCTATGGTCTGCAAAGTGAATTAAAAAAATCCTGGAAAATTTCCATTTATGACTTCCTAAAAAATTGAAATAATGAAGGCTATTTACATGGAACACTTTTAGCGTCAACACTCCTTTGGAACATTTTTCAAGTGTCATCAGTGCACCAATGTACTAACACTCAATATCTAGTAATACTGACAACAATGGTTGTCACGTTGCCTGACAAATCAATCTTTCCACTCTGAGTTCAAGGATGAGATAAGTAATAGTCACATGTCAGAACATCTACAGCATATGACATTAACCTGGCAGTACAGACAAAAGCAGTAAGAGTCAGTCATATTTTGGAAAAGTGTAGGGAAAATAGCTGCTGGCAGAATTGTGGCATGTTCTTATGGGGAAGCCACAAAGGGCAGGGGGGAAGAGGAGAAAGAAATCTCAGAGAATACTAACCCACTTAAGAACATCCAAAAGCAATGACAAAAAGGACGAGGGGAGGAAAAGGGTGAGAATATTTTTGGGTATTTGCTTATTACAAAATTTGTAAACTTTTTATGCAAGTTGAAAGACTGATTGGTCTGTGACCATTGCAAAATACAAGGAGGTGTCTGTTCCTACTCCTGAACAGGCTGACAATGGGAGAATGCCGGATAAAAACTAAAGAGGCAGTATATACATATACTAGACATAGTATTGATGCTAGGATGAGTGGATTACAGGGTTCTCTTTTCACAAAACAGTAAGTCAGCATGTCCCAGAAGGCAAGAAAGATGAAGGAAAGGGAAGATATTGGGGCCTGCTTCAAAACAAAGAATTTCAGGAACGATGGCTTAATGAATTTGGGCCTAAATACAGCAGCTGGTGAGCATCCAGCAGGAGGAGCCCTGTTAGAGCTTCTGCCAGGCTTTCAGGAAACACAGCTACAGCTAGCTCTAGTTTCTACCACTGCAAATAAGAGGACAGCAAGTCCTCAAATTGTTCCTTTGTATTTAGGTAATGGCAAAATTGAGTAGTACTGTAAGCAAATAAAAAGTAAAAATCTTAATGCAAAAAGCACTCTGCTTGACTGCACCTGGCAAAAGAAGAAAAACACATTGACCCAGGGCGGGAATCAACTTTAGCCCTAGGCTTTGGAATAATCATTTTAGTTTTACCATCTACAGATCCTATTTCTTCAGGATAATTCTGAGATCTTCTCAAATTTTTTTTAACTTTTCATGGAAACTTCATGAAAAGTTTAACACGTAAGACTGAAAATACAGAATGGTAAGTTTGTTTTATGGGGTCTAGTCAAGCAGCACGCCAACTACAAGGAAAAAGAGAGAGAATATACACTACACAAACAAGCAAAGGGTAACCAAGAACCATCACATTTCAATTTACAACCTGGGCTATGCTGGATTCCTATTGCCATCAATTTGACATAAATTCCATGCTTATATTTCAGCTAGTCAACAAATGATCTCTTCCCTTTCCTCAGCAGAGCACTGACAGATGCTCTGTCAGTTTAATCTTTGCATTTAATTTTCAACAGCCTGACCTGTTGACAGCAGAACTTTACTGTGCATTTAGGATCCTCTTGCATTTTTTCTGCTTTTTGGATCCCTATCAAGACAGGCCGGGCAAAATTCTGAGACCTGCAGTTGCATCAAGAAGACACCAAGAAAACACAGCAGAACTTGGCTGATCACGTACATTACCTACAAATAACAGAATCTTACACAGACAGCTCTTTGTTAATGGCCATATCTATTCTATGTTTCGAGCAAATGTTTGCACAGAAGCAGTACGTGCTCCCTCAACAGTTTTCACTTTAGCGCTTCTCCCATCAATTATAAAAGACAATTACCGAACCAGGCATATTAAAAGAGTGGATTGCCCTTTATAGTGCACTTATACCCTTTGATAGAAAGCAAATAATTATCATCACTATAGCACTCTTTGAGGTAGGCAGGCCTCAGTTAATTGTTTAAATGAACATGGAAATGACTACACTCTTTGAGGTAGGCAGGCCTCAGTTAATTGTTTAAATGAACATGGAAATGACTGGACACCACAAGACAGAAGAGTAATTTTTGTGGATGGATAATTCAAAGCACCATGTAGAAAGACACTCAGAACAGATAAGGTCATCTAAAAAGGAGAGTATAAAATTGATCACTATTAAAGAAGCTCAAATCCCTTTATAGTATCATGGTCTTTGTTAATGTGCTGCCCAGTAGCACCTGCTTCTCGATAAAAGATGTTATTTTAACAAAATGCAACAAGAAAGACCTTAAAGTAGTGCAACACACTCGCCATGAAAAAAATGACATTTAAGCAAAGAAGTTTTTAGTAATGCAGGCTGAGGAGACTGTTAGTGCAGTAAGCTGGAGTTCACCTTCTGCAACCTCATCAAGCAGTACAGTAATCTTCTTGTCTTCTAACAAACGGTCCTTCAAGAACTTCATGAAGATTCCATTGGCCAACCCAGACTGCTGAATTTCAAAAGCTTCTGCTCCTTGGCACCTATGAGATCACCAATATCAGACAAGTAAAAAAAAAAAAAATAAAAAAAAATCACTGAAACATCTGCATGATTAAGATCAACATGAGGACAAAAGGAGTAAAGTTGTGTTGGGAATAGGGGAAAGAACCTGTACAATTTGAAAACCAGGCTGTGTCTAAGGCTGACCTGCTCTTCACGTTCATTTACAAGCAACTCATCCTAGGAAGACTTCACTTACAATCAAGCCACAGACCAGAGCTGATGTCAAACTGTTTGTATGAGGAGCTCAAATTTCTCATAGAAGACTTAATTTCAACAGCTTTTGTACTTGACTTGAAAACTGAGAGATTATTTAGCTTTCTGCATAAGTAACCTCTTAAAATAGTTTCAAATGCAGTTGTAACTTTATTCTTTACACATAGAATAAGAAAGACAGGGGCCAGTCTGTATGCTACTCCTCAAATAATTCATTAATTTATACTTCTAACACATTTTTTTCTATAAATTTAACTTGCATTAACAGAGGAGACACATGACTGAAGAGGGTACAGCACGTAGGTTATAGTTAATCAACTGCCCCTCAGTACCTGACCTTCTGTACAAGCTCACAGTGCAGTAAGTACCAGTAAGAACACCCAGGATGTAACTGCCCCTTCCCCATCAGCACAAAGAAACACAACACTATGGGTCTGAGGGTAAAATTTGCTTTTTTCTTCTCTGCGTTCTTTTCATCTCTAATAAATAATACTTAGATGAGTAGAGCGCTCCTGCAAGTAATAATTAAAAAAAGGTCAGGAACACTGTCCAGCAGGTTCTGGTTTGCTGAATGCAGTTCTCTCACTGGAGTCACCCTTTATCTGAATGGGAACGTTGAATACTGGCAATCATTACAAATGCATTTCCATAGTCAGTTAGACTGTGGAATGATTCAAAAAACAAAGTAAAAAAGACAGTACCAGGACACAGATATGGATATAAACTACTGGTCCTTTAACACCACAGTTAGTATTTTTCTGTAAAAGATTAGCTATACAATCTCAATGGTCACTTCTGGCTTCAAAACCTCTGTGGCACAGCAGAAGAAAGGTTTCCTTACGTTGCATATCCAAAAACAATGTTGGCCGTAACCTTCAGAGCATCTAAGATAAGAATTGTGTCATCATATTCATTTCTGCAATAAATGGAAACAAAAAAAGTAAAATATTAATTCGAGAACTAATGATGGTTACAAACTCTACAGTTGTTCAAATGAGCAAAATAGCATAGTTGAGAAACAGAGTTTTTTTTCTCTCCTACAGTTCTGAGATGAATCCGGACAGCTAAAAGACAAAAAAAATCAGCAACATCAACACTCTTCATGAAGATAACGTAGAGACGCAGTCAGATATCACACATTACCTAGATGAGGACATGCTACAGTAACCAATATAGAGTTTGGCTACAATCTCTTAAAAAATGGTTTCTGATAACTAACCATTTTAGATTATAATAGAAACAATTTTTTTATTTTTATTTTTTTTTCTTTCCAAAACATGGTGCCTGCATAGTTAACATGAGGCTTACGTAGCCATATTTTCTATTTGGACAGCAGACTGTGAAGCTGAACTGGGTCACTGGAATTCCATTAGCAGTGTAGTTTAGAGGCTCTACAAACACTAGAGCACTAGCAATTTTCTATTATGAAACATTCCTTAGAGACGAATTTTCAGAAGTGCTGACTGAAGAGCTAGTTTCAAGTGCAAGTTTAATCAGGCATAGTAGTTTCTTAACATGGAAAGAAAATAGTACTTTGTTTAGGAAAATCCAATAAACCAATTGATTTTTAAGCACTAAATAAAGATACAACACCCCCAGCATAAAAGCAGTCCACAAAATCCATGCCTCTGAAGAGTTCTAAAATAAGCACTTCACTTGAGCCCTTCTGTCAAATTAACATGCCTTTGGTCATATGGATTCTCCTTCCTGTAATGACGAAGATGATTAATGATGCAAGGGGGAAGGGTCAGTTTTCTTCTTTAAGATGCCTAATTTCACTTTTATCTAGTAAGACTGACGCTTTATAACTTTTAAACAATAACAAAAAAAGAAGAACTAAATATAATTTAAATCAAGAGGCAAGTATCTACCCATGGAAACAGAAAGTCTAATCACCAGCTTCACATTTCCATCCAAGGCCAAAGGCAAAATAAGTCTGTGAATGAATCCTGTTGACTTTAAGAGTACTCAGGTGCAGGCTGTGAATTCTCAGAACTCTGAAATTTCACGTACAGTGAATTCTCAGCCTAGACTAAAGATTCCTCCTCAGCATGAAGTCCAGCTTTCTCTCAAGAACCCTTGCTATTCTCTCAAAGTGGGGGTTCAGTTTTATTTGTTCTTTTTTAAAATAAGTTCAGTATTAACCTGTTGCTGCAGTGAATAAACTGAACTTCACAGCTGGTTCCTAGAACTACAGTCATCATACCCTCTCCCTCTACCGTGAAGCAAAAACATCCCTCAAACAGCTAATGTCAGTTCTCACTATTCAGGAATTTTGAGATTATACCTTTTCCGACACATATCCAGCAGGAATACATTAAGTCCCGTCTCTTTTTCCTGCATTAGTTTGAGGATGTTCTGCACACACAGACAGTTTGCAGATCGGTAGGGATTTGGAGCATCAATAGGAACCATGAAACTGTTTCCATAGTTTTCGTAGCCATGGCCAGCATAGTATAACAAACCTGAGAGTTCAAAATACGTGTGACTGAAAACACAGTTCAAGAGTACATTGGAACATTTCTATAAATTTTAGCACGGTCAAAAACTTCATGCACGATATCCACACTATGTGTCTGTGGGCAATTAAGATCATTCAAGCTACTCCAAGCAGGTTTTTTCGTATCGATAAGCCTTTGTTAATACAAGGAAGGGGAGGCGGGGCGGGGGGGAAAACCACATTAACATCAACTTCACAATACACAGACACAACAAATAAGAAAAATAAAAAAATCACTCATGCAACAGAATCAATTAGATATTTGCATCAAACATTAAGTTAAATAGTCTTAAAATGCTTTACGTAGAGTTATGACCTCTTAACAGAAACAATCTGTTATGTATAACATGTAACTCACAGATATGAAAGAGGAAATCTGTCAACTGTAAAACACCTTCTCCACATGTGCAATTACAAAGATTTGAGTAGCAGCGAGTCAGTGCAGAATTTATAGATAAGAAAGCACAATAGATAATTAGCACTGAACAGTTTTGGATGGATTTTTTTTCCCCTTTTTCTTTTTTTGAGAGATGCTGTCATCTTTAAAATTATTCTCCTTTAATTTTTTTTTTTTACTTACCATTAATCATTGACAATTCTTAAAAGTATTTTAACTAGAAAAAAAAAATCAGAGAAAAACCTTGCTTACACTATGAAAGCATTTTGCAAGTTTTTAGTTTTGCTGTTTCCTCTGCAGAATCAGTTTCTCCATTTGTTTTTGTCTTTTTTTTTTTTTTATAGGGAGGGATAAGAAATATTTTTACATTTAGAGGGCAGGGGGAAAAAAAAATTATTCCGTGATCACATTTGGTGGGACTCCGGAACACATTCCCATTATCAAACTACCAACAACTAATTTTCAGTTGATCGCATCTACATCTCTTTACAGTTACAGACTCATGACTCTTGTGGGTCTACTAAACAAATTCTTTGCATGCTTACCTAGACACAAAAGATTATCCTACAATCATCTCCCTCCGTGTCAATACATAACAGTTTACAATATTTTAAGATTTCAAAACTTCAATAAAACATGCAGTAGTTTTGCATAGAGAAAACATATAATGGAATTAAAAAAAGCTTTTCTTAACCCTGAACCTAGGGCTTAGATTTTACTTATATGAATAAAAATGTCAAATATTAAAATATCAATTTGCAGTAAGATTAGATGATCTTAGCATTAATAACCTCCACTGCCATAAAATGCAGCTGCCAGAAGCTTGTACGATTAAATGGAATTTTCCTATTGTCTGTTTCCAGTGCTGTTTTTGCTTATTTATGGCAAGTTCCATCTTCTAAAAAGAATTTTTATTTATCTATACAAAGCAGTCTATGGGTCACATCTTCAATTACTATATAGTGCTGTAGCTGAATAAAAGTCAATAGAGATATGACAATTTATGCTAACTGGAGATATGGTCTTTTGTCGTCATTCTTACTAAAAATAGCTGTGAAATTTATATCACTACAAAACTTGAATATTCAGAAAAAACAAAATAAGCCTTATCCTAACATACTAAAATAATCTACATTTAAATCAGCTTGTGTAGGTAGGTATGCTAGATATTTTTACCTTTTCATGACAGATAGCTACAACACATGAAGAAGCTTCTCTCACACAGCCCTGCACTTTTTTGTAAAGGAATACCAAGATAACACTATAGCCCTTCAAACTCAGCCTTCGGTTCTCTTCTACTTATAAGCTCTCAAGTCATTAACAACTATGCCAGGACCTTGCAGACCGCTGCATTCAATCAACAGTGCTCAATTCCTTTTTACGGGAATAGTCAAGATCGGCAGCCAGCAAGTGCATACAAGGTAAACTCCAGGATGCAAAGTTTCCCTTAAACAAAGAGCCTAACTGTTATTCATCTGCCAGAGTCTTGGAAAACGGCAACAGCTTTATTCAAGTTAGATTTCTGAAGGGCACAGAATTTAAAGTGTATGATTAAAAACCTAAACAAATAAAGGTACTATTGGGCTACTTATAAGATTCCAATGTTACCTGAGACCAGGTAGTTTCCAGACAATTAAAAATAAAGCTAAGTGTCAAATGCATGACTCCATGTCAGGTCCTAAGTTAAACGGAAACTCATAAATTTGATTTCCGCAGAGTTTAGATCTGGACCTAAATCAAGATTATATTTGAGATTATATATATCTAAGTGTATGTTAGATAAGTAATTGGACTGACCAAACGAAACAAGTCTAATGTAAAATACAATTTATCAGAGTATTTCCTCAATGAATAGAAATATTGCAGAAATAACAAGCACGTTTCTTTTATATCCTTGAGCAGATGACTGTGCTATGCTTATTTGATGAGTACCTGCAACAGTTAATACGTTGAGCTCAAGATCAGAAATAAACCTCCGCGTACCAGAGTAAACATGTTTGGCGGGCCTCATTAGACACTTTGACACAACAATTTTAAGTAGGCTCAAGTTCCTCATAGACGTCAGCATTTAAGTGATATCTGCGTCTCTCTCTTACTTTGTCTCTCTCTCTCTCTCTTTTAAAAGAAAGCAGTCTAACTATTTTTAGCCTTTAAAACATGGGTCCATGCTTTTACCCTTTATGGTATACAATATTCATTGCACCCTACATATAGAACAACATAAACTAAGACATTAGAGACAATCATCATCACTTTGTTTACTACTCCTGCTCTTAAGGAACAGTATCTGAAATGCCACTTTCCTGGCAGTAAGCCAGAATTACACAACGTCGTATCATGGATATGTGTAACAAGGACTAAACAGAAGAAGCCCCTATGCCTCTTCTATTTGGAGCTACGCCCACTAAAAATGCAATAAATCGTTATCTATTTGTGCACTGACAGCATCTTTTATATGCTTTAAGCCATTAATAGCCACTATCCAGAAAGAACAAAGTGACCATTTAAATCAAAGTAGTTATTGCCAAACACTACTTAAGGAATGCTCTACTCACCTTTCAGAAATATCAACTTGCTGGAAAAATAAAACCGCAAAAATATGCCTTATAAGAGCTTTCATATGGTGCTGGTGAGAAACTTATTAAAGCCTTTCAGTACTTCATTTTCTAAATTCATGTCAACAATTATAGAAAAAAATTAAGAAGGCGCAAGAATTTAAAAGCTCACTCAATGTATAAGCATATCTATTTCCCAGGGAATAAGAAAAGAAAACTGCTACCAAAAAGTCTACTATACTTTACTGCCATAATTAGTCTTCATGTCATGCAAGTTTTGGCTCTGACATAAATGCCCAAATGTCAGATCAGCCAGTTCTGCACAGACAGAGCATCAGGTAACGCACCATCAAAAAAGTCATACTAAGAAATAATCTGACCTTGTGTTCAAAAAAAGAATCAAATAATGTTTTCTCAGGTTGGGCATTACTACAGGAATTCTGCAATTTAAATATGACAACTGGCAGAATGTTTTAGTCCCTGTTCTAAATCATTTCTGGAGTCGTTTATGCAATCTTGGCTTTTAGAAAAATGACAAAAATAGTGGCAGTCAGCAGGAAACTCCTCAAAGCCCACAGAAGTACTGTTCTTACACACCAAGCCAGGTCATTCTAGGCCTTTTCCACGCAAGACAGAAGGTTTTTGCTCTGTGCATCCATTCCACCATGCCCTCCCCCAGCTAGCACAGCCACCAGTTCTGTCTTGTGCTTTGTGCCTCAAAATCAAGTTTATGCAAGAAAAGGAATCCCAATATATGACTAATCATCTAAGAATCAAGGCATGTCAGTAGTAGCAATGCATACCAGACCAGACTGGTTAGTCATTATCCCAGCAGAAGGCACCTCCTGTGCGGTATGTGGAGGAGAGCTTAAAATTATTATTAATATTCTATTACAGGTATCTTATAAATGGATGTGTAACTCAAATAACAAAAACTTAGAAAAAAAAAGAGAAACATATTAAACACACATATTTTAGTATGCATACTTTGCTTAATTTGTCCTCCTATAACTTAAATCAATACTGATGAGATGCTGCAGTGCAATCATTAAGCGATACTGCAACTTAAAGGTGAGGGCCTTGGATTTTTGTGGAGTGTTATTTTTAAGTCTCAAGAGTTTAAGGAAAAAAAAAAAAAAGAGGGCTGCTGCCTGCTTAAGCAGCATAACCAATATTAAGCTTTCCATCTAATGTGCAAAGACACACAGAAAGAATAAGCTTTATATTCAGACCTTCCACAGAGCTGTGAAACAACAGTCGTACTCGAATTCTGCCCGAACAGGAATCTTAGTATTTAACTCAGTGAAAAGTCCTTTATTATTGACAACTACAGCAAGTCAGAACCTGAAGTCCATAGCTCACCAATTTCTCAGTTAATGCCTTTCCTGATGCAAAGTATATTCTGCGAAGGATAATGTGAATTCTTCTCTGTTTTATTTTACTTCTTTAAAGTGCATAGACAGAACTTTAGAAAACTACATTTTCATTTTACATAAACAAACTTCTTTTCAATTTGCTGTTTGAAGTAGAAATCCAGATTTGCACAACCCTCTCTCACTCCCTGTCAAGGACATTATGAAAAACTCTGTGCTTGCCAGGCCAGCATCACAACTGAAAGGAACCAGCAATTCAAAGTAAGGATTTCTACTTAACCTGAAAACTTGGCAAAAAAAGAAGGTGGCAAAAAAGATTGCATGCAATCTCTTGAGTGTTATGCCCTAACTCTAAAGCACAATGTTTTTCTCTTATTTCTGTACTGCATATTTTAGTTTGTAACATCTTCATGAGAGATATGCTTTGCTAATATGTCCCACTGTCCTCCCCCCCCCCCCCAACAAACCTGGTATCAGAGTGCAGCTCACTGCGAAGGCAAAGAAAAGCATCCCTCTTCCTCTGTTCTTTACAGAGCTGGCGAGCGAGGACTAAGAGAGCTGAGCCACCCCTCCCAAAGAGCGCCAGAGGGACGGAAATCCAGAAGGAAAGAGCATTCTGCAGACATCCAGTAGAAAGACAGGGGATGAACGGAAGGGTCTTACCAGCAAGCCCAGAACATATTCCATGCTGTACTTAGGGCTGCTCCCCATCTCCCCATCAGAAATGCATCTAGCAGTCTAAGTATGCCAAGGGATTGGCCAGCCCTAACCAAATCGTTAACTTGCAGGCACAGGGGAGGGAAGAGGACAACAGAACAGAAGTTTATGAAGAAAGTCTTCAAGAGGTCTCCTAAAAGCAGCAAGGACTGCTGCCCAAGACTACATGTAGTCTTGTACACTGCAGTTACGGAGTTTTCAACAACTCTTGCTACTTGCTCATTTCCGTAACACACTAATACAGGCAACAAAACAGACTATTCTTGCTCTTGCTTAAAAGACTACTACAAACTAGTACTAATGACTTCTTAGTATAAATATACATCTTCTGCAGAGCGTGTTGTCAAATATGCTATACAGATGCCGCAGCTTTTAGCAGACAAACACATCACTACTGTCAGACAAAAAAGCGCACTGCAGTTTCAGGCGTGGTTAAACAAAAAAAGTTCAAACATTTTATCTATTCTAAGAGTAAAGAAACAATAACATTTTAAACAAAGTCAAAGGATATGCTAGTGGGTGTTTTAAATTTACTTTTCTCATTCTACATACAGGCTGCTGACCATTAAGTTTGCTTTGCTATCACATGTGGTGAGCTGGCAGAGGTAAATACCAGATGTTTGTGTACTTGATACATCACAAAATTGACCTACTTCAGAAGGGATATCACACATTCTTACCATATACTCCTTTGTCCAGGAGAAGTAAAAATTCATCCACTGCATTTCGCATCTCAGACTCAGTAAGATCCAGCAAAGAAACAACTTTGAAATCCAGCTGTCTTAGCAAATTAGTCAATTCATAGACATCTACCATGGGAGCCTTGAGTTGGGGGTGATTCCAGTAGCTCATATTTCCTATTAACAGAGCTACCTTGTCTGTTGCTGCAAAGACAAAGGAAAAACAAAAGAACAGCAAATTTATATATTCCATGGGTTCAATACCTTAAATTTCTTCTGAAGTTAAAACATTATCCAATCTCACTTCAGGCACAACATTGTATATGATTTTAAGTGTCATCCTACATCAACAATACAGCTCAACTCTCTCCTCATCCAAAAAACAAAAAAACATTTCAGCATGGTCTGACAGTCAACATATCTGACCTGTGATGCATCTCAGACTGCATAATCTGTCAAGTGAGTCACTAAGGCTATCTCCCATTTCTTTCATTTTTCTGAAAGCACAGACAATTACTGAAGAAATTCAACAAACACGAAAGTGCCTGTGGCAAGTTGCCAAAGCTATGGTCAGTTTACTTTCCTCAAAACCTCAAATTTTCTCATGCTCCTTAAAAAACAAACAAAAAACCACCACACACAAAAGACTGCTTTCACATCTCCAACTCCCATGTCCTGTCTCTCTAAAACACAGTACATTTAGGTGGAAACTTTTACAGGTCAGAAGTAAAAAGTCTTCTTTCTGTTTGTTAAGGTTTCTTTTTACTGTTGCACTGGTTAAAAACAATTATACAGAGATACGAGAAATTTACAAAATTCAGAGGGAAGGCTACTGATATTCTCATAGTTTAAGTTACATTCACATTGATTTTAATAAAGTGAGAAGTAATTGTGTCATAACTAAACAAAGCTGCAATGAAAGGGGGAAAAAGTCATATTGACAGAAACGCTTTAGAGACCACTAGCTGATTTTTATCCAAAAATTGCACACTAAGTTACACAAAGGCACTTAATCAAAGCAAAGCATTTCCTTCCTGGTTTGTTACTTCTCCTCTCCAACAGGAATTATTATCCCACAGCTCTGGTGTCAAATGAGATCATGTGAATGCCCCAAACCTGCTTCAGAGTCAGTAACCCCGCACAGCTGGATGCAGAAGAGAATCTCTGTCCACAGCCTCATGTGTAACATGCACCTCCTTCAAACAAAATGTTTTCATCATTTTTGCAGCTAGAAAACCTCCAAGGTCTTGAACAGCGTAAACTATTTTAAACAGCAGAGACTGAGTGACAGTGGCATACTGTCATTGAAAACACTTTTAAAAGTACATGCTTTCTAATTAATTTAGAAAAGATGACCCAGGACCGGGGAGCATTTACACTCCCTTCTCACACTGACGAACCTGAAAGAGTGGTAAAATTCTGACAGAGGCCAGCAGCCTTTCCGCCTGGTTTAGTATCGACAAGACAACATGCCTAACCACAGTCAAGTCTACCATGCAAATTTAACAATGTGATTAAGAAACTGTTCTGCAGCAGCTATTCTTCATAACATGCATAGGCTATCCATCTATCTTTATGAACTTCAGCTCAGGATCAAAGCATCCACACACTGTGTGCAGGAAGAGCCGAGCCTGCAGGGACAGCTTACCCTTAGCAGACAGACTACCAATCCTTTTTCTGACATCATCCTAATACCGCTATCTCCAACTGTCGAAGTATTCAAAGGAATGGAGTAACACACTTGCTAAGGTTGCGGCCAGAGGAATTTGAAACAGTAAACTGAAACAGACGAGTTGTAGACGCTCTACCAAGTCACTAAAAATACTGGTGCCCCCACCACAGTTTACTGCTAAAAAGGCACACAAGCATTATAAAAGACTGTAAAAATACACAGAAGTCTCCCTCCCTGCAGCTGTTTACACGCATTAGTTATTTCACTAGCAGTGGCAGAAGAAGTAATTCTCAGAAGCAGCAAAATCTGTTTCCTAGATATGAAATACATACATGCATTACAGCTACAAAACTACTTACCAACAGGTCTGTGATTTGATTCTTCTTGTAGGTCTGCTTGAAATAGATTAAAAGAGCAGATCGTGAATAACTACAGTCATAGTTGCTAATGTTTGAAAATGAACTGCATGTTCCATACAGCGATAGCCTATTCGTACTGCTTTACCTCATGAGTTACTAGTTTAAGACAAAATAGCACTCTTTTTTTTGTTTTGGTGGGGTTTTGGGGTGTTGTTTGTCTGATTTCCTTCACCCTTTTCCAGCAAACATAGCCTAATAGGGTATGAATAGCTGGTTCTATAAATTAAGAAATAATAGATGCTTATAGTACAATTTTGAATCTCACAAAGTGCGCACCAGCATTTTCAGTAACATCTGAAACCGTGCATCCTCTCCAAATGAAATGTAGACATGCAAGATGGGGGATGCTTAGCAGGGATGACTATCTGTAAGTGAAAATTCTTTTATTTTGTACTTCACAAAGGGATGGTAGAGCCAATGCTCTACCAAGAGGAACAGGTAAGTGGTACGCCAAAGCGGTACACTTTGGATAACATGTTACGTATAGTACAACTTCAGTGACTAAGTCTTGGCAAAAGTAAACATAGCTGATGTCTAGCTCAGGAAATTATACGACCGTTGTGATTTGAGATTTTGGGAACACTGTATCAGGGATAATTCCTTATGGAGCACTATTCCAGATCTATGTTTCTATAATAAACATCAAACAGGCTTCAAATCACATTAGCTCACTCCAACATTAATTTAAGAAATATACCAGTTCAACATATCATGGGCAACAGCCAGACACCTTACATTTTTTTTCACCTTAATCATCTGAAAAAGCAGCAACATACTGAAACTTAAGAGTCCAAAGAAGCCACAGACAAGAAGGCAAAAAATAACAACTTTTGTATTTCTGTAAGTATACATGCAGTATAAAAGAGCAGCTTTGTGTGATTTTACAAAGATAATAGCAGCCCTATGATTCACTATATTCTTCAAGTTAATTTATTGGAACCAGAAAGCTGTACCGCTCTTAACATGATATCTGCCCCTATTAAATCCCTAGTTATAAATACATCCAAAATAACGTCAATGATATATTGTAACCCAGCTAGGCTTCAGTCATTTGTAACATAAAACGAAGATGCAAAGTTAAAGCGTTTCAAAACTTGTCGCTTACCTGGTTTTTGAAGATCGCTTAGATCTTCTGTGAAGAAATACACCAATAAAATCATAGTTCAAACAAGAAGCAGAAAATACATTTTTTATTAATAAAAATATAATTGTCATGCCATTAGTAATAGAAGCTGAATGTTAGAAAACAAATTACCTTTCCAAAATACTTTCGGCTTTGCATTTCTGTAAGTTTAACCTTTCACATGTTTATTCCACATGCAGAGAAGAGAAAATCCTACATTAATATATTAAGCTATGCCTGACATAGCATTATGATACAGTAGATCTCAAAACAAAGTGAGAAACACATACTATGCCTCAATCCCACAGGCATGCAAGCAGCTCGAATGAATAAGGAACAAGATGTCCGAATCACCCTTTTGAAAAACAGGTATTTGAAGGACTGCTGAAAAAGCAACACCCTGAGCAAGAAATCCTACTTTGTAAAACCACGTGTATTCAGAAAGACTTCAGATACAATTTTCAAACACTGTAAGCTACCACAGGTTTCACCTACTTGTGAGAACACTGGAAACCACGCAAAAGATACATCATTTATCTGAAGTGCCAGGGGTGTCTCAGAACAGGCCTGCTCCATGCAGCGGAGCCCTGGGCAGACCTCTCACGACACAAAAGCAGGCTTATCTATCCATGTGGGAGACCGGAGTGACCAGAGGTGACACTACTGTAGGTGTTAATGTAGATTAGGAGCAGAATGATGTAGCATCCAAGTAAACTGTAGTTTGGGTGTAGACCCCACAGATACCACAGTGGTTATCTTCTGCTTCAAAGCGTAGTTAAATGACAGGTAACTATGAGGCTTTGGCGTAGCACTCCATCAGGTAATGCAGACGCCACCAAGCCAGAAGAGATGTGAAGGCTCAAAGAGATGACTGGTCTCGGAAGCTATGTCATGGAAGTGGCTGACACTGAAGTGTGTGTTACTTGTATGTTCCACTGAGTGACAGTACACAATCCCCTCACAACATTAAACCTTTAACAAAAGGGCTCAAAGGGAAGATCAGCTCTGGTTAAGCTTCAAACAAGAAATGCTGCAGAGCTGTTTAATTCCAAGAAAATTCTACGATTCTATGAAAAAACAGGGTAGAGTGTCATTTATTGTACTTTGCAAATGCATTTGGTTTTTTTATTGTTGGTACGTAAGCTGGGGGGGGGGCTGCTGTAAGCAGCCTTATATCTTTATATACGATCCCCTATGATGTAAATATTGCAGACTTTGAGATGCTCAGTAACCAAGGGATGATATCAACATTAAAGGTCACAATACACTTCTTCCTACCCACTGCAGCAATGCAAAGGAGAACAGAAATCACCCTAATAGAGTTGCTGGAAACACCTCTTGCGGACAGAGAGCTGACAGTGGAACTAGCTCTATCCAGCGCTCTAAGGTCAAACAGGTTCCTAAACATCTTCAGCTTTTCTTGCAAGGATGTTCCCTCCTGAGCCCAGCCAAAGAAATCTCAAGATCTTTAGACTTCACTAGAAACTGTAAGCACAGGACACAAAAACAGTGCAAAAAGCAATCAACTTTGAATGCTACAGAAGAAGAAAATAGCTTGATTTTTCTCCTTATCAAGGCAAAGAGGAGAGAAAGACATGCAGAAGGAATGTTGCATCACACATCAGTGTTTTAAAATAGACTGAAGCTCTTAACCCACACATACTTTTCAGCAACACACTCAACAATCCGTCACCCCCATGATTAATTTTTAAAGATTGATTCACAACTAAAGATTTACTTTACCTTCTGTGCACTCCACTGCCATAGCTTTCCTTCCTTGTGTTTTACGGGGGGGGGAAAAATTGGAAGACAATTGCTCTCAGTTATGAGAGTTAGCACATAAAGTGGAAGATAAAGGTCACTTCCAAGCTTCTCTGCAATCTGGCTCATTTTATAGCAGTATAAATCAGCACTGACCACAACACTGTATAGCAATTATTACTAAAACTCAGGAGCACTAAACTAGAACATTCCTGAGGATAGGAAAAAACTTCTCATATGAATTATGCAATAGTATTCCCAGATACATCTGAAAGCTATACAAACATATCTTCTCTTTAGTTTACTGCAAATACATGCACACACACTACACTGTGTTATATTCATTTATTCTGCATGCTATGAGTAATCTCACCTGTCCTGATTGCTGAAGGAGTCAGTGCAACACAGTTCATATCCCCAACAAGGGTTAAACTGTTTTTCAGTTGTGAAAAAACCAAAGAAATCAGCTTGCAATCTGCTGACAAGCCATGTACCTGCTAGCAATGTCAAAAAGCTGCAGCAATTCTATGCTGGTTACCATAAAAACCCCAATCAGTTTACAATTGATAAAGCTCTAAAATTCCACTTGCTGCCACCAAGCACAGCTATTTTAACAAATGGATAAACTAAAAAACCAGAAGGCTTTATGCTTGGCTTAATATTGAAAGCTTAAAAAATAAATTCTAACGATAGGGAAGAAATTGATAAGTCAACTGACCTACACCAAACAGAGAAACTCCTTACCTATAATGACTTCTATCTTCTTGCTGTCCTGATCTTCCCGGTCATTGTATACGTGACACCAATACGTCCCCTGATGTTCCATATCCACATAGGTTACCTAAACAAGCATCATCACAGTCATTCCGCCAGACCCCAAAACAGTATCTGTATCAGTTTCATTTAAGCCTACAAGCAAGAAAGAGTAAAAACTGAAAGCAAAGCCTAAACAAGTCCAACAATGCAACAGCTCGTACAAATCAGAGTGCTTTGCAGTGCAGGACAGAAAGAGAAGCTTTCACTTTTACTGATACTTAATATTTGTTATGTCAATACATCATACTAATCCAAAATACACTATAGACTTCCACCCCACGACTACAAACTGAAACATGTTCAGGATTAAAATTATGCACCCGAGAGCCTCAGAACAGTGTGGGCAAGTGAGGAATAACAGAACAGGAGAGCAACTTACAGCGTGTACTTCCGTAAGAGGTTATCGAGGCTATGAAGAAGTTATTTTCTTCAAGGAAAGGTATGTGGTAAGTTATGTGATAAGTTAAAGGTGGTTACACATTAGTCCTCCAAGGCTGGCACTTTGCAGTAACTTACCATGTAGACATTTTTGCTCCCATTTGCTAAGGGAAATCCATTTCTGAACCACTGGTAATGAGGAATTGGGTTTCCAACAGCTCCACATTCTAGTACCAAAGCATCCCCCACTGTCAGGTTTTGTGGCTGAGGCTGAATACAAATGCGCAACTTGTTTTCAGGCAAACCAATTAAGCTCCCTTAAAAAAAAACAAGAAAAAAGGAAGAAAAAAGAAAAGAAAGTGTGACAATCTAACCACATATAGACTAACAATAATTGACAACTTCCTGTAACTACAACAGACTGTTTTAATAGCAATGAAATTAAGTTACTTGTCCTTTAATAGTATGCTAAAAATGAGTAGCAACAGCTTTCCATTTCTTCAAACAAACAAACAACAAAAAAAAAAAGGTGAAGCCCTCTCTGCATTATTTGTTCCTGCCCTTAGGATTACAAAGGCTCTAGAGAATCATAGAATCATTTAGGTTGGAAAAGACCTTAAGATCATCCAGTCCAACCATTGACCCTACTCTACCAGGTCCGCCATTAAACCATGTCTCTAAGCACCACATCTACACGACTTTTAAACACATCTAGGGATGATGACTCCACCACCTCCCTGGGCAGTCTGTTCCAATGTTTGATAACTCTTGCAGTGAAAAATTTTTTTCCTAATGTCCAGCCTAAACCTCCCCTGGCGCAACTTCAACCCATTTCCTCTTGTCCTATCGCTAGTTACTTGGGAGAAGAGACCAGCTCCCATCTCACTACAACCTCCTTTCAGGGAGTTGTAGACAGCAATAAGGTCTCCCCTCAGCCTTCTCTTCTCCAAACTAAACAATCCCAATTCCTTCAGCCGCTCCTCATAAGACGTGTTCTCCAGACCCCTCACCAGCTTCGTTGCCCTTCTCTGGACATGCTCCAGCACCTCAATGTCCCTCCTGGACGGTGGCGCCCAAAACCGAACACAGGACTCAAGCTGCAGCCCCACCAGCGCTGAGTACAGGGGCACCATCACTTCCCTACTCCTGCTGGCCACACTTTTCTTGATACAGGCCAAGATGCCATTGGCCTTCTTG